>JAJHZJ010000641.1:998513-1131860 GCA_023548195.1 Bettongia penicillata ogilbyi
GAAGGAAGGAAGGAAGGAAGGAAGGAAGGAAGGAAGGAAGGAAGGAAGAAAAGAAAGGAGGAAAGAAGAAAGAAAAGAAAGGAGGATGGAAAGAAGGAAAGATGGAAAGAAAGAAGGAAAGATAGAAAAGAGAAGGGAGGGAGGGAGAAAGAGAGAGAAAGGAAGAAAGGAAGAAAGAAAGAAAGAAAGGAAGGAAGGAAGGAAGGAAGGAAGAAAGGAAGGAAGAAAGGAAGAAAGGAAGAGAAGAAAGAAAGAAAGAAAGAAAGAAAGAAAGAAAGAAAGAAAGAAAGAAAGAAAGAAAGAAAGAAAGAAAGAAAGAAAGAAAGAAAGAAAGAAAGAAAGAAAGAAAGAAAGAAAGATCTACAGCACCATAGTGTCTGGCACATAGTATTCCTTCTCTCTCTGACTATCTCATGTAACGCCCTAGGATTTACCTAAGTCAAAGTTGAGTTCCTTGGAAGAGAGAGTTTCTATATCCAGAATTCCATTATAATAATAGCAATGTGATTTATAGATTGTATCTAATTGTATTTGATCCTCACAACAGCCTTGTGATGTAGGTTTTATGCTATCCCCATTTCAGGAAACTGAAGTTCAAAGAGATTAAGTGAATAGCCCAGGGTCACACAGTTGGTCAACGCCTGAAACAGAAAGTTATCTCATATTTTCCTGTGTCCAGATCTAGCAAACTATGCCACCTACTACCTCCTTAAACTGATGAAATCACAAATTTTCTAGGCATTAATCTATGTTACATACAAGGCATTTTAAGTTACTAAGGAGTGAAGGAGTACAAAGACAATAAAGAAAAACATAGCAGTAGAAAGAATCTGGATCGTGGGAAAGTCTTTCTCAGACTATTTTCTTTTTCTTTCACTTTTCATGATGCTTGCCAGTAGAGGAGCACAAGTGAAAATACTGAGATTATAAGCACCACTCTAGGCCAAGCCAGCTCCTCATCCTTCCTGTTCTCTTGTTGATAGTTAAACCAAGGACTATTTATAGGTGAGAACATGGTAATTTTCTATCATGCATCACCTCCAGTTATTAGGAAGGGGATCTTCCCCTTCTCACTGAAATCCCCAACTTCCCTTTAACTTCCACAAATTAATCTCAACCTTTCATTAACCTATTTATGTTGTTAGCCTGCACAGTTGCTACAGGACATGGTTAGCAAATTTATTATGCTTTATATAAAGCAGCAATCTCTTCAGCTGATTTAAAGATTACTTTAACTTCAAGTTTCACCTCCACTAATTCTAACATGCTGGTGTTCGATGAAATACTCTTTCTGCTGATACAAGTCACAACAATCTTGCAGTTTTATAAAGTTTCTTTGTGGGTTGCTATGATCCAAAACATTGATTTTTAAGGAAGCTATTTTAGATTTTATTCCAGCTATTTTATTTACTTTAAAAACATCGAAGGTTTAGAAGTGTAATGGATCTTGGAAGTTATTGTGTGCAAATATCTCATTTTACCTTTGTCAGATGAGGAATCTGAAGCCCAGAGAGGTTAAATAATTTACCTAGGGTCATGTGGCTAAGAAGTGTCAGAGGCAGGGTTTGAACCTACCTCTTCTTGACCCTGAATTCAATGCTCTGTCCTCTATACTGCATTGCTTCTCAAATTGCATTTTAATATCTTTTGTTTTTACAACACATTCATTTCCAGAAGCATTAAACTTCTTTATCATTATTTATTAAATCCTTTGAATTGCATTCTTCCTTATAACACACACCAGAGATTTTAAAGGAACTTTCTAGTAACTGGACTTTTCTATTTCTGCCTTTCATTTTACCAGCATGATGTCAGTCAGTCGACCAGCATTTATCAAATGCCTGCTACATACCAGGCATGGTGCTAAGTGTTTGCCTCAGACAACAGACACACTATCCGTGATAAGTCCATAGTCAAAGACTTTCCAACTTGGTAGTCCCTATATCCTAGCTCCTGTTTCACTATCATGGCCAATCTAACCTTTACAAAATGATGAGGCATCATGGGAAGTCCTTAGCGCATATCGCACTATCCATGCCTTTCGTGATTTTAGAGAGTTAAATCATCTCCCTTTGAAGAAGGAAGTCCCAAGTTTTACTCCTAGAGAAATCATCTTATCATTTTAGTGTACTTTTTCTTTGCCAGCTTTTGGAATCTCTGCTTGTCTTTCTCAATGCTCGGTTTATATGACTTTGAATAAGGGTAAAAAAAAATAGGTTTAAGTTTTCAATACTCTTTCCAAGAATATATAATTTGGGCAAGCCTTTCATTGATCCACTGAACTATTATCTTCAAGTAGAGAATGGAATCCACGAATTTAGGCAAAAAATGTAGCAAAGGTAGGGTTTTTTAATTTAGTTGATGACAGACAAACTGTCATTTCAAATTTTACAGAAAAAAATAGTGCTGGATAGAGTCTTTTAGAGTTTAATGCCATTTGCTGTCAGTTATTTAAGATTAAACAGAAATGTATAATAAATATTGAATATAAATTTTGCATTGAAAATTCTTTCTTCTGATAATACGTAGATGATAATTTTCTTTCATTCCTCAGTACTTATTAGGCCACAGTGGAGTCAATCCAAGGAGGACTCTTAAAATTGTGGGTTCTGGGTTACAAACTCAATCCGGGATTCCTGGTGCTCACATTTGTTTACTCTTGGCAAAATATGTCTTCCGGCTTTTAGCAAAAGAGGGCTTAATGAGGCTTATGTTCTCCTGTACATCAAATAGCTTCTGCAGACATCTTTCCAATTAAATGGAAGTCAGAAATATAGAGTCATTGCAAATCACATTAAAATGACCAGCATGAAATGCAGAAAGCCTTGGCCAAAATAGGTCCTAATAAACCCCAAACATTGGAAAATTCCTTTGAGGTGCTCAAGGAATCCAAATTATATATGCACTCCTACTTCTTTCATATTTCATCCTTTCTACAAAAACCTGAAGCACTCACAGTGGAGGGATTCATCAAAAATTCTACCTAGCACCTACAGTCACTCTGAACAAATATGATACTTGCTCGCATTGTACCAACAAAATAAATAAAGTGTGGTGTTTATGTTGCTAAACATCTATGGGTTCACTTAAATTTCTATGACATAAATCAACCAAACCAAGAAAAGAGGGGAAAACATTCTGAGAATATTATTTCATTCTGTCTTCACAATGTACCTGTGAAGTTATTACCCTTATTTTACAGAGAGGAGAAAGCCAAGATTTAGAGCAGTAAAGTAATTTTCCTAAAACCATATGGCTATTAAGTGGAAGGGTTCCATTTGGACAGACCTTCTATCTCCAAGACAGGGATTTTCGTCCTTGTCCTTGACTGTGCCCACAGCTAGATGGAAAACCAAAAACTGACTTCCTTTGAGGCTGTTATAGGGATGGAAAATTATTAATAAACTTAGAGAAGCCAATTTGTACATGTCCCTTAAAGAATTAGAGAACACTATGTCCATTATCTCGTTTCATCCCAACAATTATTATTATCCGCATTCTACAGGCAAGAAAACTGAGGAGAAACGAGAATCACACGTAACTGTCTTAGATAGGATTTAAGCCCCAGTCCTTCTGACTCCAAGGGTCTAGTATTACATCCACTCTACCTATCTCTTCTGTGACATGAATTCAACAGCACAAAAAGCTCTGGTCATAGAAGGAGAAGCTTTCTTGAATAAGGAAAAGCCAAAACTTCATTAAATCCTTGGTGTTTCTCTCAAAGGACTCTTTGCTTTTCAATAACTCTGTTTTAAGAACTGTCTTTTTTCAACTACTGAACCTTGTGGCAATAGGTTGAATATATGTATTCAACCTTAGAAAAGCACACATCCCAAAATACATTTTTCCAATTTTATCTTATTAGCCAAACAGTCCACAAAGCAAGCTCAAATAAATCAGCTACAGAGCTACAGTGCCCCCCATGAGGCCAGGCCACAGAAGGCCCTTGAACCACACAGGGAATTTATATCACAAACGGGAAACATGAGGTTCACACATCACCTCAGTCAATAGAAAGCTCCAGCCACCCTCATGTCCTGAATTGACCCTAGAATCTGGAATACTTTAAGAAAAAGTATACTACAGACCTCCAACCAGGGTGTGTACACTGAGAAAAAAACAATGTCTGGAGTAAAAAAAGCCAAGTTAGGCTTCAGAAAGAATTTTCATTTTGGTTTTAAAGACAAAGTCCCTCCCATCCCTAATTCCATGATCCTAAGATCCTATGAGCATACATCATAAAGAAGCTATTGACATAGGAGTAGCTACATGCAGTTCAAGTGAAAAGAAAAAAACAATATCCTGGATGAGGAAGTGATAAATAATGAGACATTGTGACTCCTCTGAAATAAAAACTTGCACACCTGACATTCATTAAGTGGACAGAAGCCTGTTGGACACCAGCAATACCCTGAGCGTCTGCCAGAGGAAATGGAGAGCTTTAAGGAGAGAAAATAACAAACCAATGGTGGGAGGATGGAGCAGATGTGCATCTTAGGGTTGGCCAGACTCTTTAGTCTAGTGCAATCCCTTGGCATTCCTTATGGCAGCAGAGATGAGACTTAAAGAACACAAGAAGGCATATAGTGTAACTTTAAAGAACGTGATGAGGTGTGGTTGGTCCCAAAAGGAAGAAGAAAGGGCTGTATTATATGTAGACCTAGATCTAATCCCAGCTCTGAGATTTTCACCCTGGGTGATGTTTGAAGCTATTTCCTCCCCATCTGCCCTGCCCCTCCATTATGAGCAACATCTTGTCTGGAAAATGTATACACTGTGTCAATAGAGGAACAGAATGGCTCCAAATCTATGGTATCAACCAATTTTAGTTTTTAATTTAAAAAACACCTGATTATTGTCGATATGAAACAAAGTGTTATTTTTCCCCTTTTGGAGGGAAAGGGAGTGGAGGGAAGTAGGCTGCCTTTTAGGAAAGTTGCATAGAGTATTTTTACATGACCTTTATTTGATGGAGACAGGGAATTAATAAAGTACAAATTTATCCGATCCTCTATGGGGTGAAGATGGGAGGATGCCCCAAAATCATCTTAGATTAGAACACACTTAGTTTAGGGGGTGGCGGATAGAATGGGAGGATACCTAAACTACACACACCTGAGGAACTAGTGAAAGATATAATCAGTAATCATCTTATGGGTAAGGCTGTACCCAAAGAATGTTAATGAAGATTAAGTTTTCTCTCAAGGAACCTTAGTTTTCTCTGGCAAGATGATGGATTCAAATGGAGAGAGATATGGCCATTAAAGAAAAGAGAGACACATTTTTGTTTGTTTGAACTTGTGATTTTATCAGTATGAGGAGTTCCTGAAGAGGAAACTTCCTTTACAAATGCAGAACAGCAATGGGTCTGCAATCTATAATGTCAGACAATGTCACTGGGGACACTGAGAGGTTAAATGACTTGCTCAGGATCACATGACCAGTGTGCATTGAAAGTGGGACATAATAGTATCTTCATGCCCCAGCTGGCCCTCTATCCATTATGCCACACAGTCTCTCCTCACTCTAACATAGTTTTACTATCTCAGCCCTCCCTCACTCAAAACAAAGTCAAGTGCAAGTCATGTCATTATTTCTCTGGTGGCACGGTCTTCTTTGGCAACGAAGGATGAACACACACACCCTCTAGAATCTAAGTTTGAAACCTGACTACTGAAAACAACATATGCTGTTTCAACTTACAACCACAAGATAGCAGGAGAACTTTTAATCTGAGCTCTAGATATTGAGGCCTTAGATTCAGAAAAGAAGAGCAAATCAGGAAATCCATTTGAAGCAGTACCAATGTAAAAAATAAGCCAGTTGTATTTTACATCATTTAAAGTGTGTATTGCCCAAACAATTTGGTTATGTTAATTTTAATGGCCTCCATTTAGAATGTTGTAAAAATTTTAATCTATCGATTATTCAACTTAAAGAATATTTATTTTTATAATTAAGCCCCTCCTTTCATTTTCCATCATCAAACAGGATGTGACTAAGTTTTATTTTATTTAACACTATTATATATAAACACCTCATATACCATTTTTCTCATCTACAAGTTGAAGAGGTTGGTTTAGATGGTCTCTAAGTTCCCCTTCAGAGTCTAAATATGGACTCCTAATATACATGCATGGCACCTGGCCTCTGAAGATAGGAGTGGGCTTGAATGTAGCAACACCTACATGCAAATTCTGTCACTGAATCTTACTAGCTATGTGGCCATGGATGAGTCAGTGTTTTTAAGCCTCAGGCAATTATCTAACACTAATCTATTAGGTTAAAGACAGGAAGTAATACATGATTTGGTAGAAATAATTTCCCACACTGATGTAGTCAGAACTTTGGTATTTCTAGATATGTGATATGCAAACACATGCATAATAGATGTTTGTTTATAAATAAACATTTATGTATAGCAATCAACAAGCATTTATTAAATACCTGCTTTATATCAGATACTGGACTAAGAACTGAAGATGGGAAAAGAGACAAAAGACAATTTCCCTGTCAAGGAGCTCATATCATCTGAAAGACAACAAGCAAATATATGTGTGTGTGTGTGTGTGTGTGTCTGTGTGTGTGTGCATACACACATATTCACACATATACATATACATATACACATACACATTTACATACACAAACACAGGGTAAAGAGGAAATAACTGAGAGAAGGCACCAGAATTAAGAGGGGTTAGGAAAGGTTTTCTGTAGAAGACAGGATTTTAGTTAGGCATTAAAGGAAAGCAGAAAGCAGAGAAGAGAAGGGAGGGAGAGAGAGGAGTCGGAGAAAAATTCTAGAACCAAGATACTGAGTATCTTGTTCATGGAAAAGTAAGAAGGCCAGTGTTCCTGTATCAAAAATTCTATGGCAAGAAATGAGGTGTAAGAAGATTGGAATGGTAGGAGGGGGTTAGTTTATGAAGGCCATTGAACACAAAGCAGAGAATTTTGTATTTGACCGTGAAGATAAGAGGGAGCCATTAGAGTTTATTGAGTAGGGGTTGATGTGGTCAAACTTGCACTTTAGGAAAATCGATTTAGAAGCTGAATGGAGGATGAATTGAAATGGGAGACTTGAAGCAGTCAGATCCACCAGCAGACCATTCAACAGTCCACAAGTGAGGGGCCTATATAGTAGTGGTATCAGTGTCAGAAGAAAAGTGCGTGTATTTAAAAGATGTTGCAAAGGTGAAATTGAAAAGCCTTAGCAACAGATTGGATTTGGAGAGGGAGAGATAGAGAAGAGTAAAGGAGGACTCCTAGATTTAAAACCTGATAGACTGAGATGAGGGTGTCATCTTCTACAGTAATAGGAAAGGTTGTTTGTAGAGAAAGATAATGAATTACTTTTTGTACATGTTGAGTTTAAGATGTCTACTAGACATCCAGTTTGAAATATCTAAAAGGCATTTGGAAATATGAGGAAAGATAAAAAGGTTTGTAAGAACTACTGAAAGTGAGATAGTAAGTCAATGGGGCAGGTAGAGCAAGATTGCCTGGCATCACTGAGAGCCCAATGGAGGTTGTATAATATAAATTTGCCATGGGTCCAATCAGAACAGTTGCATGATTTTCTCCACCTTTGCTCAGCAGTATGTATATAAGAATTATGAATGGAAGGAGTGATCTAAGGCTGAGGCTTAGTAGGAAATAATGGGTAACATGATAAGGGGTCTAGGAAACCAAGGGAAGAAGACATTGTAGAGATAATTTGTTTCAACAAGGGGTAAAAATAGGGAAAAGAAGAGAAAGTGACTAGTGCATGGGAGATAGCATGGGAAAAAAGTGAGTGGTCAAGGGACTAGAGGTCACAGTATGGATAAAGAATAAAGGATTTTGTAAAGGGACACAGAAAGAGAGGTAAAAATCCAATAGGTTATGGTCAAATAAGGGATTTCATGGGAGCAGTTATTACATCTGTGAGTAACAGCAAGATCAAGTCTATAACAATTCATATGTCACTGAGAAAGAAGTAGGTCATGGGAAGAGAATAAGTTAAGGAACTGAGTAATTAGGGTTTTTGAGGGAGAGTCCATATATTTGTTGAAGTCCTCTAGTAGGAGGGTAGGATTTGAGGAGGAGAAAGAAGTGTGAGTCATGTACAGAACTCATTGAGGAAAGGGGATTGACCTGGAGCTCTACAGATAATTATCAGTATTTGATTGGGTAGTAAATATGATTTGTATGAACCTTCGAAAAGGAGAGTATTGGAGGTAAGAGGAGAACCTGGAAGTAGCAGCGGCGGTCAAGAAATATTCCAATTCCCGTCTTGACCACTGAGCCAAGGTAAATAAGTGAAGGCATAGTTCACACAGAAAAGGGTATGTAGAAGGGCTGGGTCATCACTGTCTCTTCCCTGCTACTCTCTTCTGTCTAGGTTTTCAGGACATCATTCTTTTCCTTGTTCTCCTCCTACCTATCTGACTGCTCCTTCTCTGCCTCCTTTGCTGGGTCCTCATCTGGATTATCTCCCTTCACCATAGGTGTACCACAGGTTTCTATCCTGGTTCCTCTTCTTCTATACTACTTTACTTGCTCCTGTGGATTTAATTACTATCACTATACAGATGATTCTCAAATCTTCCTATTCTGCCCCAATCTCTGCTGACCTCCAATTTTACATCTCCTGCTGTCTTTTAGGTATATAAAAATTGTATATCCAGTAGACATGTTAAACTTAATCAATCCTCTTTCCTCAGTGAGTTCTGTACATGACTCACACTTTTTTCTCCCCCTCAAATCCTACCCTCCTACTAGAGGACTTCAACAAATATATGGACTCTCCCTCAAAAACCCTAATTACTCAGTTCCTTAACTTATTCTCTTCCCATGACCTACCTTTCCTCGTAAACCATCCCCTCTCCTTTGTTTTGTTCAAGTTTTTCAGATGTTTTTGGCAAAGATACTGGAGCAGTTTACCATTTCCTTCTCCAGCTCATTTGACAGATGAGAAAAGTGAGACAGAGTTAAGTAACTTGCCTAGATGCACATAGCTAGTAACTGATGGCAGATTTGAATTCAGGAAGAAGAGTCTTCCTGACAACAGGCCCAACGTTCTCACTCTGCCGCCTAGTTCCCCTCTCCTACTTTCCCTATTATTGTAGAGGGCAACACTATCTTCACAGTTCCTCAGGCTTGCAAGTTTGGAAACATCATGCATTCTTCACTATATTTCACTCTCCCTGTATCCAATCTGTTGCCAAGGTCTCTACAGACCTTCATCTTTGCATCATCTCTCGATTGCGTACCATCTCCCCTGTAACTGCCACCACTCTAGATTAGGCTCTCAATGCTTCACACTTGGATGGTTGCACTAGCCTACTAGTGGGTCTACTTGCCTCAAGTTTCTATGCCATTCAGGAACTAAAATGATTTTCCATCATCCATTTAGGCACTGTTTTTCCAAAAGTACAAATCCAATCATATAATCTTCCTATTCAATATATTCTGATGGTTTCCTATTGCCTCCAGGAACAAATATAAAAATATTCTTTTTGGCATTCAAAACCCTTAACTTAATCCCCTTTTGACCTTTCTGGTCTTATACCTTACTTTCCACTATGTGGCCTTCAATCCAGTGACTCTGGCCTCCTGGCTGTTCTAAGAACAAGTCTCTATCTCTCATCTCTGAGCATTTTGTCATATTTTCCTCCATGCTCTCCTACATCTGCTCTGACTACTGATCTCCTTGTCTTCCTTTAAGTCTCACCTAAAATCTTTCCTTCTACAGAAAGCCTTCTGTAGCCTCTCAGTTCCAGAGCCTTCCTTGTGCTAATTAATTCTTATTTATCATATATATATACATATATATATACATACATATACACACATACATTGCTTACTTTGTATATATTTGCTTCGTACATATGTATATACATATCTATCTGTATATATATTTAGTTTATATATATTTGCTTGCATGTGTCTCCCCCATTAGATTGCAAACTCCTTGAAGGCAGGTACTATCAACAAACAGCCTGTTTTTGTATCCCTAGAACTTAGCACAGTATCTGGCACATAATAGGGGCTTAATAAATGTTTATGAATAAAAAGCTCATATCATCATGGGTAACTAGGTTTCATTACTACCTAGTAGATGGAAGGAATGAAAAAGGAAAAGATTCAGGATAAAAGAAGCTGATTATCTATGAACAGTATTCCATAGAAAACAGTGAAAGGACTGGATGATGTTTGGCTGAGACTCTGGGGGGGGGATGGTTGAGAGGAGTGGGAAAAAGGAATTGGGGTCTAGAGGGGCAGAGGGATTAGTCATTGACCTACAGGAGTTCAGAATCACTGAGATCTGAAGGGTATGAACAAATACCAGAATGTTCATCACTGAGGGGAAGGCATGGCTCCACTTCCCAAAGAAGGCTAGAGATCAAGCTAGAGGAATGTGCAGTATGAGATGGGAGGCACAAGGTCAGATGGTCAAATATGAGGTCCCACTTCCCTCTGAAGGGTGGAGATTAGGCAAGAAAGGCCTCAGCCGGAGATTGAAGTTGAACTTGAATGTGCATAGCAGGAGAAAACAGTCCCATTCCTCAACAATTTCCCTTTTTCTCTTCCCTCCAGGGAGAGGAGTAGCAGGAGATAGAAAGACCTGTGGCAAAAGAGAAGGTGAACCCTCTTTGTACTAAAGGTTCTGCATGCCGTAGTAGGGAGGTCAGGCCGGCAGCAGGAGGTGGGCACCTGACTTGTATTGGCACACATGTTATTCAAGGGATATGTGGCTCCCAGGAAGAAACAGAAGGCATGAAGTGCAGTCAGAGGAAGTCTGGGCTCCTCTTCTCACCTGGGTAGGTAGATGATAGATAGATAGAGGGATAGATAGATAGATAGATAGATAGATAGATAGATAGATAGATAGATAGGAAGAAAGAATATGTGGTTCTATATGTATGTGATTATATATTTCCTCTATTTAAAATATATGCACATATGTATATGAGCTATTATAATCCTACATGTACACTTACATCCATTGTTACATGCATCATCCATATATTTACAAACGTGTATATGCCAAAAATCTATAATTTCATCAGTGAGGGATTTTCTGCACTAGTTCACAGATTATAATCAGATCTATAACCTAGTAAATAAACCTGAGACAGTTTCCTGGAACTCATAAAGGCTAATTGACAGTAAGAGACAAAAGAAGAATTTGAAACCAGGTATCTCTTATTCAAGTCAAGCAGTCCCCAAAAGGGGACATACGTATATCATTACATACCTACATGCATGTATGCATATTGAATATTTATAAATTTTAAAACCCAAAAGCTCTTGAGGTGTGTATCTGTTTCTATTAGTCATTATGTGAAAGATTCAGTAAGACATGTCTTAAATTGAATGTACCATTATAAAAACAATTATAGTGCAGTTATAATCTAATAGTCTTGCAGAATAAAAACAAACTACCATCTTTGTCCTAGCTGCCCTTCCCCATCCTATATTTACTCACCACAGCATAATCCACATATATTTATGGATTATATTAATACTTTCATTAATAATTATAAAATATTCACTGAATACATTTAAATAACAAAAAACACTAGCATCACTGATGCTGGATGATTATTCACAGCCCCAAAGTTGACAGAGATAACAATAAACATAGCATCTAAAGATTCCCCAGCCTGTCCCTAGGGAGATGCCTTAAAGCTTTCTTCACATCTCTCTCCCAGAGCAAAAGTCTGAGAAAACAGATGGGTCTTCCTCAGTGATCTGCAGATCAACAGCCTCCCTGCCTGGCAGCTGGATGGGAGGAAGGAGTTCCAGGACTCAGGGCTCTGCATCAGAAACATGCTGTGTCCATACCCCAGAGTTCAAAGTGAGACACCGTCCCCAACATGCCCTTCTTTGATCAACTGTTGAGAAGACTGTTTGGAAATGAAACTCGGATTGCTGTCCCAGTGGATTAAGGCAATGCAGAAGTCAAAGCAATAGGACAGAGAAGGGCTTTGAGGTGTGAGGGGGTGGACAAAAAGTTTAAGAGGCATATTTATTTGCATTAGAGAAATGGATAGGTGGTTAAGACAAAACCCCTTCACCCAAAAATAATCTTTTACAAGAAATATGGAGGTTGAAATTTTAACTTTTAATTCATTTCAATAAACTAAAACTCTAGGTCAGCTGATCTGGTGGCTACTGTTGAGAAATAGTGCAATAAAAGTTTAGCCCACCAGTGATCATAAATAAATCACATCCCAGTCAGGGGTCAGGAGCACAAATGCTTTTAGCTCTTGGACACCCATCAGCCTATTCTAATGCACATACCTGGGGCAGACAAGAACTCAACCAAGAACACCCATTGCAAATGTACACAAGGACAGACCACGCTGAATACAAATGAGGTTGCTTGATCTGTTTTTCCTAAATTATGTTGTCAGGTATGTTCCAGGCCTATGCATGTCAGAGAAGACTGAGTATTTCTCCAGTAATGCCTCACACAAAGTCATTGAGTGTGCAAACAAGGTTCTCTTAAATGAATATGTCACAAAATAGTGCTCCAACTGGGTTTCCCCCTGAAGCTCAAATACCTAAAACTGGGATACTACTCAGAAACAATGGGGTCAGTCTGTCAAGAAAGAAGGAAAAGAAGTTCTAGAAATATGGGACATCCATATGAGGCCAGAAAAACCTGAGTTCAAATCTGGTTCCAGATTCTTACTAGCTGTGTTGCTGAGTAAATGACTTCATCTCTTTCTGTTTCATTTTCCTCAACTGTAAAATGGGAGTAATGATAGAATCTACCTCAGAGGGCTGTTGTGAGGATCAAATTAGATCTTTGTAAAACTCTTATCACAATGCCTGCCATAAAGTAGATGTTTAATAAATGCTTGCTCCTTTCCCTTTCCCTTCCCCTTTTCCACCCCTCTCTTTGTATCTCCATAGGAGGCTTTATTTATAAAAATATCAAATGTCTGAGAAGATTTAAAAATAGAGAAAGATGGAGCATGATTTAGTTCTTGATTCCCATCTTATGGACCATAAACCCCTAGGGGTTTGTGGAGCTATGGAGTACTCAGATGCATATATGAATCCCTAAACAAGCAAACATACTTTTTGTAGAACAGATAAAAAATTGTACAAATATGGATTATATAAATTCATTAAAATTCATACCAGCTTTTCATCATCATATATTTTCTCAGTCGATGGATATTAATAATTTAACTCCTATCCTGTGGGTATTTATGAATTTTTTTAAAAAAATTATTTATAACTTATGGAATAAAACCAGCATTTCTATAACATAGTAAAATAAAAAATATAATTGCACATGAAACTGCAACTCTGGCATGCACAATTTGAAAACGCTTAATACCAAAAAAGGATCCCTGTATACTGAAAGGTGGGAAACCACTAGAGTTTATTGAAAGAACCCACAGGAGTAACTTCCAGCAAAGATAGGAAAGGGTCAACTCAAAACCAAATCCCCCTAAAACCATCTAAAGAACAACAAAAAAAGTCTCAAATAAAGCAAAAAGAAAACAAACAAACAAGATGAAAGAAAGGAAACTCCATGATGTAATCGCACACACAAGGATAAAAAAACAAGGGAGCATGCTGCCTGGTCTGATCTACAGTCCTCTGAACCAGTGCCACAAGGACCCCATAACATGACTCCAAAGGAATCAGGGCCCAGAGATCACAATTCCTGACTTGGTACTAGACTCCGTAGAGGGTTATGTTGGGGGGGGAGGCGAGGGGAAGCACAGAAACCATTATGAAACAGGCTTGCCAATTGCCTTATTACAGTCCAAAGATGAAGAAGCCAACATAGCTCATAGCCAACTTTTTTTCCCATCCTCAGCCCTGAGACAAAGGATTTCTTAACAGTAACTAGCCATTACAGAGCTTAACAAAATTCAGAAGAAATAGTAAAGGATTGGAGAGAAAGAATCACTACTCATCCCTAGTGGTGAAGCATAAGAAAAATCAGAGAAATAGTGTGAGTTAAAAGAACTCAAGGATAAAACTCCAGAAAAGAGAAATTTAATAATAAGTAGAACACCAGAAAATATACTCAATTGACTACGTTGATTCAAAGAATAGATAGACAACTTGGTAAAAAAAAAAGTTAAGGAAAAGAAAAGAGAAAAAAAGAGACACATATAATCATAAGAATAATAAGCAACTTAGGAAAGAAAAGGGAAAACCTTTCCATAGTAGAATTCCTGAAAAGGAAACAGAACCGACAAACTCAATGTTGTAAGACATGTTAGAGCAATGCCAAAAGACAGAAAAATGTAGAAAAGTATGAACTTTCTTCCATCAGAAAAACTGACCTAAAAATTAAGATGAGGACAGACATTTTAGGAAGCAATCCCTGGGCTGCCACCATTAGCATGAAAGGTAAAAATCCTTGATATCAGATTTCAAGAATTCACCAAAGGAAATTGCCAGAATTATGAGAACCAGAGGACATATTTAAAATAGATACAAACCATCTGCAATAAACTGTAAAATTATACCCAGAAATGATCATGAAACTTCAGAGTTTTCAGGTCACAGAAAAATACTGAAATCATCCAGAAAGAAACAAATCACATACTATAGGGAACCCAAGTCAGAATTACATAGGAATATGCAGCAAATATGGGAAAAGAAATAAAAGAAGAAATTTGTACAAAAGGTGATATATAAAATTTTGCAACTGAGAAAGATACATCCTTAATAATATAAAGGGAAAATGGTCATTTAAAAGAGTTAATGATTTCCAATTTTTCCTATTGAGATGACCAAAGCTAAGTAAAATCTTTAAAATACAAACTTAAGAGACAAGAGAAACTTAGAAAGAAAAACTAATTTGAGCAACTTGAAATTACAAATATTTGTTACAAAGGTTTGAGATAAGATGTGTGGAGAATTTATATAAATATATAAGAACAGTAACTAAAGCACTGGGCCTGGAGCAAGGAAAACCTGAGTTCAAATCTGGCCTCAGACATTTAATAGCTGTGTGATTCTGGACAAGTCACTTATCCCTGTTTGCCATAGTTTTCTCATCTGTAAAATGAGTTCAAAAAGGAAATGCAAACCATTCCAGTATCTTTACTAAGAAATTCCTAAATGGGGTCATGAAGAGTCAGATGTGACTGAAATACACCTAAACACAAAAAGCAAAATAGGAGCTAATAAATAAGAAAAGGAATTTCCAAAAGATAGACCACAAGCAGTCAAACAAATCTAAGGTTTCACCTTATTCATTGAATTGGAAAGGTGACCAAAATAAAAAAAAAAATCAACTTAAATATTAGAAGGGTTATGTGAAGCCTTGAGAGCAGGGGCTATCTTGTCTTATCTTGCAGCCTAGCACCAGTCCTAGAACACAGTAAGTGTTTAATAAATGCTCTTCGACTGGCTGTCAAACAGACATGCACACTAGCACTCTGATCATGGAGATATAAACTAGTGTAACCATTCTAGAAAACAACTTTGAAGTCTAGATAAGTCATTCTTTTTTCATACTTCTTGACCTAGCAAATCAACTGCTAAATCAACACTCCAAAGTTTACATCAAATAATAACATGAGTTAAAGCTAACATTCATTGAGAGTTTACTATGTGCAAGGAACTGTGCTAAACAGGTAAAAAATGTTATGTGGTCTTCACAAGAAACCTGAGAAGAAGGTACCATTATCATTCCTATTTTGCAGACAAGGAAATCAAGGCAAACAAAGGTTAAGTGACTTGTGCAGTCACACAGTAAGTGTCTGAGGTTAGATTTGAATTCCCATCTTCCTGATTCCAGGCCTGCACAACCCAAATATGCAAAATTACTTACAGTAGAGCTTAAGTGATAACAGAATTGGATGCAAAGTCCCTGCCCCTTGATTGTGGAATATTTTAACAAATTGGGTTACATGAATGTAATGGAATGCTGCTGTCCTTCAAAAAAATAATAACAAGAATTCGAGGAAACATAAGCTTTATATAAATTCACGCAGACTGAAGGAAGCAGAATAAAAAGCATTTCCTAACATGTCCCTTTTGTACCTCGCACGGATGCTGATCTTAGCCTCTCACACATTCTTATCCTGTGCAAAGGCTCCCTAAATGATTTGGAAACTTTGTCCTAACTTCTTTGCAAATATCAGAATAGAAAGAAGACACGTAGGACAGTAAAGTCATTCTGTACATTTCTATATTTTCTGGTAGGGGCAGCTAGGTGGTGCAGTGGATAAGAGTGCAGGAGTCAGGAGGACTTGAGTTCAAATCTCACCTCAGACACTTGACACTCACTAGCTATGTGACCTTGGGCAAGTCACTTAACCCCAATTACCTCATCCTGAGTCATCTCCAGTCATCCTGATAAATATCTGATCACTGGATTCAGATGGCTCTAGAGGAGAAGTAAGACTGGTAACCTACACAGTCTTCCGAGCTCATTCAAAACAAAGTCAAGTGCAAGTCACACCATTATTTCTTTGATGGCATGGTCTTCTTTGGCAAGGAAGGATGAATACACGAGACTGGCTTTGTGATGTTTTCTGGTCCAGCATGACCAAAGAACTCATCATATAGTATTCCTCATTCGAGCAGCTTGGTGACACAATGCATAGAGTACTAGCAGACACTTACTTGCTGTGTGACCCTGGGTAACCAATATTAACTAATGCTTGTCTTAAGCCACTGGTAAAGGAAATGACAAACTGTTCCAATACCCTTGACAAGAAAACCCTCTGGACAGTGGGGTCAACAGGGTCACAAAGAATCAGACACAAGTGAATGAATGAACAATGACAAGAAGTATCTAACCTAATATGGATGAGCCTCTTGGATGTAATCCAGGCTGGTCCTTGGATGGTAGAAAAAGTCTGTTGCAAAAATAGCATTCAAAGCTTTTTTCTGCCTTTGTAGAACTTGTCATAGTAGGAGAATCTACTAGAATAGCCTTAGAGAACACAGGATCACCCAACTAATATGATAAGACATCAAAACAGCACTTTTCATGAGGATGACACAAACAGAGGTAACTATAATACCAAAAAATTTTGGACTGAACTCATGAAAACTCCCTTGATCCAAACAGATCAGCACCTGCTCAGCAAATAATAGTCTTATTATGAGGCAATGAGAAGCTAAGTGACTTTCCCATGGTCATATAATCAATATGAGTAAGAAGCAGAATTGAACCCAAGTCTTCTCTGAAGCTTCTGCCAAATGGAACTGCTCTCCCCCTTCTCCAACAATCCCCATGGGGTGAGCCAGGAGCAGATACTCTGATGCACCCTAAGGTCTCCTGGACATTTCCATTCACCTTTGTCTTAACCCTTAAGCTCACCAAGTCTTGGGACTTTATTACAGTCATGGCAGTCAGAATATAGAAACAATAAATGGAAATGCTATTCATAGAATAATTAATATTAATGTGGATAGGGCATGAAAGTCTGTTCACTTCTTTCATTGACAGATGAAAAACTGAGGAACTGAGTTAAGTATTAAGAAGTTAAAGTTAAGTATAGGGTCATACAACCAGGAAATGTCTGAGGTAGGAACTGAATTCAAATCTTCTTGCCTCCAAGTCCTTTCTGTTATGGGATGTGTGTAGCAAAGTTTTAAAGGAGGAAGGAGAGAATAGGATCAAGTGATTGAATTAAGTGATTTATCTTTTTTAGAAGAATAACTCTTTGGTTTCTAGAGAGAAGGAGAGAATGTGCTTGTTGTAAGGGGAGGTACTCTCAAGGTCTCAGTTAAAGACAGAAGGGGCCATAATTAAAATGTCTGGGGAGTAGAGTGGCCTGAGGATTGAACTGGACTTTTAAAGGATACCATGGAATGGACTAGGGATGTGGGGAACTGAGTGATCCTGAGCAGGAGTATGGATATACCAATTATACTTCAATAATCAAACAAAGTCCATGGGATTGAAAACCAGACACAACAAGGATAAAGTAAACACATTATATCTTCCCAGACATTGCAAGGAGTGACAGTATTGTCTACTTCTTTTTTTAAAATTCTACATAAAATTAACAGAAAAAAGAGATGAGTTGATGCCTGAGTATATACCTCACTACCTTAATTCAAACATTCTTTTTCCTATTTCTTGTTGTGCACACAGCATTTTACTAAGTGAAGTTTGTATGTTTTATAAAGTACTAGGTGCATAATAAGCAGTTGAAAAATGTGCGGTTGAATCAAGTTTTTTGAGGTAGTTACTGGCATTGAGATACCTTCAGGCTTCTTACTCATCCTCTATTTGTCTCGTCTGCAAGCCACTGTAAGGAATATAAACTATGTGGATGGTCTGTTTTCTGTCTTACATATCCATACCTGAAGAATGAGTAAGTCTTGGGGTCTAGGAGCTCATAAGGTTTCTGGAGATCTAGCTTTCCTGATTTTCAGCCTAGTGTTTTTTTATTACATCATGTAAATTTCAAGCAGGTTTTAGAGTTAATTATAGTGCTGAACTTATGTGTAGGCAGAGTAAGTCATTGCTTGTGTGTTGTGGTTTCAGGGTCACCAGAGAGACTTCACTGAAAATATAATAGATATATTTTTGACTTGAGAATTATGTTATGTTTTATACATATATATGCTCATGTATATAGACATATATACATACATGCATAAGCATTCATATATGTACTACACTGTTATAAATTATAGATATATATATAATAAATAGGTATAAATACTTATATACATACATATTATAATGTATATGTATGTATGTATTTAAATATATATATATATATATGCACACGCATATTAGGCAGTTAAATGGCATAATGAACAATGAATTAGTCTTGCAGCCAGGAAGACTTGCATTAAATTCTGCCTCCAAACACTTACTAGATATGTAACCCTGGGAAAATCATTTAAGCTCTCTGACCAAAAAGTGTCCTTATCTATAAAAAAAAGGAGGATGAACTCCATGACTTCTAAGATCCCTTAACATCTCTAAATCAATGATACTATAATAGATATGCCTATTCACTCAGTGAACGGTAGATTGGCATGAAAATCAAACAAGGGAAGGGCTTGTCTTTGAAGATCTTAGAGTTTAGTAGGAAATATATTATATTTTGATGCAAACTTAGTAAGAATATCCAGCTTTTAAAATAATTACATCATTGTAAAAGAAAAGAAACTAAACCAAGGTCAAAGGAAATAAGGCAATAGGCCTAGAAAAAATGTTGGCCTTCTCTTCTTGTTTCATTTTCATGGTAATCTATGTCATTGATGAGTGGGAGGGAGGGAGAGGAATCTGAGTAAATTTTGCTCTAGTCAGACGCTTGGATTTTCTTAACTCATATGATAAAAGTAGGTGAAACAGAGAGGAAGGGTTCAGAAAGAAATGAGGGGAACAATATTGCCTCTGAAATGATGCAAATAGTAAAAGATAGCGTCAGCATTTAGTAATTTAGTTTTAGTATTTGGTAAAATATAGTTAAACAGTTTTTGTGTGATGAGGAATTTGGGGTTTCTACTTCTGCATTTGAATACACTCAAACATACATATGAGGCACGATATATAATCAATAAATGTTTTTGGAGAAAATATATAGATAGGGAGTACCTAATTGTGGAGAATTGTGATTTGTATCTCCACAATGAATTTTTGACCTTGAGGAGATGTTTTGCTCTGTCTTAAAGGTGATACTGATAGAAATACAGTTTTACAAATTGTAATAGGGAGGCATAGAAAACAGAGACAGACAGACAGACATAGATAGATAAATAGATAGATAGATAGATAGATAGATAGATAGATAACAGATAGATTTTAACCCAGAAAAAAACATATATTCTTAAAGTTTATAATAAGGTATAATGTTCAAAACCAGGAATTAAGGTTGGAGAAATGAGTAAACCAAAGATAACAAAGAGCGTGGAGATAAGACTAAACCAAAGAAGACATAAATTACTTTTAGGAAGTGTCAAGAAATACACGAGATAAATACAGAAGAAAATAAACTAATTACACAACAAGTACAAGCAGAGTCTAAGAGGGAAAATAAATATCCTAGCCACAAGGACACACACTTGCAAGAAATAAAACAATATAAACGAAATAAGAGATCAGCAGAAGATAAATGGAAAGAGAATAAGTGGCTTACAAAAGAAGGTTGAAAAACCTTAGCAAAGTTAAAGACTCCCTATAAACTTGAATACACCAAAAAGAAATCAGTGCATTCATGAGAAAATAAATATTGGAAGATAATGAAAAGATTGATAAAAAATAGAAGGAAATATAAAATATCTTCTCTGTGAAACAAGTGACTAGGAAAACAGGTAGAGGAGAGATGCTGATGATTACCATTAATATTGTTGTTATTATTATATAAAAGTATTATATAATAATTTAAAGTTTGCTAGGGTGTTACAGATACTATCATATTTTATCTTCACAACAACCCTGAGAGGTACACGCTATTATTATCCCAATTTCACAGATGAAGAAACTGAGGAAGACAGAAGTAAAGTGATTTCTGAAAAGTCAAACAACTAATAAGTGTCTGAGGTAGTATTTGAATCCAGGTCTTTTTTTAATTCTAAAACTAGTACTCTCTCTCCATTGTGTGACTTAAAAATCATCAGGCTCCTTGAAAATCATTACTAAACAAACAAAAGCAATCTGTTAGAACAGAAGACAAAGTGAAAGTCAAAATAATCTAAGAGCCACCATCTGAAAGAAATTCCAAAATGAAAAGTCCCAGTAATGTCTTAGTCAAAATTGGGAGCTTCCCAGTCACAGGAAAAGACTACTGCAGTTATGCAAAAAGGAAGTTTAAGTAAGAAGGAATTGCATTCATGACCAAACAAGACTGAGCAGCCACTACAATAAATGAAATATTGGAATTTGATACTCTGAATGCCAAAGGCTTATATCCAAAAATAACTTAACCTCCAAGAATGAGTCCAATCCTGCAAGGTGAAAAAATGCATTTTAACGGACTCTGGGGACTTCCAAGCGTTCCTGATGAAAAGCCTAGTACTAAGTGAAAACTTTGAAATGCAAACACAGTAATAGAGAGAAACCTAAACAGGAAAACTCATTTGAACAACCACAAACTACTCTTTACAAAAAAAGACAGATTTAAGTAATTTTAGAGGATTAACTGCTTATTGTTCTGCTTGCCAATATACCAAAAACAGCAATGCTCCCTGTATTAACTTACTTCTTTTTAGTTCTATAGCAGTGAAACTGCCAGGGTTATTTCATTGAGCTAGGGGAAAAGAACCAAAATTCATCTGAAAGAACAAAAGACAAAAAATATCTTTTATCCAGGGAAATAGTGAGGGGAAAGGGAGAGAGGCAGTTGAATTGAGAAGGAAGAAAGGCCAGCAGCGCCAGATTTCAAACTATATTGCAAAGTAGTAATCTTCAAGGCTATCTGAGAGAGGTTAAAAGTGGCATGGAATGGATGAGGTACAAAACATAAAGAGGTAAAAGAAAAAAATGGACTTCATAATAGTTGGGTTCCATAAGCCCAAAGACCCTGGGGTGAGGACTCACTGCCAAGAAGAATGGAAATTAATTTGATAGAAATTAGATTTAGACCAACATATCATACTATATACCAAAATAAGCTTCAAGTTAATTAGATAACCTAGTTATAAAAACTTAGTCCATAAATAAAATAGAAGATCAAGGCAGGAGATAGTTTTTGCAATTCTAGATAGGGGAGAAATTTTTAAATAAGTCAAGGTTAGAGAGAATTTTAAGAGATAAAAATGAGAATTTTGATAAGATAAAATTGAAAAGCTTTTGAATGAACAAAACCTGTGCAGTTAATATTAGAAAAGAAGTAGTTTATTAGGGGAAAAAAGATCTTTGCAACAAGTTTCTCTGATAAAAGTTTGATATCTAAGATATGTGTACCTTGTTCAAATATATAAGGATGAGTCATTTCCACATAGATAAATGGTCAAAGGACATGAAAAAGCAATTTCCAAGTGAAAAAAAAATCTAAGGTAATACCTTAACAATTATTCCAAAACTAATAATAGTAAGAAATATAAAGACAAATGAAAATAACTTTGATATCCCCCTTGAACTCATTAAATCTCTGGAATGTAAGACAGATATATCAATACACTCTTAAGAAAATGGTGAGATGGTGCAGTCACTCTTGGATGCAATTGGTACCTATACCTCCCCCTTCAAAGATAAAGGGCTGGAAACCAAGGAGAGAACTTACCAAATGGGAAATAGCCGAACAAAATATGATATGTGAATGTGGTAGAATACTACTGTGCCATAAGAAATGACAAAAGTCACAAATTTAGAGAAACCTGAGAAACTGTATATGAAGTTAGAAAGCATTCAGTGACTATAACCAAGAGAATAAGTGATATAATGAATTTTAAGTTTCAAAGAAAAGCAATTTGGAAATACTTGAGAATTCTGAACTAATACAATTGCCAACTACAGAGTACTGGTGGTGAAGTGTGCCTCATTTTGGAGACATGTCCAAGGTGAACATCAATTTTGTTTGACTAGGCTTATCTGTTACAAGGGATTCAGGGGAAGTTTATTTTGGCTGGAACGGAAAATTGGGAGAGGAGCAAAGATTGTGATAATGATGTTCCCCAAAAAAGTGGAAAAGAAATGAGTATCAATGAAGCATTTTTAAATGTACAAACAAGAAAACAAGGAGGCAAATACAGAAAAGCAGAACAGCTTTGAAGCTAACGTCTTGGTTATTTAAAAAGGAAAATGCCATGGAGATTTATGATTTCATATGCAATCTTTATCTGTTCTTGGCATATATAAATGTTCATATTTGTTATTGTTTGTCAGGGTTTAAATTTTTTTAACTTACTTTTGTTTTGTGTTTTTTCTCCTAAAAGTTGAATTCAGAAGAAAACAATACAGTTAATTAATGTTCAAAGTTAATTTCTGTTGTATTGCTACATTTAGTTTAAGAATCCACAACATAAAAGATGCAAAAAGTTTGACAAGACTTCACAAAATGAATACTAGAGTCTTCACCTACCAATAAAAGTCAAAGAAACTGTTTCAGCATAAAAGAAGAAAGCACTGGACCCTAATCCAAATTTCAGTTGGGTTTGAATCCCTATGCCACTAACTAGTCGTGCAAACTTGAACAAATCTTGTTACCTGTCTCATCGTCAATTTCCTTATCTATAAAATTAGAGAATTATTTTTTTCTTTCTAGCTCTAAAAATCTATGAATCTTCTCAGGAATTAGGAAACTGGAAAATAATTTAGGATAGGAATTTTGTTAGTAAAAATGGTTTTATTGACATTGGGAATTCTGGAAAAGGAAACATTTTCTATCAACTGAGGCCAACATCTTTTCTTTTCTGCAACCTATAACCTTAGACCCACACTCCCTAATGATCTCTTCCACATCCCTTGGAAACTATGAGCTTTACTTCTGTCTCTCCTTATCCCTATACAGGTTTATGATCTCATCATTCAATGGACATTCCTCTATCTAAAGTTATAAATTCTATCTTAATAAACTTGACGTACTTTTCTCAGTCCTTACCCTTCTTAACCTACCTGTTACATTTGACATTGATGACTACTTCCTGCTCCTGGGTACTCTGTTCTCCTGGATAAGCTCTCCTCTCTAGATTTTTGTGATACTGTTCTCTCTTGTTTGGTTTATCAAACCAATTTAATAGGAGGAGATAATACATGTAAGGGAATTCAGTTATAGAGTACATGGAGAGGTACAGACAGCATTGTTGGGGAGGGAGTGGTGTAGGATGCTGTAAACTGATGTAAAAATTCACAAATATACAAAATGCATGCAGGGCATTGGGTGAGGATAAAAGATAGAAAAAAAGACAGGAGAATGTCATTACAAAGACCTATAATAATATAATTTGGAAATACATGTTGTGAGCTATTTGAAGGAAATGAACACTGCATTCCTGATACAATTTATAAAATCAGCACATCAGCCAAGATGCGAAAAGAGATTTGAACAATCTTCTTGGAATCTCATTCCACTCATATAAAACCTCACTTTTAAAAAAAGTATTGTTTGTTCACAATTTCTTCTCTCATAAATTAGAAGAAATGACAAAGGAACTCTGGACAGAATTCTGATCAACAAGGAAGAAGTCACTGGTGAAGTGGAGATAATCTTTGGGATGAAATCCTGATGCTTCTTTGATTTGTGATAGCCAAGGTGGGAAATACTGGGACTATTCATGCATGTCTCCTAGACTATAATGAAACAAATTTAAAAACAATTCAGCGGAAAGGCAAGCATTATCTCACAGCCCAGGCAAAGTAGTTCAAGAAGGATGGGAAATTCCCAGAAATGAAATTCTGATACTCAGATTCCAAAATAACCCATTAACAAAGTAAGAGGAAAACTGTCAACTGAGACTGATGTGACTACAAAGAGAACTTCCCAATAAACTCAGGATTTAAAAAGAAGAGTGTAAAAACAAGGATAGATGGTCATTGACTAGTACAAAAATGTGACTGAGAAATGTAAGAATAACTTCAGGAAAGCTCAATCTGAAGTTACATTTGGAGCTAGAAGAAATGATACAGGTCATGTAGTCCAACTCCCTCATTTTATAAATAGGGAAACTGAGGACCAGAACAGTTTAGTGACTTGACTAACAGCCACCCAGACCCCAGGGTACAGCCATCTGACAACTTGATGTGTCCTTGCTACACCACTACCTCTCCAAAAATGTTGTCTGTATCTCTCCATGCACTATATAAATGAATTCCCTTACATGTATTATCTCCTCCTATTAAAACATAAGCTCCCTGAGAGCAAGTACGATTTCACCTTTTCTATTTGTAAACCCAGTGCATGGCACAGTGCTTAAAGTTTTAATAAACATTCATTCATTCATGTTTTTCATTCTTTCATTTTATTTATTCACAAAAATAGAAAGTAACAGAACTGAGTATTTTAAGTTGAAATCCATCACTTTGCCATATTGGATGTGAGAAAAGACTTATAAAAATATTAAGGAGAAAAGAAGTATTGCTCTAATACACAATATTTGCAAAAAAACTGGAAGGAAGAGAAAAGTCTACTATTTAGGATAGAGGACATCATATTGACAAGTGAAAGAGAAATTTGAACTTTTTTTCACATTTTGCTTCCATCTTCTTCATAAATAAGAATGTTCTTCAAAGTGGAAAAAAAGAAAAACAAATATTAAAAGAGAGTTTTTAAGCCCAAGATTAGTGAGGAGATAGAAATAAAACACCTACTTGTTCAAAACGAGTTCAAGTTTGCTGAGCTAGAAGAATGACATTCCAGGTTATTGAAAAAAATTGCTGAACTGCTCAGTGAATATAAATGGTGATAGAAGCTTGTAAGTAGACAAAGGTCATTTCTAAGTTTCAAAAAAAAAAGCCTGGGGAAGTGAAGCATTCAGGAAACAGGGCAACAGTTCAAAAAGCTACAAGCTTTTGAGATTGTGATAGCCAGCAGAACTATGGAACGGCTTACTAAATCAGCAGTTTTAGAACACTTGTAAAATTAAGAATTGCTAGAAGTCACCAAAAATAAGCTTTACCAAGAATGAGTCTGTTAACAAGAAGGTAAGTTCACTGCAAAGGGAATTTTCACCACCAAAGTCCTAGTCAATATCCGATGTTTCAATAGTTCAAGAATAGATATGAAACCAGGAGAAAGCATAGGAAAGGAGAAGCATTGCTGCCTGCTTTCTTACTGTCCCGTATTGTCCATCGGGCCTTTCCACCTGACTTATAGTTGCAATCTTTTCTCTATGTTGTCTCCTCCTATTAGAATACGAGTTACTTAAGAACAGGAACTTTTGTGCTTTCCTATTGGTATTTTCAGTGCCTAGTACAATGTGTGGCATCAATAAACATTGAATAAATGCTTGTTTGTTCATCTAATTTCTTTTTTTAATCAAGTTCTGAACTGGTATGTCAGGGGAATGCTATAGATACACTCCATCTAGGTTTCAGCAAGACAAAGCAATGTGGGTTGAAATAAAAGACTGGTTGTTGGATTCATAGCTAGTATTATTGATTAATGGACTGATGCCAATGTGGAGGGATGGCTCTAACGACCGACCTGCCACAAAGCCATTCTCTTGCCCCAGTCCTAGATGTCATTTAAGTTGTGATTCAAACTCTTGGAAACATGGATGGATGATTTACCAAATATGAATATGACACAAAACTCCCAAGAGTAATGAATGAAAGGACCAAAATTCAAAAAGATATTTTGATAGACTGGAATCATAGGCTCAGATCAAATGGAAATTCTTGAAATTAGCTTTAGTGTATTTGTATTTATAGAAATAAACTCTACCAGCATAGGATGGAAAAGATCTTCCTTTATAATTCATGTTAGGGGCTTAGGAACTATGGTTGTCTGCAATCTTAGTCTGAATTAACAGAATCAGTAATGTGCCACCAAAATTTATATAATCTCCAACTGTACTTACCAAACTATAGCTTCCAGAGCAAGAGAAGTATCAGCTCATGGACTATGTGCTAGTCAGACGACAACTAAAATAATAAGCTTATTTTGGCTTGTCATATTTTAAGGTCATTGATAATCTAGAGATTGCCCAAAGAAGAGTAACCAGAAGGGTGAGAAAACTGGAAAATGTAACATTTTCAATTCAACAATTTAGTTGAACAAGTATTTATTAAGCACTTATTAAGTATCTTGGTAATGTGTTAGGTGATGAAGATACTAAAACAGTTGGAAGCAAGTTGTATTGTGTTTCCTATGAGAAAGGCATTCTGCTAAGGTCTGAAGGGATTTAAAGGCATGTCTCTGTCTTGAAAGAGTTCACATACCAAAAGGGAGGGGGGGGACAACATGCAACACAGAGCACTGAGTGTGGCAGTTGCATCAGAGGCTTCTTGCTCTGGCCATAGCAGCATTGGCCCAAATACCATTCTCCACTTGTACTGTCATAGAGTTCTTGCCTACATGTGCTACCTCCCTGTAGTGTTCCAGGAGGCAAAAAAAGTCTCTCAATTAGGGGATACAAGATCATAGCCTTGAAATAAGAGAAGATGATAAGTAGGGTTGTGATATTTTTCATCAAATGTTTGCATTTCTGCCATGGAAAAAAGATCAGTGGCCAGAAGTTCCAAGAAGATTAATCTTATTTAAATCTAACAAAGAACTTCCTAACAATCAAAGATTTTGTACAATGGAATAGCCTGCTCTGTTGGAGGATGAGTACCAAATCTAAGATACTATGATGGATAGCCCGATTAGGCAATACAGAAAAGTGATGGGCTAAATTTTCATACTCATTGCAGAAAACTAAAATGTGCTTAATTTCAGCAAGTGAGACAATGATATTATTTTGAACAAATGCTGATCATTTGGACTACTGTACATTAACTTGATTTTCCCTAAAAAGTCATGAAATCTTCTCTAGAGATCTTCAACAATAGATCAAAGACAAATTTATAGTTTTAAGGTGATTTAGAACAGTACAGGGAACCTAGAGTCTACAACATATGGCCAAAGAGATATGCAAGATGACTCTGAGTAAAATAAGAGTAAGGACATGGAGAAAAAAAGATACCTTCCATACCCTGGGTACATGGGACTTAACTCTCAGAAATGACATTTTCAATTTGTGGTTGAGAAGTAGTCATTAAGATTTGGAGTGAACAGTTCAAATTTTCCCTTTCTCAAATTTTATCATGTCATCATCTTCTATAAGATTGCCAGGCAGCCCTGAATAAAAGCAAGGGTCATTTAGCCATCTTATTTCCAAACTGAGTGAAGCATAGCAAACATGGCAGTCAGCATATAATCCCTTATGAAATAGCCAAAATAACAAAGTAGATGATCAAAACTGCAAGCCTTCCAATTATACAAACCAACAGAACTTGAGGTGCCAGATAATCAAAGTCGAGCCTCCAGGTCAAGTTATAAAAACACAGAGAACATCATTAAAATGAATAACATGGACATCAAAAGCATAAAAGCAAGTATTAGAATATCACAGCATTAAAAACATAAACACAAGAGCTAAAATATTGCTAACATCCTTTCTTAATTAAGTCAGTCTTCTATATAGCCTGAGAGACTGGGAAACATCAATTCCATGGGGCCATGTGGCAGCTAGAAGCACTACGGAACAATCAATGAGTAGTTCTCTGCCAGGACAGAAGTCAGAAGAAGGAGCCAATGGAAAGTCGAAGCTCTCTGAAAAGTTTGAAGAAAACGGGACATGATGACTCCTCAACCAGTCTTTAATAGGAGCCAGGGAAAATGCCAGCAGTTCATATTACTGTAAAAGTCTCTGGGCTTCCTGGAATTTCTATTAGAAATTCCAGCTATACCAGTAGTCATTGTCACATATAACAATTTTCAAACACAAACAATTTTCACTAATATAGGGAGACAATGAGGGTTTTTCCACTCCCTGGCCAGAATACAGCTCCAAGACAGGGATTTTTTTTTCTGAGTGTGAGACATAATAAAGGCATGAATATGGGCCATGAGGGTGGAGGATAATGACCCTACCAGCTTCCTGAGCTTTCATGTTTGTCTTCCTTAGCTTTTAGCTTTCTTGAATTTGCATGACACACCAGAGAAGATCATCAAATTAAATTTGGTTTTGGAACTCAGCCTTCACACAACTCTTGTAAGATTTGATAGAGTCCCCCCAAATGGTTTTAGGTACCCATCATTTCCATAAAGGGTTTAAACTGGAACTACAATGAAATTTTAATCTTAAATTAGATAATTGATTTAGATGCAAACCGCCATTCAAGCCCCTATACAGGCAGAGGTGGGTGTGATCATCTGGAGGAAAGCATTTCCCCTGAGTGTGCAAGAGGTACACTTAGGGGGATATTCTCTTGTCACTTTATTCATTCTACTGTTTGATTAAATGTGTTTTATTTGAACTGTGTCCTCTCTAGCAAGCTAAAGCAAATACAGTTTCCTCACCCTCCTTCCCCATCTCCAATCAGTCCCCAATCTTACTCTTTCTATGTTCACTTATCTATGTTTCTATTATCCAACCCTTCCTCTCCTTGTCACCTTTGAGCTTGTGACAAAAACTTCCTAATAGATCTCCTTTCCTCAGACCTGTCACCACTGAAGTCTACCCTACACACTGCTTGCTATCAAAATAATTTTCTTTAAACACATCTAACATCCTTTATTCAACCAACTATGATCTAGTCCCACCCCATCTTTCAAGCCTCATTAGACATTCCCAGCCCCGGACCCTCTCCACACCCCCTATTCAATCCAGCCAAACTGTCTTGTTCTCTGATGTTCACATAAGATATTCCTTTCATTTCACCTTCCCTTACGACTGAGTCCCTCTCTTTCTTTAGGATGACACTTAAGCACCATCTTCTTCATGAAAGCCTTTCTGATCCTTCAAATGCTATCACCCTCCCTCCCAAACTACCCTGTATTTAACTATTTTGTATGTATTTGTACTTAATAACTTTAGACGTGCTCTCTCCCTCTATCTCTGTCTCCCCCATCATAATATATAGTATAAATATATGTACATGTATATATGTATGTATTCATATTTATTAATTTTAGACTCATGTTCTCTCTATATAGAGGCATATGTAACAAAGTAGTTCTGTGTGCATATATACACATGTATACATATGTATATGTATATAATCTAAAATTTACATATAATGTATATTTATACGTACTTACTGCAAATAGAAATTGTTTTATTCTTTGTACTTCTATCCTCAGTGCCTAGAAGAGTACTTGGTACATAGTAAACACTTAATAAGTAATGCATAGTACCTCACAATGAACTTTCCACAAAGTATACTCTGTGCCACCTTCCTACCAAACCCCCTTATAATCACAATATAAGATATCCGTGTACAAAGATCCAACTTGGTATGGTTGCAAATTTCATCTTCAGAGCCCCCAAATACTCCTTTTGCAGACTTTTTCCCACTTGATGATATAACCTTCCCAGCCCTTTCAAGTACCCCAGTGTCTTCTCTGTCCATCAAGTAGGAATAAATTGTCTTTTAGAGTCCATTATAACTTGATCCCAACCCATTTTTTCAGGCTCATTCTACATTATCCTCCTTCATCTTCTCTACAATCCAACCAGTATTAACTGGGCTTACCATTCTTCACACATGATCCATCCCCCTTCTACTTTCCTTTATGCTGATTATGTCCCATCTACAACATGCTCATCATCTCTAACCTCACATAGCTTACTTTTTTTCGAAATTCATCTTAAGCACTACTTCTAAATGAAACCTCATCTGATTCCCCTAATTGCTAGGATCATGCCTTACTTACTATGTTGCATTCATTTTGCATTTATTCTGTATATATTCACATATTTCATGCTATATACTCCAATAGAATATAAGTTCATTTGGGGAGCTTCCTTTGGCCATTTTATTTCTTTGTATCCCCAGCACCTAGCATGGTGCTCAACATATAGTATGGTAGATTCTTAATAATACTTTATTTATTGGCTGACAGATTGATATTATATACTTTGGATGGACCTCACTCATGTTATATCACTTTCCCAGGGCACTTATGTTTGAAATCATTTATCCCTAACTGTAGAACAAAGATTTGCCACCAATTAGCAACATTTTTGTGTAATCGACCCTTTTGGCAGACTGGCAAAGCCTATGTACCACCATTTTGGAGGATAAAGTTTTTAACTGCATGTAAAAAATACATAAATTTACAAAAGAATCCATTTCCGTTAAAATATAGTCACATATATATTTTATGTGTATGCGTGTATAAATGTATGTATTTAAAGTCAAGTTTATGGATCCCAGCATTAGAAACTCTGGTACACAAATTGGCTCCAAACTTATCTGTTCTATACTCTCCTTTGCCTGATTGTAAATAAGTCAGATTCTCTTTCCTAATCTCCTTTATAGGTCCTATACCTTTCCTATGCCTCATCTATAGCCATTGTCCCATGGTTTAACTGTCTTGAATTCTCCAGAACCCTGAATACATAGGCCTGGGGTCAGGGAATACCTGCCAATGCTGTTTAAAAAAGCCATGGAGAATTGAATTGATGGAAGAGTTCTAATCCAGGAGTTTTGTCTTTTAATGTATAAGTGCATATGTCTGTATGTTGACAATTAAATTGCTAGCATAAAAAATTATTGATACTGAAAACAGATCTTGGAAAATTAACAAAAGCAAAATGACCAAACTATACAAACAGATGAAAACAAAACCTGCCAACGGCCAACATTTAGTTTGTCCATAAATACATGAACAGTTCTCTTGACGGTGCATCCCGAATTTAGCATTGGTGCCTACACAGGGTTAAAATATGGGAAAGGCTGCCAACGTAATGAATAGATCCTCTACGTTGGAGTCAGGGGCAAGAACTGAACACAAAAACAGAGTTTGGAGAGTTACACTCTGCAACATTGGAGGAATTGCTCACATAAGTAAGATCCCAAATCCATTAAAGCATGGAAATATATGTAAACTGCTTCCCATTTTTTGTTAAACAGCCTTGACCATGATTACATGTGTATAAATGTAAATGTTACACATATGCATACATATGTATATACATACATAAACACAGCTGTGCATTTTCAGTGAGAGTCTGATACTTTTACAGATAACAGTGGCTGGTGTGGAAAACACAAGGGAATTTCTTCCTGGAGAATCTTGATAAAATGTGAGGGAAGTACATGCATATATATTCTGTAACCTCTTCCGATTGACCATGTTTGGGAAGAGTCTTTTTCCATTGGCTGTGTAGCCAGAACGGTCTGAATATCAAAAGGACCTGGGTTAGATCTAGTCATTTCTTTCTGCTGCATTACATTTTAGGGAGCAAGGCAACTCCTTCACTCTCAGTTTCTCATGAGACAACCATGGTGTAAGGGGACAGGTCATTTGGTCATATGAACCCCACTAAATAGGCCTGAATGCCTGGCCTTTTCCTTACTCTTTTCTTTCCTAGGTGTGGGGAGTAGAGTCTTCCATCTTAAAGGTTTCAGTAGCTGGGAGCATGTGCCACAGGGATCCAGGGTCCAAGCCAGGTTTTGCAGCTAGTCTAGCTTAATCATCTGGAATGACCTTGGGATTCTAGCTTACCAGAATGCGGCATCAATGACACCTTTAAAAGTGAACTTGATGAAACTCCATAGAAACTGAGCTAAGTTTTGAACATGATGTCACCCACTTCCCCAACATCCCTAAGACCAAGGTAATATAGAAGGGATTATGGTCCTGAAGTGTTGCAAGAAATGTTTGTTAATTTCTTCATGTTATTTCTGTGAACTAAGTATTCCTTTGTAAAAGCTACAGAATGTTAAAGTGGTTAAATGGAACCACAGTGCTAGAATTAGTCACTGCCCACAAAAGGGGAACACAGTCAGTTGGGACTCAAGGTAATTAAGGAGAAAAAAACATTCACAAATGCCTCAGGGTTGTCTAGAACCCTGAGGGGTGATTGTAGCCTATCTGGCTCTGAATCAGAATGTCAATGTGTCAGTTCTGTCCAACTCTTCATGATTGCATTTGGGGTATTCTTGGCAAAGATACGGGAATGGTTTGCCATTTCCTTCTCCAATTCATTTTAGAGATGAGGAAACTGAGGCAAACAGGGTTAAGTGACTTGCCCAGAGTTATATAGCTAGTAAGTGTCTGAGGCCAGATTTGAACACAGAAGAGGAGTCTTCCTGATTCTAGGCTTGGCATTTTATCCACCGTGCCACTTAGCTGCCCTTTTGGTCATATGTCTGTTTAAAAGTCATAACTCTGTGGATTTCTTGGAAGAGTACAGAAGTCTATGGGCAAAGTGTTCTTGTTCCCTAAGTCTTACCCCTCCAAACCTGGTCCCTGGTCCTTCTTCTACCTCAATATGGAAATAGTATTTCTGAAAAAAAAAATGTACCTCCTTGGTTTAAATGGTAACCTCTATCAGAAAGTCAGGTTTTGAATATGGTCCCATCTTTTCTATGTTCTACTTTTTTCCCCTTAAATAATGTATGGCAGATTACAGAGAATGGTCAAAAGAGAGTGGGAAAATCAGGTTGAATCCTCCAGTTAAAACATACATAGGTTTAAGTGGGATCAGGGACTGAGAGAGACAGGCAGACAGACAGACAGAGGCACAGAGGCAGAGAGATAGGGACAGAGAGGATATCTTGTTTCTTGACCCAGGGCATGTCTGTGACCTAACTTTCACTCACCACATATTTTCTGGTGATGAAAACTAACAAACCATGTATAATGTCAAATTCCAGGTTTTGTTCCCATGATCAAATAACATCAAAATTTTAAAACTTTGCAAAGGAATAAGGAGTGTTTAATCAAAACCGGAGATTTATCATATCAGCAATTAATGCATACCAAAAAACCAGAGCCATGTAGACCAGAGAGAATCGTGCCCATGTGAGTGTCAGCACTGTGATCCAGGAGCTAGGTGGTCATCCAGGAGTCTGTTTAAACCTTTGCTTTCTTTCTGAGCTAACAGCTTCTAGACAGCTAGAAGAGCAATGTAAATCTCCAAAGTCCTTCAGATTCAACACCCAATTCCTTTGTATTTATATACACTAAGCATATGTTTCCTGAAACCACTTCAAAAGAAAATTAACTTTCTGAAATAATATTTAAGTTTAGCACTTCTGGCCCAGAAAGAAAATCTATCTGACTTGGAGTGTTTTACTACATGAGTGGAGAAAGAAGGAAGAAGTGGTAGGAATGTTATACTGACCAGTCTAGGAAATGGGTAATAACCTATGATTAAGTGCAGATGCCCGACTGAAAATTTTGGATAATCACAAACATAGCCCGCTCCATGGAAACCGTAAAGAGGCCAAGAGAAAAGCTGCAGTGTGCTCTCTCAAGCTCAAAGGTGAGCTCAGCAACAGGCAGCTCACTTCTACTGCAAAAACACTCAGATTACTTCAGCTCCCCAGTCTTATCCAAATGTTTATACAAATGAATAGGCTATTGCTCTGACTACTACTAACCTGGGACCACAGGTAAGCTAAGAATAAATCAAGATCAGAGTGGTCAGTGTCATGAATATCAGGTCTGTAGGAGAACTCAGAAAGGACTCATTTGAAAAACAATCCACGTAAGGCAGCATAAACCCATGCTAGAAACCTTATATATAGCAGATGTATGTTTTAACCTCAGCATTGCTGTTAGATCTACATGTGTCACCAGTTATATGGGGAGCAGATTATAATTCAAATATCAGAAGAGGTGCTTAGGGATCAAAACTGAGAATTTCACACTTAATACTTCCTAAAATGGAAAATGATAGGGTATTTAAATATTTAAATGGATCTATGATCTCATTAAAGTGGATATCTCCTCCAGTGATGTAGATGGCAACCCAGTTGTGCCTACTCATGACTCTTGTTCATATGTGCACATAATATCAGCACAAGGGCTTTACCTAAAGTACAGCTTTCTTTGCTTTCCCTTAACACGGGGGAGCCTGTGGCCTTGTAGTCACATGTGGCCCTTTAGGTCCTCAAGTGTGGCCCGTTGACTTAATCCATCTGTGAAGTATGTATTCAGTCGACAGGTCACACCTGAGGACCTAGAGGGTCACATGTGGCCTTGAGACTGCAGCACAAGGATATCCATGGAGTATATATACTAACCCTACTGAGGTTACCCTTTCTTCTCCGTACACAACCAGTCCATCTTTTTCACTCTTTCCTTTCTTCACTTACATTGTCTATTTCAGCATAGGCTGCTAAGTGATACAGCACAGAGAGTGTCAGGCTTGTATTCAAATTTGAACTCAGACACTAATTGGTTCCGTGACCTTAGGCAACTCACTTAGTCCTGTTTGCCTCAGTTTCTCATCTGTAAAATGAGCAAACCATTCCAGTATCTTTCTCAAGAAAACCCCAAATCGGGTCACAAAGAGTTGGACATAACTGAACAACCACTCCAGCACACTTTTATAAGGATGCTGTAATCTACTCCACATAACAAAATATGTTTAAATAAATCATCTCAACATTGCTACGTTGAAATCAAAAGCAGAAAAAATCGTGCAAATGATATCATCATTAAGAATAAACATCTCATTAAACTAAGCCAATATATGTTGAAACTCTACTCACAACAGTCATCAATTATGCAAAGTATCCCCACTCTGGGCTACCTCAAATGGCTAAACAACTTTTCTGGCAGAGCCCCAAAGTACTTATTTCACTTTTTACCACTTATTTTCATTTTTTGCTGGTCAATTTGATCAGCTGATGATTTGCCACTGTGAACTGCTAATTTTTCAAAGTCCAATGTGAGGATAATTCACATTTTGGCAACCATAGGGGATCAGAAAATATAATATAATGCAATAACATTTACTAAGCACCTATGACACTCCAGGTCCTAGGGATAAGTGCTAGGCATACAATTAATAAAAAAGAAACACAGTCTGTACCTTCAACAATTCTTGCAATATAGAGGGGACAACAACACACCAAGGAGGTATTAAAGCAGGGGGTGAGGGAAGATGGGTTGGGGACACCCGGGTTAACCAGCAGAAGGGTATCTTGTTACATGGAGTTTAAACCAGACAAGGCATCTTCTGCAAAGTGGAGTCATCTGAGAGTCCAATTTCTGCCATCTATAAAGGAAGGCATTAGGGAGGAATTTGGTGTCCTACTCTCCAGTTCTCCAAATGGAGGGGAGAGGAAGCCATGGGACATGAAGTTAATCAAGGTTTGAGTTAGCAGTTTGGTGGTAATGAGTAATGAGCTTATCCTGGAGGGGCTTCTTGCTCCATGGAGATGAAACCAAAGAAGGTAGCAGATGCAAAGTGGCAAAGAAGAACAATTTAGAGCTGGTAGGGACCTTAGAGATCATCTACTCCAGCCTTCCCCTCCTACATTTTATAGATATGGACTCAAAGGCCCAGAGATACAAGCATTAGCATTAGCTTTATTCACCTTAGCATTAGGATAGTGCTTTAAGATTTGTAAAGCTCTTTACCTAAGCTCTTTACATATGATCCTCATAACAACTCTTTGAAGTAGGTTCTTATCACCATTTTGAGATGAGAAAACTGAAACTGAGGTCAAGTGACTAATTCAAGGTCACATATATAGAAGTGATACAGCTAGGATTTAAATCCAGACCCTCTGACTCTACTATATCATGCTTCCTTTCAGAAGCTATTCTGCTTTAGAATGATGTTTCTAAAAATTTGTTGTTCAGTCATTTCAGTTGTATCTAACTCTTTATAACCCCATTTGGGTTTTGCTTGGCAGAAATACTAGAATGGTTTGATATTTCCTTCTCCAGCTAATTTTATAGATGAGAAAACTGAGGCAAACAGGATTAAGTGAGTAGTCCAGGGTCTCACAACTCGTAAGCATTTAAGGGCATGTTTGAACTCAGGCAGGTGAATTTCCTTGATTTCACAGGCAACACAATAACCATTGCATCAGCTAGCTGTCCACGTTTCAGGCAAGATAATCCCCAGGTCACATGGTACTAGTTGCACTATATAGGTGAGAACACAAACATGATTATTAAATGTTTTTCCAGGCGTCCTATCTGACTCCTCAACATGCTTTCCATATGTGGAAAATTCTCTAAAAATTTTAAAATGGTAAAAAAAATATTTCCCATTTCATCTTTACTCCCAAAGAGTCCTTAGAGAATTAAGTTCTCCAATTGGAGAAAACGCAGTTAGGAGAAATTCTCAAATATATTTTTAAAAATAAATAAATGAAAAATTCTAAATCTTCTGAGAAACTTCTACAATGTTAATATGACTGTGGCTTACAAGTAATGTTCAAGTCATGGGCAAGCTTTCAAAAATGGTATGCCAGAACTTCATTTCCTTTTATTCTGGCATGACCACACACTAGCCATCTGACATGTTATCTCCCTGAACCTAAAATGTACTACTTCCTGCCTCTTGGAGTGCTTGGTTTCTGAGTCAAATTGATAATACAAGTCATTTTTCGATCAACAAATGGTCAAAGCATATGAACACGCAATTTTCAGATGAAGAAATCAAAGCTATCTATAGTTATATGAAAGGATGTTTTAAATCACTATTGATTAGACAAATTCAAATTAGAGTAACCCTGAGGCACCACCTCATAACTATCAGATGGCTAATATTGCAGAAGAAGAAAATGATGAACAGAGTTTCAGGAAAATTGAGATACTCACTGTTGGTGGAGTTGTGAACAGATCCAACCATTCTACAAAGTAATTTGGAACTATCCCGAAAGGGCTATCAAACTGTGCATATCCTTTGATCCAGAAATAACACTAGTAGGTCTACATCCCAAAGAGATCATAAAAAGGGGTAAAGGACCCACAAGCACAAAAATATTTAAAGCAGCTCTTTTGCCATGACAAAGAATTGGAAAATGAGAGAATGCCCACCAACTGGAGAATAGCTAAACAAGCTGTGGTATATGATTATAATAAAATACTATCATGCTAAAAGAAATGATAAGCAGATGATTTCAGGAAAAAACTTCAGAAGACTTGCATGAACTGATGCTGAGTGAAGTAAGAACCAAAAGAACATTGTACACATTAGCAGCAATATTATATGATGATCAACTGTGAATGACTTCGCCATTCTCAGCGATACAATGATCCAAGACAGTTCCCAAGAACTCATGATGAAAAGTGCTATCTTCCTCCAGAAAAAGAATTGATGGAGATCGAAAGAAGAACAATGCATACTTTTTGCTTTCTCTATTTTTTCATAGTTTTTTCCCCTTTTATTCTATTTCTTCTTTCACAACAGGACTAATATGGAAACATGCTTTACATGACTGCCCATATATGAACTATATCAAATTGTTTACTATCTTAGGGAGGAGATTAGGAGGAAGAGAGAAAATTTGGAACTTCAAATTTTTATTTAAAAAAATGAATGGTGAAATTTTTCTTTACATGCAATTGGAAAAAATAAAATACTGTTTAAAAAAAACCCTGATTTCCTTCAAAACTCAGTTCAAGTTCTATCATCTAAAATGATATTTATGACCCTACAAATGCAAATATCTTCTCCTAAAATTTTACATTTATTGTGTATGTATACGTATATACATATTGTGTCCTTTGACAGAACATAAGCTCATCAATGATAGGAATCATTTCATTTTTGTTTTTGTACATATACTCAGAGCCTAGTAGAGTGTCTGGTATATAGTAGGCATATAATGAATGCTTAATAATTGATAATTTCATTCATTTAAATTGGAAGAATGGGAGAGCCGGATTCCTAGTTAAGTTCTCCAGAGCCCAATTCAGTCTGTTGACGGTGGTGTGAGAATTAGTTGTCCAAAGAGTCTGGGAAGCATAGACTGTTAGTTTGTAGATAGTGGAGGTCAAGAACAGATGTTTGAATTTCAATTATCAACACTGGGTGCCACTCCAGATATTCTCACCCAGGAGCTATGTTAAAGATAAGCAAAATATTCACATGAGCCTTTCCTTAATAGTCAATCATTTTTCTTCTGTAGTTAGGACTCATAGTGGCTACATTGTATTCCCCCTCCCCAAATTCTATATTTACAAGAGGCAGGCATTTTATTGTCTTGACTGGGAAAAAGCCTTCCTGGAGGAGGAGAGGAGAGTCCCTCAACTCCTAGAGAAAGATAAAGTTTTCATCTAATGGTATTTTTAAAAAACATTTCAGTGTTTGGGGAGGGGCAGAGGAAGGGAGAAACCTCTTTCTCAGTAACCAATGTTTATTTTTAAAAAGATAGTAACATTTCCACAACCCTCTCAGCTTTACATAGGGTTTTAATCTTGAGAACAATGCTATACAACACAGAGGCTGAGAAACAGTGAAATCAAGCCAATGTTATTTCCTGTGAAGAAATGGGAAAATGCCAAGAGCAAACTGACAGCCATGATCAAATCAAGAGTTTTATGGGAACTCCTAAGACTTTTAGCCTCACAATAATTTATGTATAAGCACATCTAGGATGGAGATATTCTTGTATTTTTCTAAAAAGCCTTCAGAAAAAGAGAATCTAGCTGATCTGTGGTTTCCTCCCTTTCATTCATCCTCTACACAAACTCCTGAAGTAAAAATAGAATTGGCCCTACTTCCCCTAATTCAGTTTAAGAAGGAGAGTTTCTTATACTGTATACAAAGCTGAAAATATATTGTGTATTTGATCACAGAAATCTTGAGTTTAGATAATATAGTGTAGACTGTGGTTTACCCGAACAGCTGTGTTTAAAGTATCCCATATTACAGAATTGCAGAATCTAAGAATTGAGGATTTTGCTGGGCTATCTACATTAACCTACATATGTTGGGAGGAAAATGAAGTCCTTGACAGTCATTGAACATTCAACAAGGAAGGTTTTCTTTGCCATGTTACAAAAAGAACATATAGAAAGGGTAAGGGTAAGGGCACCTGGCCTCTCTGAATGTGGCCCTCCTAGTCTCTACTCAGAAAAATGTCTGATTAGTAAATGATCCAGTTATGACAATTCTGGTGGTCTCAGGCACCTACAAAATCTCACACACTCCACAAATCTAGGGCTTTTTATGCCCTTTGTCCAGGAAGTTATGTTAGGGAATCAGGATGCAGAGGAGTGGAGGGAGGAAACTGCTTCCGGAAAATGGTTCTAGCATAGCTCTCCATTTTAGGAGTCATGGGACTTGATTTTGACATAGATTTTTTTTTTAATTTACACGAAGATGTTTATAATTGTACTATATACTAAAATCTTCCTCCAATATCTCATTAAGGCATGGTAGTGATCTTGAGTTCTTGTAGGCTATGATGGAAAACCCAAGGTCTGAAGGCACTGCCAAGCTGGAAATACCTCCTCTAAGTATCTGGTGACAGAGTATACGTCTGTGGTCTGGGGACCACTAAAAGTTGAATAAGGGATTATCAGGTGGCTATGTAATGATGAATCTTTTGGCCACAGAAACTCTTGAAGACATCTCCTAAGGAAGAGAGGGGTTGAAATTCAAGTCCATAGAGAAAAAACTCACACTGATGAAGCTACAGATCCCTGAACTTTTCGAGTGCAATTATACCCTGTATAATAATGGAAAGAGATGCTAAGTGGTGCAACGGGTAAAGTGTTGGCCCTGGAATAAGAAAGACTCATCTTCCTGAGTTCATCCTGACCTCAGACACTTACTAGATGTGTGATGCTGGGCAAGTCATTGAATCCTGTCTACCTCAGTTTCCTCATCTGTAAAATGAGCTAGAGAAGGAAATGGCAAACCACTCCAGGATCGTTGCTAAGAAAGTTCCAAACGAGGTCACCAAGAGTCAGACATGACTGAAAAATGACCAAACAACAACATAATAGAAAACTGAAAACAATTTAAGTTCCCAGCTGTAAGGGAGTGATCAAAAACATGATACATTAACACAACCATGAGCTGGGTTATTGAGATGAATTACAAATACAAAGATTGCACAGAAATTTGGGAGAAAATCCAATATAGTATACTCTGAAAAAAGCAGAACCAGAGGCAGAGTACATACAGCAACATCATTAATTCTTCAATGGAATCATGATCTCATTCATTAATATGGAGACTCCCTTAAATGATACAGATGACACCCACACGATGTGGAACATAATAAGGACTCAATAAATATTCTATCTACCATCAATCCTCAGCTTTTGTAAGAGAAATGTTCCTAGAAAATGCCATGAAAATCAAAATCGAATGTTGATACATCAAGTCTAGGGGAAATAGGGGCTTAGGATCCTGTAACCACTAACACTATAATGTTTCTCTAGACATTGCTGAAAATACACATTTCTGCATACAACTCTTTACAACAAAACATAATTCTGATAATATACACTTTTCCTAATACATTAGCCATGAAATAACCCATAAGATGCAGGAGAGAGAAGAGGGCAATGAAAGGCTAGAGAGCAGAGACAAGGGCAATGATGACAGAAGAACTTCAAAGTTAAAAAGGAGAAGGGGCAAATATCTTCCTTATGGTTCCACAGTTGAACTGATTTAAAAAAAAAGCACATGCCTCAGGGTGAGTCCCTGTTCCCCAGTCAGAGCTTGAAACTCCATCCTGGGGGAACCCAGTACAGTGGGATTTGGAAGCCTGGAGGAATGAGCATGGGTAACAGGGGAGGTGAGTATTTGCCCACAGGAGCAATAGTGAGAAAGTGGGGGGAAAATCACCATCTCATTTATCCACAAACTTAAGATGTTTCATTTTTTTAGGTTCCCTCATTGTACCCTTGAGAGATTACTTTAGCACTTTGTGCAGTGGATTCATGAACACTTTTGTGCATGCACTCCTCCTTTATGTAGATATAAACCTGCTCACATTGGGCCCTTTTTTTTCTCTACTGCGCATAACAGAGAATGTACAAGTTTGACAGTGTAAAATTGAAAATGAAGTTACTGATAAAATTGGAATGCTTGAAGTGCGAAAATTAAGCACATGAATGTTGAGGCTTGACTGCATATTGCTCAATTTATCTATCCATCTATCCCTTCATCCACTCATCCATCCATCCACTCTTCCATCTATCTAAGAACTAGCTAGTTATCTATATCTTTTGTGACCCTTGTCCGTGTCCTTCTGTATATGATAGCATCCCTCCCATAGATCCTTTTGATGATGTCCTTTATACTACTTCTCCTGAACAACTCATCATTGGTGTCAAACTTCAGCCTATTCACACCAACCTATGAATTTGTTCCACAGCCCTTTGAAGGACTTGAAACTTAACTCTGCAAAAATTATTATATCCTATGATTTAGTCATGTAGAATCACAGGAAGTATATTGCTGTTGAAAAGTTAGGTTTTCATTTCAAAGAGAAGCATGGAGTCATTAAAAGCACAGCACAAATTCCTATATGGACTCCAGCCCAGTCATTTTTTTCCTACTCAATTTCAGGTCCAGTTCATTATCCACCTGTAATAGTAATTTAAAATTGGGAGATCTTTCTCATTTATTAATAGGCCCATGTGGCCTGCCTGGGTCTCATGAAAATCTGAGTCACAAGGAGCCTGTGGTGAGAGGTATTTGTTGAATGGGTGGAACAGGAATAGGCAGAGTTAGAGCAGAGCTGAGAGGAAGCTAATCTTGAGTGCAGTCAGAGCTAGGAAGGATGCATAAGTGAGCTGGCTAGCATAAGTGAGAGAGCTTGTTTGTGATTTTGTTTAAGGGAGCAGGTTTGTGGGAAGCCTAGCAGGGGAAGACTTGGGGATGGTGTTGTTCTCTGCATTGTTACTGTGTATGGATTTCTTTGTTACTATGATGGATTTGGTTTTCTGGTGTCTGAATAAATGTTTTGGTTCTGTCTTCCATGTGGAGAGTCTGTGGTATTTTGCAATTCAGAATTGTACCAGGATATTCATAGCTGCTGTGGACATTGTGAATATCACATTGGCACTACACCACCTGAAATTTTTTGCCTAAGATACAAATACTGTTAGACGAGCTCTACAAAATGTCCATCCAACTGCATATCATGGTCTGGATAATAGGCAGTCTTCATCCACTTTATTTTTTTTTCTCTGAATGAATAGTTAAGTCAAATTCTATTCTGCGGTTATGGATCTCATTTACATGCTTTTTAATGTTCCAGGACTTTATACAATCTGAACAATATGAACTACAAACAGAAGCATCTGGAAAAAATTTTACTGGATTTTAGGAAATCCCTATTCCATTTGGACTCTACACTATTCCACTCTGCAACCAAAATATTCTTTCTAAGGTAAAAATATATTATTCCCACGCTCAAAAAACTTACGTGGATCCCTATTGCCTCCAGGATAAAGTATTAACGAATCAGACTGTTCTCTATAGTCTTCAAGAACACTAGTCAAATTAGACTCCCCTGAACTTGGCATGCTTCTACCTTCACATTCAAACTATCCCCCATACTTCGAATGTACTTCCTTCTGACTTCTATCTTTCAATCTCCTTATCTTCCTTAAAGGCTTATATCACATGCTATGTTTTATATGAAGTCTTCCCAAAACCCCTCCTCACCCTCACTTGCTAGTTCCTCTCCCTCTCCTTCTTTTCCTTCTCCTCCCCTCCAAATTGCTTTGGATTATACTATATGTCTGTAGTTAAAATATAGCATTGCACACAGTAAGCAGTAAGTGTTTGATTAATGCTGGTTGACTGATTGATACTAAAGGCTGTTTGAATCAGGCATTCCCCGTATACTTTTTGCCAGAAGCAGAGACTTTGTTACAGGCAAAAGAAAGTGACTTGACCATAGTGGAAACTGAGGAGATAGAGAATACATAAATCTGTCTCTTAATCAGTTTTAGAGTACTTGGATGACCATTTTATAGCAATGGGCCATACCTTCTGACCAAATTCTCTTTCTGTTTGCCTTCCACTTACAGCCAAAACTCTCCACTCACTTTCATTATCTGGGAGATGAATTGAAATCACTCCATACCAGCAATGACTTGTGTGAGTATCTGATTGAATAGGGTAAGAATCTGGTCTTCTAAATATTCATGCACAATAATTTTCATTGAAAATCTTAAAACTGCTATTAATTTGTATTTGAAAAGCACACTGCATGACTGAACTAAGAAGGAATATGGCAATCAGTTAGGGGGAGGAAACATCAGGGCAGGAGGAATTGATCATGGGAAAACATTTTCAAAAGTCTGATTTCATGTATTTCTGGAGACCAAGTATCACTGCTAATATTCAAGTCCCAATTCACAAAAATACAGCGTAATCAAATCTGATCTTAAGTACAGAAAAGTCAAAATTTTAAAATTAAATATAAAACATTTTTGACATTCCATTCAGAAATAGAGCTGGCAGCAAGGTCAGAACAGGCCTTCTGATCCTGTATTTCCTGCGTGACAGGCCATGAGACCAGAAGATAGTCATTAAAGGCCGACAAAAGTAGAAGACAGATGTTCTGTAATGATTCAGCGGAAAAGAATAGGACTCCAAAGACAAAATCCTTCAGCAGGGAATATTGGGCTGCAAAAGACATTTAGTGATTGCTGATTATCCACTGGCATTCTAAAAGTGAATGGTACTGCAAATTCAATGTCTCATCAGAGTAGATCCACGTTGGCCAAACATTAGCCATTTTGCAATATTAAAGTACCTTTTACAACATAAACTTTTTATCAGGAATACAAATGAAATATAAGTATTTTTTTAAAATCCCAATGTTATTCACAATGCATGCAGGCTGTAAAAAGTCTGAATTTTCCATTGTGGTAATAGATTGGGCCAAAGTCAGTTAGATCTTTCTGTGACAATTTTGTAAACTCATTTTCTTTGCAGATATTTACTATTTAATTCAGTTTTCCATGTCATTAGAGAACTATTATTCTTCAAAGATTATGATGCAAATGACAAACTCTCTCTCTCTCTTTCTCCCTCTCTCCTTCCCCCCCATCCTTCTCTGTCTCTGTCTCTGTCTCTGTCTCTGTCTCTCTCTCTCTCTCCTAAAGTTTTATACAATAGAATGACTGGGCACATGAAAACAAAGGGGTTTTGTTCAAATTTTAAATCTCATGTGACAAAACTTGTGAATTAGATGTGTTAAAGCATACAAGTCAACCTCATGTCGCTCAGAAAAGAGTTGAATTAGGCTTCTGATGAGGCAAAGCAAAAGAAAGAAGTTGACCTCAAATCACTCAGAAAGTCTAGGGAAGGAGTTCAATTTTTCTGCCTTAATTTACTTGTGCCTGAAAAAAAATAATGATGTCACTCCTCTAATCCATGAGAATGCTCCAAGAACTGGAAGGTTTTTGAATTTTAAAGAAGATCCAAAGTATCAAAGTTTCCAGTGATGACCTTGAATTTTAAGAGGCATATATTTGACTCCCTAAAGAGGTCCTTTTTATATCTATTTTTAAAGGAATTTGCTTTTTTCAAATCTATTTATATCGTCTCAATGAGACTCTGCATATTTCTTTGTTGAAGCTTTACTTGTCTCCTTGTTCACTTACGCTACAACCCTGGGAATCATTCCATTCCCTGGAGTTTTTGCAATCTAAAGACATTCTGATTTCTTCATTACATTTTCCTTTTTTTGCATAAGATTTTTTTTTATTCTTCTGAAGTCTGTAGGCTATTTCCCTATTCACCCTCCAGATACCCACTCAAACAGCAAATGATGTGCAGAATTCATTAAACAGCTTATCAATATCTGTGTTCTCTGTACTCTAATATTCCTTTTCTTTTTTTATAGCCATACTTTTCTACTAATCTTTTGACCTTTAAATATAACTATAAGTAGCTTCACGCGTACCTGAGAGATTTATGCCTAATACTTTTTTGTGATGTTACATACAGTGTTCACTTTGTATTCACTATGTCAGACACAAATCTAAAATTCTTAGGTAAATAAGAACTGATGGAAGATATAAGAAGAAATAAGGATGAGTCTATGGATAGGAAATGAAGAAACAGTCTCATTAGGAACCAACTAATTTGTTCCTTTCCTCTCCCATAAAACTGATTGCTGCAATCTCTTTTTTATGTAGTGATTCTAAATATGTACCTGTTAATGTGGTCTTCATCTTTTGAAGTATGGAAAAGTAGGAGGAAATAAAGATGAGGAAACTAAAAATAAAGGTGAATTTAAGGCAATTTCTGAAAGTCAAGATTATTTTTGAAAGGTATCCTAATACCTTGTTCTAAAGCCTTCCTGAGAATCCAAGTCATAAAATAAATATGGAAAAAAAAATTGTGCTACTTACAGAAATGATCCAAAACTAGGATGCTTTTGCTTGAAACCTGTAGATAATATGCCGACAGTTTTGCTCATCTCTCCATAGAGTTTGCTTCCAAAAATTGTTTTACTTTCTTTGTGCTATATCTGGTACACAGTTACTGCCAACTCTTCCTTTTTCTTGTGTGTGCTCACTTTCATTTTTCTTTTGTATTTTTAATTTTTAAAGTTTTAGTTCTCAGTTATACATGCCATCTTAAAGAATGGTAGTAGGGTCTGTTTAGTACTGTTAGCAGTACTAAAAAGTGTGGTCTACAGACACCTGGGTGTCTCTGAGACCCTTTCGGGGGATCTTATGAGATCAAAACTATCTTCATAGTAATATAAAATACTATTTGCCTATCAAAATACTTCTCCATTTTCCAACTTCTTTTCTGTCTAAGGCTGGATTTTCTTCATACACTTCAACCAAAATAACATATTACATCAGAATAATCAAAGGGATAGATGGGAATCAGACTGCCATGTATTAATCCACACATTAAATATATTTGGAAAAAAAGTATAAAACAATACCACTCTTCTCACTACTTTTTGTTTCAGAAAATATAATTCTGCTTCTCAAAATAAGTTACTTATAACATAGTTTATTGTTACTTAACGATAATACATATTTTAAAATTTTCTTAACTTTAATTTCTCATGTCAACTATCAATAGACATAGCCCACATAAACAAGAACTTTTTGGAATTCTCAATTTTTAAGATCATAAAGGGATAATAAGACCAAAAAGTTTGAGAACCATTGGTCTAGGGCAAAAGTTCCTAATCTTTTCCTGAGCAGAGAAAGTCCCCATAAGAAATGGTTTCAGTTGTATCTGATGTCACAGCACTTTACAATCCTTTTATTCATTTATCATATTTAGATATGTGTCCTTTTTCTCTACCTACACCAAATATACCCCGTCAGGTTCCAAGATGCTGGAAGGCAATGTCTGTGTTATGTGTATCTTTGTTCCTTCCCTCTTAGTTGAAATTTGGGGAAAACATGTCCTGAATGAATGAATATCAATAATTCCCCTGAAGTTTTTAAGGAAGACCTAGTTACCTTATATTTGTTTGGAGAGAGAGAGAGAGAGAGAGAGAAAGAGAGAGAGAGAGAGAGAGAGAGAGAGAGAGAGAGAGAGAGAGAGAGAGAGAGAGAGAGAGAGAGAGAGAGAGAGAGAGAGAGATGGAGAGACAGAAAAGGAAAAGACAGCAATTGAAGGAGACTAATTATGAACTATAGGGAAGCAAGTGTGAGGGTAGCCTCATTCTCCCTAATGAAAAAACCCTAGGAAACACATAGATGGGGTGCAGCTTAGCAGCAGCTACCAATCCCCTAGTCTACCAGATCATGCCAGGTTTCAAGAGTCTAACAGACTTAGATTTCTAACACAATGAATGGAACTCCAGGAGGAACCATATTCAGGAAGTTCATTCATTAAAAGTCGAGCATGTGATAGGCAAGGAAAGATCCACAATTCAAGTTCAAGAAAATTAAATAAAACAGGTACTGTGGATCTAGGAAGCAAGAGTGAACAAGGGTGGCACAAATAAACAGAGGCAAACTTTGATCCCACAGAAAGGGCTGTTTGTTTTTGATTGAGGTATTTTCCCCCTTCTACACTGTTTTATACATCCTGCTGGGTAGGGGGTATTTCTGGGCTAATCAGTGTCCATTGCAGGCAAGGGAAAAATCAGAAATATGCAGGTGAATCCTGTCCCTGACTGAGTCAGGAAAACAGATGTGAGAATTACATCATGATAAACTAAAATCTAGATAAAAATAAGTTGGGAGAAGGTCACCTAAGATAAAGAGGTAATGCTTTATGAAAACACTAGGGATTTTTTGTTTAAGTTACTGTCTCCATCTGCTCTAGTTACTGAAGGTGAATTTCCCTCTTTTAACAAAAAGGTTTGTCATTTTAGAGATTGGACAATGGCTGGATTTTCACACAAGGTTAGATTATCAAAATAAAATCAAAGTTGGAGTTTGAGACTTTTATCCAATTTTGGAAAATAAAAACTAGTTCTTTGAAGTATCTAGATAATTCTCTAGAATAATTTAGCTTAACTAAAGGTAATCTAATTTCTATTTTCCTTCATTTGCTTGAAAAAATATCAGACTATACTATTTTTCCATCCTCAGAATATTTTAGATAGAAGTTTATCTGTATATTTCTCACTGTTTAATATAATGAATATTATACTATCTTAAGTCATTTCAATTTCTGTATAATTGGTTTACTGCTCAATTTTTTTTTTGAGTCATTTGGTTGTATTAACAGATGGTTTGTGAGAAGTTAGAAAGGTAAGTGCTAATTACTACCACAAGCATGGAAAAATAGGATGGCCAATGGACCATAAGCCATGCAATATTTAAATAATTTACCTGTGACTAAAAGTGAGCACCCATGGTCAAGAAACTTCTTTTAGGATGCCTACAAACATGTGACTGTATAAATTTTCTATCCTACCCTGCAAATTAGGGAAGCTTTGCTCTGTCTGATTCAGCAACAAAGGCAAGAAATCTGCTTGAGAGTGCCTCCTCTCCAATATAATGAATGTACATTTATCTAGAAAGCTTTTGATTCTTTGGCAACATTCCTGACATATTCCTGAAAGGTTCCCATATCCCCTATATGATAAGAAGTTTGCCAAGGTCACATAGACCTAGGCTATATGCCAGCAGCCCATCCCACAATCAAAGCTACAGTCAAGTCCTATGAAAACTCAAGTTCAAGGAGCCAGAAGTGGGGAAGGGAATTAAAGAGATCTTGTCCCCCCACCAATTAAAATGCCAAAAGGTCCAAAGCAGAATCTAAGAGGGAGCAGAGAGAGCCCCTCAGAAGAGAGAACTTTCTGAGTAAACCTGCCATTTCAGAGACCTGAGAGATACTCCTCCTAAGGAAAGTGAAATGTCATATTTTAGGGGCAAGAGAGAGGGGCATTGCAAAGACAATCATATCTCACCCTAACTAGGAGTGGCAAGTGGTGCAATGTACATCCTTGCAGACAGCAGTGAATAAATATGAAACCAAGGACTCCTAACTGTGTGTGTGTGTGTGTGTAGTTGTATGTACAACATTTCACGACTGAGCAGATCCTGAAGGTCTGAGGGAGTGATCTCCTGCAAATCTTGGGAAAACTTGACACAATGCATGTCAAATACTATGAACCAATCAGTCAGTCAGTCAACACACATTCATAAAGAGCTGACTAAAGACTAAACAGTCCCTGCTGACAAGGAACTAATGTTCCAAAGAGGAGAAATCATGTAAATATCTAGGTACACATGAGATATATAGGATTGTTAGAAAAGGATACCCAGTATACAGAGCAGATATGAGAGAAACTTCTTCCTGTCTTAGTGACTTCCTGTCACTAAGTGCTGGAGGGAGCAGCAAGGATCGGGAAAGGTCTCCCCCCAAAAGGTAGGATTTGATCATAATCTTGAAAGAAGCAAGAGGTATTAAAAGGAGGAGGTGGTGAGGGGGCAGAGCATTTGTAGTATCAACATGATATTCACAGAGCCTACAGTGGCCATGACTATGTCAGTTCACAAAATACAAAACCAAATGTTTGGAAGAGAAAACCAAAACATTTATTTAGACAAGAGAAAGCCAAATCCCAACACCAGAAAATCAAATCCATCATAGTAACACAAAATCTATACACAGTAACAATGCAGAGAGCAACACTCTCCCCAAACCTTCCCTCTGTTAGGCTTCCCACAAAATCATTTCCATTAAACCAGTCACAAACAAGCTCTCTCACTCATGGTAGTTGCTACCCTTCACAGCTCTGATTGCTCTCTGACTGATTTTCTCTCAACTCTGTTCTAGCTTTGCCCCTTCCTGTTCCATCAGTTCAGCAAACTCCTCCTACCACAGATTCCAGGTAACTCAGACTTCCATTTGACCCAGGCAGGTCACCTGGGCCTATTAATGAATGGGAAAAATCTTCCCATTTAAATTACCATTGTAGCATTTCAGACATGAGTGATGACTAGTTCAGTAGCATGGAGATGAGAGATGACATATCTTGTCTGAAAAACTACAAAGCAGCATAACTGGATCATCTAATGTCTGGAAAGGCAAAAAAAAAAAAGTGGAGAAGGAGCAGGTGATGAAGACCTTTGAAGACCAAATAGAAGACTTTTCATTGATAGAAAAAGACTCCCCTAAATCCAAACACAGGTTTTTCCCACCTTCAAAACTATAATGCTATGACCCCATGCCAAATAGCATTATTCCCTTTATTGATAAAGGTACCGGGTCAGCAAATTGCTGTAAACTCCATTCTTTGTCATTTAAAAGCTTTCATTACCTGACCCCAATCTATTTTCCCATCCTTTTAATAAAATACTGTACTAACCTTCACTTATTCAATTGATTCAAGTCAAACTATCCTCATTACTTCTTCTATGTCTTAGCTATCCTATCTTGCCTAAGTCTCTGTTTCACCAGCTAAACATCCGCAATTCCCTCATCTTAGTGTGGTATAATTTTGATTACCTGATTCTTGGTACTCAACCTCAACACCACCTCAACAATGTCCTTCCTAAAACATATCATTCAGAATGAAAGATGGTACATCAGAGGCATCTTGACACATGGAATGCGTCCACCATCATATTCCTCATCTTCAACAAAAATCTGCCCCTTCTCTCAACTTCCCTGTTTCTGTTGATGGCACCACTAAACTAAGCACCCACGCTTTGCAATCTAATCACCATACTTGACGCTTCCTTTGACAGTTTCTCCAGTTTTTACATGAAGTCTGCTACAAATAATGAATAAATTTATCTAACAATTTAACCACTGTAACTCAATTAACACAACAAGGAGACTAAAAGCGTCCAAAATGTCAACTTTGATGGTGGAGATGCAGCATAGAATCCATGTCATAAAGGTCCTCTAGATGCATGAGTTTTATAGAGTCTCACCAAAAAAGATCATTATTGACATGAAAGAGTTTGACCTCTCCATCCACAAGAAAATCTAAGTAGATGAAGACTATCATGTTCAGATTTTAACATACGTTATAGAGTTTCTAAGCAGTATGAAAGTACTTGGATATAAAGTGCAGATGGACAAAGCTGGGCCTAGAATTGAACAAGAAGAGGGAGGGAATTGAATTACTTTTGGGGAATTGCAAAATTCCTTCGCAATTCCAGAGTTTCCCATGAAAGCGAAATCCTATGTTGTTAATATTAACATTCTACAGTGTTGTTATATAGCAGCAAGACATGAAATAAAACTACTTTTTAAAAATTTAAAATGAAGAGAGAGTAATGGGAGAGACAAATGGTGAGAAGTGATCAAAATGTAGAATATAATCAATTACTAACTCTGAAGAACTAGAGTGAAAGATGTCTTAAAGGAAATATATATGAGAAAGAGAAGACGAGTTAGTCATGCCGCCAGAATATGTGATGACAACATTGGGGCCAGAATACTCCTCAACTGATACCCATGAAATATCAGGAGAAAGTAGAGAAGGACTCTGGTGAAATTAGGAGGTTTCCTGTGGTAAACTTATAGAAGGACACAGACAGTCATATGGGATGGATAGTAGCAACAACCACCATTTTGTTGTTTGGTTGTCTTCAGTTATGTCTGACTTTTCATGCCCCGATTTGGGTTTTCTTGGTGGAGATACTGCAGTAGTTTGCCGTTTCTTTCTCCAGTTCATTTTACAGAAGAGGAAATTAACACAGAGTTAAGTGGCTTGCACAGGGTAAGTGTCTGAGGCTAGATTTGAACTCAGGAAGATGAGTATTCCTGACTCCAGGCCTGTCACTATCCACACAGGACCACCCAGCTCCTCATAACAGCAATAATGACTGCATTTATATAGCTTTTAAAGGTTTGCAAAGCAGTTTTCATATTATCTCATTTAATGCTCACAACAATCCTCCAAAGAAAATATTATTATCACCATTTTACAGATGAGGAAATCGAGTCCGAAAAAAGTTAGGTGACTTACCAAAGATCACATAAATGGTAAATGTCTGCAGTGAGATTTGAACTTAGCTATTCTTGATTCCAAGTCCAGTACCCTATATATTATGCCACCTAGATGCCTAAATAAGAACCACAAATAAATTCCAACTTGGCCATTTTAGAGTTGTAAACTGAAGAGAACAGAAAGCTATTGGAGTATTTGAATATATATACCACATAATTTCTTGACAGCCTTTCATATTTCCTTCTGTTTCCAATTTGTAGATCATAACAATCACTTCAACTACTCAGCTTGGCCCCTCGTCTTCCTGTTACTGAATTCAAGTTTATATTCTTGGAAAATATCATAGAAAGAAATTCTCCAGAAGGCTGACAGTGTTCCTTTTCTTATTTGTTTGGTTTATAAGCCTTTTTCAGTTGTACTCCCGTTGGATATCCCTTTCACTATAGTCTCTTTACTATGAACCATTCATTCAAGATTAAAAAATAATATTACTTCATTCTCTTCTCTGAAATTTTTAGAACATGATCAGAGACATATTGGAGATACCAATAGCTGGTAGAAATTCATTGGACATGGGGGAGATTCTTAGACATGATCAATGGAGACAAAGGTAATGGGAGTTGGGGGTAGGGAAGAACAAGCGAGGTCAACTGAAGTGGGAGGGGTTCCAGGTAGAGGAGACTGTGAACCAGGTACTATATTGCTTAGGGAGTAGGGAGAGAGTCACTTGGACATTCTTCAGTGACAGCAACAAGAGTAAGTAGACTACAAAAGAGAAGAACTTTCTGACTTACATTGGCAGAAGTTTATAACATCTTCCCCTCCTAGCCCCACAAATCAGAAAATCCGAGGGAAGAAGCAGCCAAATTTGGAGAAGGTATCAAAAGATGGGGTATCTTTAGGAGAAAGCTATTTCAGTCAACCAAAGAAGATGGAAGTAATGTGAAATGGTAAAGGAGAGTTTGTTAATGATAAAGGAATATTATGGAAGACACATGGAAAGGGAAAGTAGAGGAAATAAAGAGTGGGAAGAGTTTAACAGAGGTTTACTCTGAGTAGGGGGGTAGGATAATGGTCATCACACTGATTCTGATATATTCTGTGAGTGCTTAGGTCAGCTAGCATAGTAGTGGTACTCGCTGGAAAGGTAAGCCAGGAAAATGGTGTTTTATCTACATAACCTTAGAATGTTGCAAGTGGAGATGGGCAAGAAAAAAGACCAGTCAGGCTGCCAGTACTCTGCTGAGGGGACATGGGAAAGCATTCACTTCCTACTCATCTCTCTAATATCTTGTGTTTTGTTTCCTCATATGATAATGTTAGTACTTGAGATTGTACAAAGTTAATATGATATACAAAAATATAATGATAGAGAATTGTTCATGTATGTATTTCCATATGTGTTTAACTATATATGTATACTTATGTATAGTTACAATGTATATATAACTGTGTAGTTATATATAGTTATATCAGTATATAACTAGATAAATATATGTGTGTATGTGTACATATACATAGATTTAAAATACATCATACTATCTACAATTTAAATTATTTGCATTCACATTTGAGGAAACAAAATTGCATCTCACAAGGAGTTGTCAATCCTTATAGAGTTATTTAACTATATCTATGTTTATATCTTATTCCACCAGCTATACTTTATGCTTCTTAAAGTCCAGAACTGTGATTATGCTTCTTCAAACAACATAGCATTTAAGACATAGTATAACTGTAATAAGTAACATTTGACTGGTCAGAAGTTTCCTATTTCTTTTATTTTAATTAATTTATTTATTATTAGTTTTCAATTTCTACAAAATTTTGAGTTCCAATTTTTCTCCCCATCTTTCTCCTCCCCCACTCTAAGATATCATGCATTCTGATTACCCCTTCACTCAATCTGCCCTCCTTTCTATCACACCCCTCCCTTCTTTCATCTTCTTCCCCTCTGTTTTCTTGTAGGGCAAGATAGATTTCTATACTCAATTGTCTGTACATCTTATTTCCCAGTTGCATGTAAAAACAATTTTTAGGATTCATTTTAAAACTTTGAATTCCAGGGGTGACTGGATGTCAGAGTAGACAGAGTAGAAGGATGGACCTGTAGAAGCTCTCCCCCCACAGCCATAAAATACCTATAAAAATGACTCTAAAATTCTAGAGCAACAGAAGTCAAAAAACGACAGAGTGAAAGAGATTAGCCCAAGATAGCCTGGAAGGCCAACAGGAAAGGTGTGTCACATCAGTCTTGGAGGGCAGCACAGCTCAGCCTTGGCCATGCTGCACACCATGGACAGGACTAAAACAGGCTTCAGGGACCAGAATCATGGGCAGCAGTTACAGTTCTCAGATTACTCAACCCACAAATGCCAAAGACAGCTTCAAAAGTCAGTGAGAAAGTTTTTTCACCTGGGTGAGAAGGGAGCAGGTGCCCTAAACCCAGCACCAGGCAACCCCAGGAGGCAGCAGCATTCATTTGTGGAGTTCTCTGCCTAAAGACCCTGAAGGAATTGAGTCACTGATTTGGAACTCACCCCTGAGTGGCAGTCTTGGGATGAGGAGGAGCACTGGCATGGTGCAGCTGGTGGAGGCTCTGGAGAGGGAATTCTATGCACAGATCCTGAGCAGAAAAGTTTGTGGTTTCTCCCAGACCAGAGCATAGGCCAGGAGAGGAGTAACTCCACTCTCTCGTTTATGCTACCATGGAGGAACTGAGAATTTACAGGTCCCCAGAGTATACCCTCCACTTGACAAAAGACTCAAAAGTCAAGTAACTGGATGAGAAAATACCCAAAAAAAGGGAAAAAAAATAAGACTATAGAACATCACTTTCTTGGTAAAAAGGTATTTTCTTCCATCCTTTTGGATGAAGAAGAACAATGCCTAATATCAGAGGAAGATACAGAAGTCAGAGTTTCTGCATCCAAAACCTCCAAAATAAATATGCCCAGGTCTCAAAAAGGATTTTGAAGATCAAGTAAGAGAGGTGGAGGAAAAATTGGGAAGAGAAATGAGAAATATGCAAAAAAATCATGAAAAGTAAGTGAACAGCTTGGTAAAGGAGACCCAAAAAATGCTGAAGAAAATAACACCTTTAAAAAAATAGAATAACTCAATTGGCAAAAGAGGTCCAGAAAGCCAATGAGGAGAAGAATGCTTTAAAAATCCGAATTATCCAAATGAAGAAGGAGGTTCAAAAGCTCACTGAAGAAAAGAGTTCTTTAAAAATTAGAATAGAGCAGATGGAAGCTGATGACTTTTTGAGAAACCAAGAAATTACAAAACAAAAAGAATGAATAAATAGAAGACAATGTGAAATATCTCATTGGAAAAACAACTGACCTGGAAAATACATCCAGGAGAGACAGTGTAAAAATATGAGATTACCTGAAAGCCATGATCAAAAAAGAGCCTAGACATCATCTTTCATGAAATTGTCAAGGAAAACTGTCTTGATAGTCTAGAACCAGAGGGGAAAAAAATATTGAAAGAATCCACTGATCACCTCCTGTAAAAGAGATCCAAAAAGGGAAACTCCTAGGAACATGGTAACCAAATTCCCGAGTTCCCAGGTCAAAGAGAAAATATTACAATCATCCAGAAATGATTTGAGTATTGTGGAAATATCATCAGGTGTTCTACATTAAAGGATTGGAATATGGTATTGGAATATGGAAAAGGTGTGGAATATGATATTCCAGAAGTCAAAGGAACTAGGATTAAAACCAAGATTCACCTACCCAGCAAAACTGAGCATAATACTTCAGGGGAAAAAATGGTCTTTCAGTGAAATGGAGGACTTTTAAGCATTTTTGATGAAAAGACCAGAGCTGAAAAGAAAATTTGACTTTCAAACACAAGAATTAAGATAAGCATGAAAAGGTAAACAAAAAAGCGAAATCATAAGGGACTTACTAAACTTGAACTATTTACATTCCTACATGGAAAGATGATATTTATAACTCTTGAGACTTTTCTCAGCATCTGGGTAGTTGGAGGGGTTACAGAGAGAGAGAGAGAGAGAGAGAGGCAGAGACAGAGAGCACAGAGTAGGTGAATAGGAAGGGATCATATCTAAAAAATTAAAATTAAGGAGTGAGAGAGGAATATATTGGGAGGAGAATGGAATGGGACAAATTATCTTTCATAAAAGAGGCAAGAAAAGGCCTTTTCAATGGAAGGAATAAGGGGGGAGGTGAGCGGGAAAAAGTGAAGCTTATTCTCATCACATTTGGCTCAAGGAAGGAATAAAATGCACACTCAATTTAGTATGAAAATCTATCATACAATATAGGGAAGTAGGGGATAAAGAGATAAGCAAGGTGGGGGGGATGGTGGAAGGGAGGGCAAATGGGAGGAAGGAGCAATTAGAAGTAAACACTCTTGGGAAGGGACAAGGTCAAAAGAGAGAATAGAAGAAATGGGGGGCAGGATAGGATAGAGGGAAATATAATTAGTCTTACACAACATGACTGTATGGAAGTCATTTGCAAAAAGTTTTAGGACCAAGTGTTGAGTATTGTTCTTGTATACAACTGAGAAACAAGAAATACAGGTAATGGGGTATAGAAATTTATCTTACCCTACAGGACAAAAGAGAAAATGGGGATAAGGGAAGGGAAGGATGTTAGAAGGGAGAGTAGATTGGTGGTAGGGGTAATCAGAATGCTCAGTGTTTTGGGGTGGGGAGGGGAGAGAGGGGGGAGAACATTTGGAACTCAAAATTCTGTGGAAATTAATGTTGAAAACAAAATAAATAAATAAATATGGAAAGAATCCACCAAAAACTTTGAGTTCCAACTTCTCTCCCTTCCTCCCTCCCCATGCATCCCCACTGAGATGATACAGGTAATATATGTGTAGTCTTGCAAAACACTTCCATAGCAGTCATGTTGCAAAAGACTAACTATATTTCCCTCCATCCTATCCTGTCCCCCATTTATTCTGCTTTCTCTTTTGACCCTGTCCCTTCTCAAAAGGGTTTACTTCTAATATCCTCCTACTCGCTTTTTTCCTCCCTTCTGTCAACTCCCCTACCCCTGCTTATCTTCTTTCCTCCTACTTTCCTGTAGCATAAGACAGATTTTCATACCAAACTGAGTGTATATGTTGTTCCATCCTTGAGCCAAATGCAATGATGATAAGGCTCATTCTTTCTCTCTCACATCCTCCCTCTTGCCCTCCACTGAAGAAACTTTTTTCTTGCCTCTTTCATATGAAAGATAATTTGCCATATTCTTTCTCCCCCTTTTTCATCCAAATATATTCCTCTATCACCTCTTAATTTTATTTTTTTAGTTATCATGCCTTCCTAGTCAACTCACCCTGCACCCTCTGTCTATGTGTATTTAATCCCTTCAACTATCCTAATCCTGAAAAAAGTCTCAAGAGTTATAATTAGTATCTCTCCATGTAAGAATGTAAACAGTTCAACTTTAGTAAGTCCCTTATGATTTCTCTTCCCTGTTTACCTTATCATGATTCTCTTGATTCTTCTGTTTGAAAGTCAAATTTTCTATTCAGCTCTGGTATTTTCATCAAGAATGTTTGAAATTCCTCTATTTCACTGAAGTTCCAATTTTTCCCCTGAAGTATTATATTCAGTTTTTCCGGGTATGTGATTCTTGGTTTTAATCCTAGCTCCTTTGACCTTTGAAATATCATATTCCAAACCCTCTGATCCCTTAAAGTAGAAGCTGCTAGATCTTTTGTTATCCTGATTGTGTTTCCATAATACTTGAATTATTTCTTTCTGGGTGCTTGCAATATTTTCCCCTTGATGTGGGAACTCTGGAATTTGGCTATAATACTTGTCATTTTCCTTTTGGAATATCTTTTAGAAGGTGATTAGTGAATTCTTTCCATTTCTATTTTACCCTCTGTTTCTAGAATATCAGGGCAGTTTTCCTTGGTAATTTCTTGAAAGATGATGTGTTGGCTCTTTTTTTTGATCATGGCTTTCAAATAGGCCAATAATTCTAAATTCTCTCTCCTGAATCTATTTTTTAGGTCAATTGTTTTTTCAATGAGATATTTCACATTGTCTGCAATTTTTTCATTCCTTTGGTTTTGTTTAATAATTTCTTGATTTCTTATAAGATGATTAGCTTCCATCTGCTCCATTCTAATCTTTAAGGAATTATATTCTTCAGTGAGCTTTTGGAACTCCTTTTCTATCTGACCAATTCTTCTTTTTAAGACATTCTTCTCCTCATTGACTTCTTGGATCTCTTTTGCCATTTGAGTTAGCCTATTTTTCAAAATGTTATTTTCTTCAGCATTTTTGGGGTCTCCTTTAGCAAGCAGTTGACTCATTTTTCATGATTTTTTTGCATCACTCTCTCTTTCCAATTCTTCCTCTACTTCTCTTACTTGATTTTCAAATTCTTTTTTTAACTCATCCATGGCCTGAGATCAATTTATATTTTTCTTGGAGGCTTTAGGTGTAGGAGCTTTGACTTTGTTCTCTTCTTCTCTTCACATATTTTGATCTTCCTTGTCACCAAAGATGCTAGTCTGATTCTTTTTCCTTTTTTTACTCATTTCCCCAGTTTTTGACTTGACTTCCGAGCTCTTTATCAAGATAGTTTTCTGCTTCCAGTGGGGGAAGGGGGCTTACTGTCAGTCACTCTATCCCCTGACAATCTGTGGGCCTAGATTTTCTGACACAATCACTGCCCCTGTTGCTACTGTGGCTGCTGCAGTCTCCTCCATCCCCTCTGCTGCTGTGGGACTAGGTCTGACTACTCTAATCTCTCACACAAATCCTACAGGTTTTTTCTACTCATTTTCCTGTTTGTCCTTGGCATGTTGGAGCCAGGAAGTCTAGAAACTGCCAGAGGTGCCATGGGCTTGGGGGAAGAGCTGTAGCAAGTCCATGCTTTTACTCCACCATCTTGGCTCTGCCCCCCTAATTTCTAATAAATGTGATTCTCTACTCTGACCCTTTCAGAAGTTCCCATTTTTCCCTTTTAAGGAAATTGGCATCACAGAGTCATAAAATTATGAGTGTAGGGATGAAAGGGAGGAACCTACCACTGAGATCACCTACTCCAACTCCCTCATTTTATATATAAAGCAACTAAGTCCCAGAGACATAAAATTATTTGCCTAAGGTCATACAAGATGGAACTGGGGTCAGAACAGAATCTTATGATTTTTATTACTACACTGGTGTTGGTATCAATTAATGTTCTGATAATTCATCAGTGAGGATCTTTCTACTTCATCCCTTCTGGGGTTCTGGCCAACTCAATAATTTGTCATCTCACCTAAAAATCAGAGTCCCCATTTCTCCTTTATAGAAGCCCTCCCTTCTCAGGCACAGAGAATTTGTTATAATCTTTCCCAAAGCACATAAAAAAATAAAATCAATCTACCAGCTAGAATTTGTTAGGTGCCAATTTTGTGCCAGTTACTGTGCTAGGTCTGGAGATACAAATACAGAGAGTGGCACAATCTCCACTCTCGGAGCATAACTAGTCTTAAAGTATGATAGAGGCTTATGGAAAATGGCACCATACTTTCACATTGGAATCACTTAGACTTTATTCTTAAACCCAAAATTATCCTGTAAGTTTGTCCCTTATGTGGTAAGGCATCATTCGTGAAAAAAAACTTCTATGGATAATGTCCATACACTTTGTATGGACAATAGCCAAGTGCTAAACTGCCTAATTCTTGGCATGGCATGTTTTTTCAACTTTTTTAGTTAAAAAGCAAATTGATTTTTTAATAAGCCAAAGGCAATTCAGGCATTTTCCAAGAAACCTCATACACTAATTATAATTTTATGGTGCACAAGAAAGATGTCCTTCCTGGTTGAAGTTTGGAAAAAAAATGAGGACAATATTATATGCTCCTTTTTCCATAATATTCTGAAAGCTTCTATCCTACCATTCCATAGTGATATCTAAAGTGAACAGAAGCACTTTTTATCTTTTTAAAAAGCTGAGACAGTCAAATAGTGTCCTCTTGGGTTGAGGTCAGTCGGTAGGAATTGTAACAGCTAATGTTTTCAGTTTTTAAGATAGTGGGAACTTTGTAGATGAGTTTTCCCTTCTTTCCCAGGAGAAAGAATAAATATCAAGCCAATCATTTTGAGATCCTGAAAGTCACAGCTGGAAACCAGAAATAAACTGATCTTCAAATCCCAAATCCTGTAATGTGATTTATTATCTTTGAGAAAAATTGAAATAAAGTGAGACAGACGGTTGAAACTTCTCTGGGGGATTCATCCTTCTTTCTAATTTGGGACTTCTGATTGATGGCATTGCTTTCATAAATATTTTTGGAGTTTTAATGCCTAAACATTTCTTATGGATAAATAATAGAAACTATTCTTATCTAATTGCATCATTCAGTAGTAATGAGACCGATACTTTTCTCCTTCCTCTTGCCTCGTAGCACCCTTGAGACTTGTTTGTTCACTTTCCTAGATCTAAGATTTCCTTTATGTTGTTATATGTTTGCACATAGGTAGGTTTTTCTCCATCTCCTTTCTTTAAACTTTGAACTCCAATCACCATCATCTTTTCCCAATGAAAAAGTAGTGAGTTCCAGAATTCTTCAAAACCCTCCCACAATTATATTCCATTTTCCACTATTAGTGTTCTGTCTTTCTGCTGATGAGGAAAAGGATGAGAAGAACCCTAACTAGAAAATCTGGGCAATATGTGAACCCATAGGGGAGAAAATGCTTCTCAGAACCAGGAGTTGAGAGGTACCCTTCAGTATCATGTGTTCCCTACATATTTGTCTCACTGGTAAGATGCTTTAAATTTGATCCAACAAACCAGTGCTCCCGTGATTTGGAGGATTTAAAAAATTGTCATTTCTATACCTTTTCATAAAATATAACTTTGTAAATCAGAAGATGAGGAGGAGGAGGGAGAGTAAGAAGAAGCTTGAATGGCTTTCGCAAATTATCTTTGTAATACATGTTGTAAAAATACAAGAAGCAATTAAGACAAGTTCATCTAATCATTAGTTAATATGTAGTATAATATGCAATATCATCGATGGATATTATTAACAGGGTCTTCAATCTGGTAGCCACATATTTTAGTTAATTATTCTTTCTAACTAGTTACCAAGCTCAGTTATTTTTTCTGAAGGAGTACCTGTATTACTCTTTCCCCTATTGCTGAGATTTAGGTGCCCTGAGACACAACCCCATCCTGGTCCATTGTGGCTCTGCAGGGAGCAAAGAGAGGAGTCACAGAGCACTAGAACTGGAGGGAAACTTAGACATCCTTTGATTCAGATCCATCATTTTGTAGATGACAAAACTGAGGCCCAGAAAAATTGTGATTTTTCCAAAGTTACAAAGCAAGTTAATTTCGCTAAATGTAGAATAAAATTATGTCTTCATTTATTCTTATAAGTTTTCAGTTCTTAAAATTTGTTATTACCTCTTATTAGTCTCCTCATACTTACATTTTACATGAGACATTTTTCTGTTAAGATTTTCCCATGCATTACCTTTTTGTTGCAATTCAATTTCCCTCTCTACTTGTCCTTCTACTACATTTCAAATGGGAAAATAATGCTTACTTCAGTGATCCAAACATTCATTGTTATGGGTACTTCTTAAACCATCATAGATCCCAGTCCTATAGATGATCTTCATGTTTTGCTGGGCCTCCCCAATATAATGGGAATCACTTGTAGTGATTCTTGGGGTAATTAGCTTCTTCAATTTAACTCCCCTAGTCCTTTGGTGAGAGAGATATACCTTCCATGAATGGACCCAAACTGTCCTAATTGTTAGGACCCATCCGTGGAGCACTCAAGCTCCACTAGCATGACCTTCCAGAGCCACAGTCCAAGATTACCTGCATACTCTGTTGGGACAACAGAGTCAAGCTATTATGGAAATGAGAAAATAATTATAATTCACATTGCACATAATCTTAGATGAAGGATTGTAAGGAACTTCAGAAGTCATCTAGTATGACCCCCTGATTTTACACCTAAAGAAACAGAACCAGACAGACTAAATGTTTTACCCAACCATCAGTAATAAATGGCCAAGACAGGATTTGAATCCAGGTTCTCTGATTCTAAATCAAGCATTTTTTTCCCACTATACTCATCTGTTCCCCACTTGCATAGTATTTTCATAGAATATTTTATATTTAATTTTATAGTTCCAAACAGTTTGTCACACTTGCTTTATCATCCTCATGATATTATTGCCTCCATTTTACAGTTCAGAAAACTAAACCTTCAAGAGGTCAAATATCTTGCTTAAAATTTTCACTACCAGAAAGTAGCAAGGTCAGAGCTGGAAACCTAGTCTTCTAACACTAACTCTGCTTCTTCAGGTATCATAAAGTGGGCCCTAAAAGGCTTCTACCAACTACTTCTTTTTCCATTTTTAAAATTAAGCACAGTAATCTTATATTATTATCTGAACCAATCCCAGGACAGTTAGTTGGTACAGTAAAGAGTGTGCCAAGTCTGGAGTCAGGAAGACTCATCTTCCTGATTTTAAATCTGATCTCATATACTTACTAGCTTTGTGACCCTGGCCAAGTCACTTAATACTGATTGACTAGGTTTCCTCATCTATAAAATAAACTGGAGAAGGAAATGGCAAAACACTCCTGTATTTTCACCAAGAAAACCCCAAATGGGGTCAAAAAGAATCAATACAACTGAACTGAACTGGACCAATCCCAGATCTCCCTTACTGGAGAGAGATAGGTGGCATACCACCTCATAACAAGCCATAGAATCTTTGATGTAGAGGTAAGGGGGACCTGAGAATTCATCTGGTATAATTTCCTTCATTTTAGAGATGAGTACACTGAGGCCCATAGAGAAGAAATGGCTTACCCAAAGTCCCACAGTTACTGTGGAGGAGACCTGACCTTCAAACCCACATCCCTAATCCAATTTATCATACTTTATTCATAACTATGTAAAGCAAGTGGCATAAATATTAAGAGTTAGTAACTTTGTGCTTTGCTCTAACACATCAAATATTGTTGTTTTGTAGGTAGTCAAAAAATAGCAGGATCATGTGTTTTCTCTAGCTTTAAGTCAACTGTGTTCCTCTGAAAATGTGGTCCCTATAGAATACCACTTTAAAAATTTGCTCCTTTCCCATGTTTTCATCAAAGACACCCTCAATATATATGAAATAATCTCATGGAGATTTTGTAGAGATGAGAAAGTAGACAAGTAATTGGTAATTACTGATATCCTTTTAACTATCTTCTTTTGTTCATAATCAGTCCTTGACTTTTTCAAACCATTTGATGTTTTCTGCCTTTAAAATATCCTGAAAATCAATCTCTCAATACCTCCAAAATTGTGTCCCCTCCAGATTGTGTCACAGATTTCATCTATGCATACTTGACAGCTATTTTAAACCAGTGTGGACTTTGGCTGCCATGTCTTACTGCTTGGCAAGGAAATCAAATATTTGCTGCCTGACAATCTTTGATTGCTTTTGCTTATTCTCATTATGATCATTGCAAGACATGATGCCCAAGGGTCCCATGAAATGTTTCTTGTTGTCTTTGGAAACACAATGAAATCAACTCTGCCAACTATTTTATTTGCCTTTCCAAGGAGAATTAAATCGTCTTCCAGTTAGCTGCATCATCATTATGTTTTCTGCTTTAATTTGTAATGAGACCAACAATAGTGAGATGGTTCTGTTCCTCTAGTAGCCTGTTAACTCACTGGCCATTGGACAAGGACTTTGGTATTGATAGTCAAACTAATATTGATAAATGTCCTAAAAACTATGATCCTTAGCATGCTCTGCTCCTTTTTCTACATTTTCCACTCCCCCACCACTGTTATTACAAAAACAGAAGAGATATTTCCATTTTTCCATTTATTTCATACATTGATATGCTAAAACTTTCATAACTTATTGACAAAATTAGTGATGATGGATTTCTTTGCACATAATCTGGTCATCAGATAGCAGAGACATCTGTGACTTGATCATTCTTGAAGTATTTTAAGTATTGAGAATTTAACAGAATTGTGGCTAGCTGGCTCAGTGGATAGAACACCAGGTCTGGACTCAGAAATATTTAAGTTCAAATCCAGACTCAGGTCTGGACAAGTCTGGGTGAGTCACTTAACCCCTGTTTGCCTCAGTTTCCTCATGTGTAAAGTGGGGATAATAGCATTTAGCGCCCAAGGTTGTTGCGATGAACAAGTGAGACAATAATTTAAAAACTTTTAACAGTGCCTTGCACAGAGTAAGCATGATGCAAATGTTAACTATTGCCATTATTAAAACTGCTTAGGAGGAAGAGAATCTCTTCAGGGGCACAACAGGTCTTACAGCCAAGTTCTTCAACAAGATGGAGCACTGCTGCCCAATTTATATAATTGCCACAAGGTTGAGAAGGCAGAGAATAAATTGTCATGCTGTGAAGATGAAAGATGAATGGAGGAATGTACCGTGGTAAGAGAAAAAAGTACAAATTTGGGAGATTAATTAATGTCTTAAGTAGTGAGCTAAAGTTATAGTTTTGATCGGAACTTTCTAGGTAAAAGCACTACAAATTGAGTAGATGCTTTGTGTTATCTTATCTAGGGATGACATTCCCTCCCATGGGATGCTTTCCTATAGTTATTTATGTTATCCATAGCTAGTCTACCCATAGATCTTTACAATGATGCTAAATTGTCTACCATGACAAAACAATAGAGGTCTACATTCCTGCCTTTTGTACATCTAGAGAAGTTGAGGACTGTGAGGTGTGTGCCTTCTTTTTTCTCTAGAGGCAATAAATCAGGTAGAGGCTTCATGGAAAGCTTTAGAGAGGTAGTTAACAAGCAAAACCCCAAGGACCAAGACAAAGACAAAGATAAAGGATATGGAAATTTTCCCGAAGCTTATCCTAGAGTCTAATGCTGGCCTAACCAGTTACCAATGCAGCTACACAGATCTCCTTCTCTGAGGTCACAATGCAGCTTAGTAGCTATGTGTGCAACTAATATCATTATAGTAAAAAAAAAATGGAGAGGGGTGGAGAGCGTATAAAGTCTTGGCACTTTACCACACTGTGGATAGTTAGAATACAACATAAGCTCTTACCACAGGGTTAGGAGAATCCAGTTTTGTTTTAGTCTTCCCTCTTGACTCAAACACCCATTTGAATGGGATGGCAGGGTTTCCCTTATTCTCTGAGACATAAAACAAAACTTATCACCATCATTCCAAAAACTTCGGTTTCAAACATTTACAATTGCAGTATTATTGCTAACGTGTACAATGATCTAGTTTTTCACATTTTGTTTTACATCAGTTCATATAGATCCTCTAATGTTTTTTTCTGAAACTATTTACCCTTTTCATCTCTTACAGCACAATAGTCCTCCATCATAATCATATGCCATATTTCGTTCAGACATTCACCAGTTGATGAGTATCTCCTCAATTTTCAATACTTTGCCACCATAAAAGAGCTACTATTAATATTTTTTGTAAATACATGTCCTTTTCTTTTTTTAAGATTTCTTTGGAGTACAGATGTAGTAGTGGTATTGCTGGGTGAAAAGGTATATACAGTTTCATAGCCCTTTGGTCGTAGCTCCAAATTCTTCTCCTTTATGGTTACACCAGTTCACATCTCCACCTATTAATGTCTGTTAATGTATCTATTTTCCCTTAAGCCCTTCAGCCTTTGTCATTTCTGATAGGTATGAACTGGTACCTCAGACTTGTTGTTTTTGTTTTGGGGTTGTTTTTTTTTTTTTGCATTTCTCTAACCATTAGTTACTTAGAACAATTTTCTTATGACTAGAGAAATCTTTCATCTCTACTTCTGAAAACTGCCTTTTTGTATCCCATAACCATTTATTAATTGAAGAATGGCTCCCATTTTTATAAATTTGCCTCAGTTGCCTATATATATGCATATATCTATATATACAATGTATATATACATATATGTGTATATATATATATACATTTGAGAGATGAACTCTTTATCAGAGAAACTTGATGTATTTTTTTATATTACTTCATTTGTTATGGTATCTTTTAGCAAAATAATTTTCTAGATAATTTCCCAGACCATCTCTTCTAATTAGGTATGATTTTGTTTTGGCTTTGGTTGCAATCATGATTACTACCTCTGTTTTGTTTTCTTTGGTTTGGTTTTTATTTCAGCTGAGGCATAATAAATTCTTCTCCAGCCCCTTATTTTACCTGTATGCATCTTTCTGTTTTGTGTTTCTCTTTTAAACAACATATTGTTGGATTCTAGTTTCCAATCCATTCTCCTATCTGCTTCCCTTTTAAGAGGAGGCTCATCCCATTCACATCCACAGTTAGTGTGAAATTTACTGTGTCTTTCCCTCCATCCCATTCTATTCTGTTTATCTTTCTTTCTTTCTTTTTATCCTGTCCTTCATGAAAAGTCTATTTTGCTTCAGACCACTGTTTCCCTTATTCTTCACTTCTTTTTCTTCTCATTCTCTTCCCTTATCCTTCTCCTCTCCTATTTCCCTTTTGGATATAATAGATTTCTATACCTGGCTGAATGTAAACATATGTGTGTGTGTCTATATATATATATGTATACACACACACACATACATATATATATATATATATGTTTTCTTCTCTCTTTGAACCAGTTCTGATGAGAGTGTGGTTTAAGGCATCACCCTTCACTACTGCTCCTATTATTGCCTCCAATGTAAAACTCTTCCTTATATGCTTCTTTTACATGGGAAAATTTTCCCCAATATACTCCTCCCTTTCCTCTTCTCCCAGCACATCACAGTTTCATTTTTTTGGAAGTCATCCTAACATAATCAATTCACATGAATGGCCTCCCTCTATATAAACTCCTTCTTGCAGCCCTGATAATGATAAAGATCGTAAAAGTTGGATGTATTATCCTTTCATTTCAGAACGTAAATGGTTTAACCTTAATGAGTTCCTTATGGTTTCCTTTCATGTCTACAATTTTATGCCTTTCTTGGGTCTTTTCTATTCAGCTCTGATCTTTTTTTATGGTAATGATTGAAAGTCTTTAATTTTTTTTTTTTGTGGTGTTCACGTTCTTTTCCTGCTTTAAGTCATTACCAAACATTTATCCAATCTAATTTTTAAGGAATTATTTTCCTCAATAAGCCTTTGTATTTTTTTTTCTGACTTAGCCTTTTCTCCTTTTGAAGGAGCACTTTTCTTCAGTGAATTTTTGTACCTCTTTCACCACTATATCAATACTATTTTAGTGTTATCTTCTTCAATATTTTTGTGTCTTTTCACCAAGTCACTAATTTTCATAGTTTTCTTTCATCACTCTCATTTCTTTTCCCATTTTTCCCCACATGCTCTCATTTTTTTTAATATGTCTATTTGTTTAACTTTTTACATTCATTTTCACAAAATTTTGGGTTCCAAATTTTCTCCCCTTTTATCCCCTCCCCCAACCCCAATACACTAAGCATTCTAATTTCCCCTATCACCAATCTGCCCTCTCCTCTATCCTCCCTCCCTTCTCTTGTCCCCATCTTCTCTTTTGTCCTGTAGGGCCAGATGACTTTCTCTTCCCCATTAACTGTATTTCTTATTTCCTAATAGCAAGAACAATACTCAACAGTCTTTCCTAAAACTTTGAGTTCCAAATTCTCCCCATCCCTCCCTCCCCACCCTTTCCCTTTGCAAAGGCAGGCAATTCAATGTAGGCCATATCTGCGTAGTTTTGCAAATGACTTTGATAATAGTCGTGTTGTATAAGACTAACTATGTTTCCCTCCATTCTATTCTGCCCCCCATTGTTTCTATTCTGTCTTTTGATCCTGTCCCTCCCCGAATGTTGACTTCAAATTGCTTCCTCCTCCCATTGTCCTCCCTTCCATCATACCCCCCACTCTGCTTATCCCCTTCTCCCCCACTTTCCTGTATTGTAAGATAGGTTTTCATACCAAAATGAGTGTGCATTTTATTCCTTCCTTTAGTCTAATGTGATGAGGGTAAACTTCATGTTTTTCTCTCAGCTCTCCTCTTTTCCCTCCACTAAAAAGTCTCCTGCTTGCCTCTTGAATGAGAGATAATTTACCCCATTCCATTTCACCCTCTCTCCTCCCACTACATTTCTCTCTCACCATTTACCTTAACTTCTTTTAAGATATGATCCCATCCTATTCAATTCACTCTGTGCTCTCTGTCTCTGTGTGTGCGTTCATGTGTGTATGTGTGTGAGTGCGCACATGCGTACATGTGTGCGTGTGTGTGTGTGTATGTGTGTGTGTAGTCTCACCAACTACCCAGGTACTGAAAAGTTTTAAGAGTTACAAATATTGTATTTCCATGTAGGAATGTAAACAGTTCATCTTTGGTAAGTCCCTTATGACTTCTCTTTGCTGCTTACTTTTTCATGCTTCTTCTCATTCCTGTGTTTGAAAGTCAAATATTCTTTCAGCTCTGGCCTTTTCATCAAGAATGCTTGAAAGTCCTCTATTTCATTGAAAGACCATATTTTCCCCTGAAGTATTAAACTCAGTTTTGCTGGGTAGGTGATTCTTGGTTTGAGTCCTAGTTCCTTTGACTTCTGGAATATCATCTTCCAAGCCCTTCAATCCCTTAATGTAGAAGCTGCTAGATCTTGTGTTATCCTGATTATATTTCCAGAATACTTGAATTGTTTCTTTCTAGCTGCTTGCAATATTTTCTCCTTGACCTGGGAATTCTGGAATTTGGCCACAATGTTCCTTGGAGCTTCTCTTTTTGGATCTCTTTCAGGCGGCGATTGGTGGATTCCTTCAATACTTATTTTGCCCTCTGGTTCTAGAATATCAGGGCAGTTTTCCTTAATAATTTTAGGAAAGATGATGTCTAGGCTCTTTTTTTGATCATGGCTTTCAGGTAGTCCCATAATTTTTAAATTGTCTCTCCTGGATCTATTTTCCAGGTCAGCTGTTTTTCCAATGAGATATTTCACATTCTCTTCCATCTTTTCATTCTTTTCGTTTTGTTTTGTGATTTCTTGGTTTCTCACAAAGTCATTAGCCTCCATCTGTTCCATTCTAATCTTGAGAGAACTATTATCTTCAGTGAGCTTTTGAACCTCTTTTTCCATTTGGCTAATTCTGCTTTTGAAAGCATTCTTCTCCTTATTGGCTTTTTGAACCTCTTTTGCCAATTGAGTGAGCCTATTTTTCAAGGTGTTATTTTCTTCAGCATTTTTTTGGGTCTCCTTTACCAAGGTATTGACCCGTTTTTCATGCTTTTCTTGCATCTCTCTCATTTCTCTTCCCAGTTTTCCTCCACCTGTCTAACTTGATTTTCAAAATCCTATTTGAGCTCTTCCACGGCCTGAGCCCATTGGATATCTACTTCAGATGTTTGGGATACAGAGGCCTTGACTTCTATGTCTTTGCCTGATGGTAAGCATTGTTCTTCCTCATCAGAAAGGAAAGGAGGAAACATCTGTTCACCAGGAAAGTAACCTTCTCTGGTCTTGTTTTTTTTTTCCCTTTTCTGGGCATTTTCCAAGCCAGTTACTTGACTTCTGAGATTCCTCTCCACCCCCGCCTCACTAGTGCTTGGGGTCTGAGATTCAAATGCTGCTTCCCAGCCTCAGGGTTTTCAGTGGGGGGTGGGGCTGCTATTCAATGGGATTAAGTTCAGGTGCTCAGGTGGGGGCAGGGCCGCCTCACAAGGCTCATTCCCCTCAGGGGGTTTATGTGGAGATCTTCAACAATGGATCTGAGCTCCTGTCTGCTTTGGGAGCTCCTGTTCTCTGGTGCCTCCGCTGCTGTCTCCCGAGATGGCCTGAGTTATGGAGACACCCTGCTCTCCTCTCGGCAGCCCAGAAGTCTCTCTCACTGACCTGTAGCGCCTGTGGGTGGAGGGACCTTCACAGCCGCTGGAGGTTCCATCCCTGAAGCCTGGTCAGATCTGCTCCTCTAGGGGCTGCACAGCCAGGGCAGGGCTGGGCTCTGCTGTCTGGTGAGTGATGGACCTTTGGTGCTGGTTTTTCAGGGATCTCTGGAATGGAAATCTCCTCCACTCTGTTGCTGTGTGACTTCCACTGCTCCAGAATTTGTGGGGAGTTCTTTTTACAGGAAATTTATGGATTGTGGGTTCAGAGCTAGCATATGTGAATCTTTCTACTCCCTACAATCTCTTTCTGATCTCTCATTTCTTTCTTTAACTTTTTCAGGAATTGTTTTTGAGCCTATGCCCAAGTAGCATTTTTCTTAGCAGCTTTGGTTGTAGCTCTTTTCATATTGTTGTCTTCTTTTGAGTTTGTACCTTGGTCTTCCCTGTCTCCATAGTATTTTTTTATGGTCAAGTTCTTTTTTTATTGTTTGCTCATTGTCTCAGACAATTTCTTGATTTTAAACTTTATGTTAAAGTTGGGCTCTGTTCACCTGAGGATGGGGAGACACTATCCCCAGCTTCAGGCTTTTTCATGATGCTATTTTCAGTGCCAACTCTGGAGGTCTGCAAGGACCTTCCAAGTTGATATGATCTGTGGAGAGGTGTATTCACTGCTTTCCTGGTCTACACTCTGGTCTTTACCTGGGAAGGCTGCCTCCTCCTTTGCAGCTACAAAGCATTCCTTTTGGCCCTGGAACTGCAACCATGGTCTCTTCTCCTTTGTGACCAATCAGAAGAGCTGTTCTCTGCCCTAGAATTGTGATCCAGCACTGTGTATGGGTAATAGAGTTGCCAGTAATTGCCAGCTGTGCCCAGTACTAGCAAAGGGTTCCCTGTAATCTCTTTCTTATCAGTTGTTCAATGAGGATGAACATGGCATCAAGGTCAACTACCATACTGAATGTAAGTTCTTCAATTTGAAAAGGCTACAAGCAAAAACAAAATTGGAAGGAGTGTTGGTGCATGATTTTCTGTTTGCAGATGATTGTGCACTCAGTATAGCCTCTGAAACTGAGATGCAACAAAGTATGGATTAATTCTCTGTTGCCTGTGGTAATTTTAGCCTAATAATTAACACCAAGAAAACACAGATGCTCCATCAGTCACCACCACACCATCCATGTGTGAAATCATTACAACAAATGGAGAAGTTTTGAATGCTGTGGATAAGTTCACTTACCTTGGTAGTGTAATTTCCAGGTATGTGCACATTGTCAATGAGACTGACGCACACATTGCCAGAGCTAGGTCAGTGTTTGAGAGGCTCAGAAGAAAAGTTTGGGAGAAAAGAGGTATTAGACTGACTAACAAACTGAAGGTCTACAGAGCCGTTGTGTTGATCTCATTCTTGTATGCCTATGAAACATGGACAGTCCACCAGCACCATGCCAGGAAACCAAATCACTTCCATTTGAACTGTCTTAAAAAGATTCTGAGGATCATCTGACAGGATAAGGTACCAGACAATGAGGTCCTTGCTTGAACTAAACTGCCAAGTATTAAAAACTATGCTTCAGAGTGTACAGCTCTGATGTGCTGGCCACGTTGTTTGAATGCAAAATGTAAGTTTGCCAAAAACACTATTTTATGGAAAACTCACATGGGGCAGGCGATCACATGGTGACCAGATGCAAGGACACTCTTAAGGTCTATCTCAAGAGCTTTGGATTTGACTGTGCAACACGGGAGACACTGGCACAGGACTGCTCAGCATGGCATGCCTGCATCAGAAAGGGTGCTGTGCTCTTTGAGCAAAGCAGAATTGAGACAGCACAAAGTAAATGCAGGATGAGCAAATTTGGGATCTCCACCCCAAATATTCACACAGATTATCTGTGCCCAACCTGTGGTAGAGCATTCCGAGCTCATATTGGTCTGATTAGTCGCTGTCAGACATGCTGAAATTTCACTTTATCATGGTGATGTCATTTAGGTCCTTTCTGAAGACAAATGACAACCACCACTGTCTCTAGGCTGAGAGCTACCACCGTTGCTAACTGCTACTGCCACATCCACTCCCAAGGCTCACTGTTGGTGTTGCCACTGGGTGTATTCCGGCCCAGCACCCACCCACACACCTCTCCTGCCAACTTCCTAAGTTTTTTAGTCTGGAAAAATGTCTCACCCCAACCTTTTGTTGATTCTACCGCTCCAAAATTTTATTTGAAACATGATTTTCAAGTTGCTTGGAGGGGAATGTTGTGAGAATTTAGCCAGATTGCGTCCTCTCCTCCACCATCTTATACTCTTGATTTCTTAACCTTAAATTTTCTGCTCCCAAGTCACGTTACATGAACTTTGATCACGTTGCTCGTCAGAGTTTTCATTTTCTCGTTGTTGCTGTCATACTTCATTTAACACATTTTCCTCATATTGGATTAATTAGTTCTTTCAACTTTCTCCCTAATTCTCTTCAGGTGCTTAGATAGTTCCATCTTTTTCTGTAGACAAAATGTTTTCAAATTGCCAAAAAACTCAATTCAGCCAAAGCACTTATTTAGATTGGCTCCTGTGGGCAATTTAACTTTACCCTCTTAAAAAAATAAAGCATTGATTGGAAAAAAATCTTCTTTCAGTAGCCATAACTAACAGGAAGGAAGGTTTAACTTAAAACACTTTTAGCAGTAAATGATGTCAGTACAGGGTATGATTGAACTTTTATATTTCTGTAATAGCTAACATTTATATAGTGCTTACAAATACTGTATAATTAGTTAGGATAGAATACCCTGAAGCTTTTTCCATATTTCTCCATGCTTAGAATACTCTCCCTTCTCATCATCAACTCTTAGAATCTCTTGCTTTCTTCAAAACTCAGCTCAATCACTAACTTTTACATGATGCCATTCCTGGATTTTCCCTCCTGTCAGTTACTAGGGACCTCTGAAACTACTTTGTAATATTACACATATTTTAATGTTTACATGTTTGAATACATATTGTTTTCACTAATACAACATAATTCCCATAAGTCATGGACTATTTCTTTTTTTGTCTCTGCGTCCTCGAGTTAATAGTACAGTTCTTTATACATACATAGTACAGTTCTTTATATATACATACAATACATACAAGTATTTAATACACTCCGTTTAACCAGTAAATGAAGCAAATTCATGCAAAGTCTAAGAGAACACTGTGTTAAACAGTCCACTACAATCTACTCATGTCTTGTACATTCTATATTCCTTAATTTTTCTAGTTTTGAGTTTATCATTAACATTGGTTAATTAAAGAATACTTGTCAGTCAGATGCCTTTATAAATGAGATAATGACAGGATTGTTTAAACACAGGATATCAGATGTCCCACCTGTGCTGAAATTTCAGAAAAATTTTATCAGTTTTAACAAGATACATCATCAGACAGTCTAAAAACAGCAATAATGCTACTGATATAACTCACTAGTAACAGGATTCAATGAAAAAAACTTTAAGATTCTATGAAAACAGGATATTTCATTGTGAAAGACTCCATAAGTGAGACTCATAGCTACAGAGTAAGCTTTTTTAATGCACTAAAATGAAAATACATCTATTGTAAGGAAAAATTCAAAATGGGAAGTAATGAAGATTACAAATAGACATTTACTGAACTACAACTGCCTCTTCTCACAAATTGTGCAACATTGGGACTCATATCTGACTGTAAGATTCTGTGATTGGCCATTCATTATTTCAGCCTCCAGAGCACAGATTAGAACAGTTGCCATGTGAGAATGCAGCTGAAATAGCTGTCAGATACTTTTGGGAGCTGCCCTGCAGGAAGTGACTTAGACTCTACCACAGTAAGTAAAAAACCTCACAAAAGACAACTGTCAGAATGCAGCCTCTAAAGGAGGTCCCTAGGACTTTCCACTTAAGTACACATTACAGAATAATAGGAGAATTCATTCATAACCATGAGCTATAGATTGGTGGCAACAAGTCAGCATTTTGCTGGACTTGGTTAATGGCTGTGACATGAGAAGCATCTTTTGGACAAATGTCACGTTCATGGAAGAATATGAAAATGTTTCAGGTATCATTTGCAGTGACTAATAATTACAGCAAAACCACATTAATCAAATTTTATGTTTGTTCTAAGTAATGAACTGCTTCATAAATCTTTAAGATGTGTCCCTTCATTTAAAGTATTCATCTTTCTAATAAAATGCTTTTATATAGGCTATTTGCAAATTGCATTGTTTTCCATAATCACTCCTTATTGAGAAACAACATAATGTATTGGATAGAAGGTTGCTCTTTGGGTTTGAAAGATCAGGGCACACAGCTCCTGTTTCAAATACTGACTTGGTGACCTTGGGCAAGTCATGAAACCCTTCAGTGCCCCAGGCAACTTTCACATAGCTAAGTTATAGAACAGTTGGCAGGCTGTATCTGTGGGAAAAGCTTCCTTGTTGAAAGTTCCCCACACTGATTAAATCTCGCATCTGGACCAAGAAATTTTCTTCATTATCTCCTTCTCCATCACTTCTCAGGATCATCTTCTAACAGCAACTTTCCACCATATTAGACATGTCTAATCTGTACTCTATTATAAGAAATCAGATGGCCAAACTTGTTAACTCATTCATTTTAACTTTACTGTCATTCATGGACCAACCCTTTACTAACTTTGGGTCATGTTTATGAGATTCCATATTTCATGTGTGCCCTTATATGGCATATACCCCACCAACTATATAAAGCAAAGGGTCATCAAAAACCAACTCAAGTCTATGTATTCAATGATCTTTATTCTAACAGAAATCTAAGCTATCAAAAGCATAGAATCAATAAAGGCATGTAATTAAACTGAAAAAAACAATTTTAACTAGATTACTTTCATTCACCATTCTCTAAATGAGTATCTTCCCTTTCTACTCAGAATAGACTACAGAGGAAGATTTCCCTCATCTTAAGTTCTTGTTTACAAACTCAGGAAGCAACAGCACATAGGCAATGATGAGACCACCACTGGTAGTTTTTGGGTGTCACTCAGCCACACCACCCTTACCCCTTGCCACTCCCCCAGACTTCCACAGCTTTTCTTCAACAGTGTTACACCTTTGAATTCTCTACAATTCTTCTGCAGCCCTATGTCTTGCCACTGGTCTCTGATGACTCTGGAGGATAGTGAGGCTGATGACTTTGCACAGCTCTGCCTCACTTAAGTCCAATTCACTTGCCAGTCAATAAATACATCACTCTCCTGAGGTAACTGATCTTTTTGAGAATGCAAGAGGAGCAGTACCATCAAAACAACAGCAGTCTGCTGCATCTTTTCTTTGTAATTTGAGGTATTGAACTTGTAAGGAACCTTTGTCATCTCCACTACATGAGTTCACTTCCAATCTGCAATGCTGTCATCTCCAGTGTAGACTACAACCCTTGACCATTATTTCAATTGCTCTGGTTAATCTCTCTAGCCTCAGGGACACAGGACTACTCAGATATTATGCCTACCCCTCTTAGACATGCAGTTCCCCTAGGGTTTCCTTTCATTTAAGACTTTCCCAGATTTTGATCTCTTCTTCTGATGTAATATCTCCCAGACTCATGTGCCAGTTTCCTAAAAAATGAATTCTAAATTGGATAAAACTCATGTTGATAAACAATATATCAGAAGTACAGACTTGCAGACATTCTACCTTCCATTATATTCCATGAAATTCCAAAACAGTAAGTTAGACTGGGATTCTAGGGATCGAAGAACAGTGTATGAACTTTATGCCAACTTCCAGAGACCTCTTTCCCATTTACTTCTATTTTTGTCTTTGTACTTCTATTGAGTAATGTTGTTTCAGGCCTAATGGCTGGTGAAACCAGCCCTTATTGTTTGAAGGTTAACTCTTGGAAGGCAAGCACTATTTCACTTTAGCCATACAGACATAGGACCTATCATGGTTCTGTGAATACAATAGAAGATTGACAAATGTTTGTTGAATTAAACTGAAAATAATAAAATGTCATCTCTCTTAAAATATTCTGCAATTTAGACTTATTACTCATTTGGGATAAGTGAATCCAAAGAAAGAAAATGGGCTTAGGCTTGTGAGTTACATCCCTTAATGCCTCACTGTAATGCTAAGCATTGTAAATCACAGTTTATCATGAAAAGGTCTCTCTCTTCTGTCTACTACTTTTTACCATATCTCATTACCTCTTTCTTCTTATTGAATTATTTTTAACAAGTAGCTCAAATGTGACTCTCAAAACACTAAGGATATGCTCATATTAACAAACTTTGGGATGAAAATTTATTTCACAAGAAAGTTAGCCATATCCCAGGAACCCCAAGAACAGTATTACAATTGTATTATAGACCTTTACTGGTCACAATATCCCACTATTTTTCATTCTTTTATCATCGCATCTAACCCCCTCAGTTTCCTCTGATGCATTTGGACTCTAAATTCTCTAAATTCTTTACCTGCTTTATCAATCTGTAATAATAAGCCAGTCCCTCTAACACTGTAGAGCCAGCTAGCTGTATAGACATGATTTTCTAGCTATTGATTTACAAATATAGCCAAAGATACAAAAATAAGCACAAGGAGTAGTCTTCTATGCCCTTCAAGCTCCCCCCTTTTGCCACTCTTGCCTCAGGTGCCCAATAATCTCATGCCACCCCTTGAGTTCCCAATGTCTCAATCATCTCAACTCTGTACTTTAAAGTGCTAGTCCAGAATCTGGATGTTTCTCTTGCATTGCTCACCCAACCTTTAAGACTTTCCTTTTCTGCCACAGTTCTAAATACTCCTGCACTTGGCTTCAATTTTCTCATCTATGAAATGGGCATAATAATAGTTTTTACCTCATAAATTTGTTGTGAGAATCAAATAAGACACTTGCAGACTATTTTGCAAACCTTAAAGCACCATATTAGCTTTTATTATTGTCATCTCAAATATCGTATCAGGTAGGTGACTACCTATTCTGCCTCTACTTAAGGCTGAACCTATTTATAGGACAGAACACCACTTACGGAATAAAAATCTCTGCTTCAAGTAGTTGTCATTTAAATGTTTTAAGACCCCTTTATTCACGGAGTAAGCAGCAAAGTAAACTTGTAGACCTGCAGACCTGCATAGAGTAGATAATGAAGCAATACAACTACGGGGAACTAAGACAGAAGCATTATCCAACATTATTGTCATTTTATCAAGAGGATCTTAGAAACTCACACTTCAAAAAAGAAAAAAAGTATGAAAAAGTGAATTTAGTCATTTTTTAATACAAAAAGCCCCCTTAGGAACAAATGCAATTGGTATTCTGATGTATTTCTTACTTGTCATTCCTTCATCTTGATGGATGTCAGAAAGCTACATTTTCAGTGAAGTTGCAATTGCTACAGAACTTAAATATACACTGTGATTATATGCTTTGAGGTCGACAGCTGAACAACTGAATGGCTATCCCTACTGCTATTGGCCGTCTCCTCCCCACATTGTGCTTGAAATTCAGGTGCTTGTGTTCTGAGGCAATTACGATTTGACATTTGCAATGGGCTGGGGTGGAAATTATTTTTTTTCACTCCTGATGATCAAAAGGCTGCATCAATGACTATTTGAAGCATCTTAAGAGGCTAGTTTTTATCTAGACTATGTGATCTTTTGTAATTATAGGTTAATTCTCTATTTAGAAAGCCCTCTGTTACTACCAGTGGTGGCACTCACTCTGAGGATGTGATGCCCATTGCAGGAAAGCTTCATTCTAAAAAAGCAAGTTCAATAATGACATAGGAGGTGCCCAAATATGGTTTAAATAATAGGGTGCTAACTGAAATTAAGCTTGGCAGGACAAATCCTCCCCTACTTTTTCCCTCTCTATTCTGAATGGATTTGCTCTTTAAAATACATTTTGTTTCTTTCCTTCCCCAAATATCTCAGGGAAAGGGAAGCCTCAATTTTTTTTTCCAATATTTTTCTCATGCTTTGCTTTCTTGGGCTGATCATTGTCTCTCTATACAAGAGAAAAGCCAATGGCTATTCCTGAATGTTCAGTCTTGGAAATAGGAAGTAAACATCTACCAAAGTAAGTTAAAGAAGGAATATGCCCCTGGTATATCATAAATCATTTCAAAGGCAAAGAAGCATGTGACTCTTTTTACATCATTTTTAGATTATTGTGTTTTGCAGTGTGGGAAAGAGTTGGACTATAAAATGCAAAGAAAGAAAGCAGGAATGTGGAACACTTGGCCATTCCTGTTGTTGCAGGACAAGTTTGCTTCACCAGTGGACACCACTTACACGGTATGACATCATGGAGAACTCACACAGGCCCTGCTACTGCAACATGTCAACATATCAGTGAACCATTTCAACTTGAAGTCTTTGAGTCTTAAGACTTTTCTATCTTCAAAAATATTCCATTTAAATTAAAAGATCTCTGTGGATGTCTAAACTGCACTGAATAACACTATTTCTGAGATCTGTGACAGAGAAGAGCAAGGGCTTGGAATGAATGAGTGAACTGAGTTGAATGAAAAGTCTTTTATTAAGTGCTTATAGTGTGTCAGGCATTGTGCTAGTCTCTGGAGATACAAATGCAAGGAATCAAGACAATGTCTGGCCTTAAGCTATTTATAAATCATTAGAAAAATACAAAGAAGAGGAGAAAGAGTTAGGTTAGGGTGAAGAGTAGGAGGGATATAGAGGGGTTCACACGTGGCCTGAAAATTACCAAAAAATGTTATGGTGGGGGGCGGAACCAAGATGGCGGAGTAGAAGGACGCACGTTTACGAGCTCCGAAACCAAAGCCCATAGAATTAATGTAAAAAGAGTCCCCCATAACTTCTGGGTCAATACAAGGTGTGCAGAAACGGAGTGGAAGAGATTTCCATTCCAGGGAGCCCTGGAGACCCGTCCCCAGGGTCCATCGCACCCCGGAAAGTGGACCCCACCCCAGCGCTGCCCTGGCCGCGGCCCCAGAGAAACTGATCCGAGCAGGCTTCAGAAACGGAAGTTCCGGCAGCCGGGAAAGTCCCTCCGCCCACAGAAGCTACAGGTCAGTGAGAGAGAAGGCCGGGCTGGAGGAGAGGGGGAGCAGGGCATCTCCGTGACTCGGGCCCCCTCGGGAGGGAGCTGCGGTGGCAGAGACAGGGGCAGGAAGCGGCGGAGGCAGAGGTGTGGGCGGCAGCTGAGGCAGCAGCAGACCGGGACTCAGGAATCCCCTAGCAGCAGGCAGGATCTTCATTATGGAAGATTCCCAAATAAAACCTGAGGGAGCTGAGCCTGGGAGACAGCCCTGCCCCCACCCTGCTCTATTACTGAAGGCTTCTGCTTAAAGCCCCCGGGGGAACTGAGCTTGGGAGGCGGGCCCCCCACCCCGCCCCCACCCGCTCCATTCCTGAAAGTCTCTACATAAAGCCCCTGAGGGATCTGAGCCTGGGAGGCGACCCTGCCCCCACCCCAGCACCTGAACTAAAGCTCACTGATTGACAGCGGCAGGAGGAAAGCCCATTTAAATCTCAGAGGCCAAGCACTAGCTGGGCGGTTCCAGGCGGGGGTTGAAAGGAATCTCAGAAGTCAAGTAACTGGCTGGGAAAATGCCTAGAAAAGGGAAGAAAAATAAGACTTTAGAGAGTTTTTTCCAACAAATGCAAATGATCCCAACCTTCGGATCTGATGACGAGGATGTATCCTTGCCATCAGGGAAAGACGTGGAAGGCGGGGCCTCAGTACCCCAGACACCCCAGGGGGGTGGCAGGTGGGCTCAGGCCCTGGAAGAGCTCAAAAAGGATTTTGAAAAGCAAGTTAGACAGGTGGAGGAAAAACTGGGAAGAGAAATGTCAGAGATGCAAGAAAAGTATGAAAAACGGGTCAATACCTTGGTAAAGGAGACCCAAAAAACTGCTGAGGAAATTAACACCTTGAAAAATAGGCTCACTCCATTGGCAAAGGAGGTTCAAAAAGCCAATGAGGAGAAGAATGCTTTCAAAAGCAGAATGAGCCAAATGGAAAAAGAGGCTCAAAAGCTCACTGAATTTAATAGTTCTCTCAAAATTAGAATGGAACAGATGGAGTCTAATGACTTTACGAGAAACCAAGAAATCACCAAACAAAACCAAAGAACGAAAAAATGGAAGAGAATGTGAAATATCTCATGGGAAAAACAACTGACCTGGAAAATAGATCCAGGAGAGACAATTTAAAAATTATGGGAATACCTGAAACTCATGATCAAAAAAAGAGCCTAGACATCATCTTCCATGAAATTATCAAAGAAAACTGCCCTGACATTCTAGAACCAGAGGGCAAAATAAGTATTGAAAGAATCCATCGATCACCACCTGAAAGAGATCCAAAAAGAGAAACTCCTAGGAACATTGTGGCCAAATTCCAGAACTCCCAGCTCCAGGAAAAAATATTGCAAGCAGCTAGAAAGAAACAATTCCAGTACTGTGGAAATACAATCAGGATAACCCAAGATCTAGCAGCTTCTACATTAAGGGATCGAAGGGCGTGGAATAGGATATTCCAGAAGGCAAAGGAACTAGGACTCAAACCAAGAATCACCTACCCAGCTAAACTGAGTATAATACTTCAAGGGAAAATATGGTCTTTCAATGAAACAGAGGACTTTCAATCATTCTTAATGAAAAGACCAGAGCTGAAAAGAAAATTTGACTTTCAAACACAAGAATGAGAAGAAGCATGAAAAAGGAAACAGCAAAGAGAAGTCTTAAGGGACTTACCAGAAGTGAACTGTTTACATTCATACAGGGAAAGACAATATTTCTAACTCTTAAAACTTTTCAGTATCTGGGTAGTTGGTGGGACCACACATACACATGTACACGCATGCACACACATACACACATGCACACACATACAGAGATAGAGAGCACAGATTGAACTGAATAGGATGGGATCATACCTTAAAAGAAACTAAGGTAAATGGTGAGAGAGAAATGTAGGGGGAGGAAAGAGAGGGAAATGGAAGGGGGTAACTATATGTCATTTAAGAGGCAGGTAGGAGTTTTTCTTAGTGGAGGGAAAAAGAGGAGAGCTGAGAAAAAAAAAAAAAACAAGAAGTTTACCCTCATCACATTTGACTAAACGAAGGAGTGAAATGCACACTCATTTTGGTATGAAAACCTATCTTACAGTATAAGAAAGTGGGGGAGAAGGAGATATTGCAAGGGGGGGGATGATGGAGGGGAGGGCAAAGGGAGGAGGGAGCAATTTGAAGTCAACACTTGGGGAGGAACAGGATCAAGAGACAGAAGAGAAACAATGAGGGGCAGGTTAGGAGGGATGGTAATCCAGTTAGTCTTACACAACACGACTATCAGGGAGGTCATTTGCAAAACTACACAGATAGGGCATATATTGAATTGCCTGCCGTCCCAAAGGGAATGGGTGGGGAGGGAAGGATGGGGAGAATTTGGAACTCAAAGTTTTAGGAACAACTGTTTAGTATTGTTGTTGCAACTAGGAAAGAAGACATACAGTTAATGAAGAATAGAAAGTCATCTGGTCCTACAGGAGAAAAGAGAAGATGGAGACAAGAGAAGGAAGGGATGACAGAAGAGAGGGCAGATTGGAGATAGGGAAAATTAGATTGCTTGGGGTATTGGGGTGGGGGGAGGGGATAAAAGGGGAGAAAATTTGGAACCCAAAAATTTGTGAAAATGAATGTAAAAAATTAAATAAATAAATAAAATTTAAAAAAAGAAAAAAAAAGAAACTACTCTTTCCACAGTGTCTCTAAAAAAAAAAAAATGTTATGGTGGACTGAGGATCATCTAAAATAATCTTGAAGTTCATCCATTGGAATTCAAGGTCCAAGGAACAGGTGCTTGAATTTCAAGTGGGAGGAAGTTGAGAGCAGAGTGGAAACACCATGAGTTGCTGATGGTCAGAAAGTGACAGTCTCTCTCCTAGCTACACTCAATCCAGGGGTCTCTGGAAATTTCTCTTTGGGGACTCCATTACTTTTCCTTTCAATCCAATTCATCTTCTATTTGGAAGATAGAAACCCCACCCCAATCATATTTCTATAGTGATGTAGTAACACATTCCAACAGAACTTCCTCTTTGATGAGTCCAAATGCCTCCATTCTTACCATGCAAAGTTCACAAATTGATTCCTGGGACCTAGCCTTGAGAATTTTAGGGAGGAAGAGGGGCTCAAAGGAAGGAAGAGGGTTGAGGTTATACTTGGGATGTACATTAATTGGTCACTAACATATATGTATATGTATATGTGTGTATGTATGTATATATGTGTGTACATATGTGTGTGTGCATGTATGTGTTTAAATCCAAAAAAAATGTGAAAATCAGACAATGTTTAAGTAAGGAGATCTAAGCTGTCAATAAGCACATGCAAAAATTTTCTAAATGACTAATGATTAGACATATATATGTAAACTGAAGCAATGGTGATATTTTATATATCGGACTGGTGGGGATAAAAGAGGAGGGACTATGGAAAAGAAAACATACTTGTGCATTGTTGGTGGAGCTGTGAGGTTGGCCAGCCATTCTGCAGAGAACTATGGAGCTATGTCCAAGATGCTACTAAATTGTGAATACATTTTGACCCAGTTGTGCCACTACTAGCCCTATGCCCCAAATAGATCAGAGAGGGAGAGAAAAGACTTAAATGTGTGGGAAAAAAGTTATATCAGCTCTTTCATGCTAACCAAAGATTAGAAATTTGGGAGGGGTTGTCTTCCCATTGCAGAATAGCTAGACACATACTGATATGTGAGTGTACCAGAATACTGTTGTCATAACAAATGACAAAATGGACAGTTTGGGAGACAACTGGGAAAATGTGAACTGATGCACAGTAAGATGGACAGAACAAGGAGAAAAATGTATATCAATAACATATAGAAAAACAACTTTGAAGAGCTTTGAGATTCTGATAAACCACCACTCAAGTTTTCTGAGGTGGAAATACCCCACTCACCTCCTACCAAAGAGGTAATAAACCTGGAAAAATAGACACACACATTTTAGACAGAGTCAAAGTAGGAATTTGTTTTGCAAGACTGCATGTATTTACAATGAGAGTTTGATTTTTCAGAGATTTTTTTATTGCTACTGCTGCTTTTCAGTGAGGGAGAAGAGGACAAATGCTTCTAGATAAATGCTTGATCCTGTAAAGTCCCCAAGGTTCGATGATAGAGGACAAATGCCAAACTATTCAACCCTTGACCTACTTTCCCCTCTTGCAGAATCATTCTCCCAGAAATCTCTACAAAAACAATCCCAGAGGCCTTCAAACTTCCCTTCTCAGGAATCTCAACTCCTAAGTTTCCAAACCTGGTAGATTCTAGGAAACTATATCATAATGTAAGGCTACGTTTTTTCTGATTGTTATTGGACCAAAATGAATAAAATTCAACAGTTTAAATATCAGTACTACTGCATTTCTCCATGGTACCTAACAATTCTGTTGAAAAAGTTTGAAAAGCAACACATGTTCCATCTTCTACTAGGCTCTTATCAGGTCCTAATCTCAAGACCAAGTCCAATTCTATTCACCCACTCTAGCCCTACATCTGTCCTTTCCTGAGACTCAAAATTCAGGAAGAATGATTTGAAATTTTTTAATATACATACCAGAAATTAACTAAGAGATTTAAAATTGAGGCTACAGTGACAAATCTTTTATTCTTGTGTACAGAGTTTTGGTTTGATCTGATTTTGTTTTGCTGCAGTACTACTTCCATCGTAATCTACACATTTGTAGCTAACCAGGTAATTTTGCATGAAAATAATACCAGTAATGTCATCATCAAATGCTTTTAGGGAGTAGACAATGTGCACAAATACCTCTGAGGTTTCTGCAATTCCTATTTGAGAAATGTAGAGAGTAGGAAATAAACTGAGCTATTAGATGGTTCCCATCACCACATGCTGTCACGACAATCAACTTGTAATCAACTAGCACTGCGTGTCTACTATGTGCCAAGCACTACAGTAAGCACTAGGTATATGAGGAACGGCAGAAGATAGTCTCTACTCTCATGGAGTTTATAGTCTCATAAGCAACTATGCACAAATAGGATAAATTGGGGGCAGTAAACAGAGGAGAGGCACTAGCATTAAGGAGCACAAGAAAAGGTAGAAGGAGGTGCTTTAGTTGAGACTTGAAGGAAGCCAGGGAACCTAAGAGGTAGAAATGAAGGAGAGAATTCCAGACAACTGATGCAGATTCTGGAATGGGAAGTTCTCTTCAGATTCAAATTAGAACTCAGCAATTTGTGAATATAATGCTTCTGTTTTAAAAAAAAAAAAACATTTCAAAACTTAAAGGGATGATTTTTTTTTTAATGCTGCATTTTTTTTTCCACACACCTCTGCACTTCCCAGTTGTCTTCAAGATCTAAAGAGGAAGTGCTGAAATACCAAAGGAATGACTCTTCTAATGGTATTTATGGATGGTCAGGGAGGAAGTACCAGAAATCTCATGAGGCATGCATTTCTTGTGGTTTTTTTTCAGTTCAGTTTTTCATCTTGGAAGAAATTTGCATGGTACGGAGAGGCTTCAGAGCAGTATATTTGTGTGAATGACTGACCTCTTCAAAAGTAGGTCTGTGAATGAAAATGTTCTTGAAGCTGTGATTCTCATTCCAAAATGCGCCCAGAAAACAATGAAGATTTTTGGGGCTAGAAAGTCGATTCCACATCCACACAGAAAGCCAAAATTTCCCACAGTTTTGTTTGTTTTTTGGAGGAAATTAGAATTAAATGCATACCCACAATAACATGGCTAGTATGTATCTGGGACAAGATGCCAGTGCTCTATCCATTGGGCCACCTAGCTACCCCCACAGATTTTAAACAATTAGATATGAAAACAAATGCAATAATGACTTTGAGAATATCACCTCTATCAAGACCTAAGGGGATGTCAGGGAACATGATTCTGTTCTCCTCTTTCTTTCAGGTTATTAGCCTAACATTTCTTTAACTCTAGTAAAATGCCAGTTCCTTATGAAGATATGTTCCAAAGTAAGAGCCATTGCTAATCAACTAGGTCAATTTAGGCCAAACAATTAGACACTAGTGCCATGGGAAAAGGAATGGATTTTAATCAGAGGAGCAGGACTGGAATTTTACTCTTTCACATATTGCTTGTGTGACTTTGGACAAGTCACTTAACCTTTCCAAGGTTCAGTTTCCTCCAATGGAAAAATGATGCTGATGGACTAGATTGCCTCTAAGGTCCCTTTTGTCTCTAAATCTATGATTTAAGGGAAATGCTTTGTTATTGCTGTGGTGGTGGTGGTGGTTGTGGGCATTCGCATTTTGGTCAGATGGTCCAATCATCAAGTAGCCAAGTTAACTATAAAAATGAGCACAACTCTCTACTTGCCCAAGACAAAACAAATAAGTCATCATGAAACTGATGGGAATTTAAAATGTTTAAAATATCTTGTGGGAAATTTAAAACATCCTTCTTCCCTTTCTAGTCTTTTAAAAATTTTTATTCAATGTTTATCTTGGTGTGCAGAGCTATTTATCAAAGGAAATGCTTATATTCTCTTAACTTAATGGCATGGAAACTAGCTGGGGTGATTCAGGGGAGAAAATAGGCCTGGCCCACATGTTTAGGAGGCCTTTCTCAGTATCCTGGGTGCTAATGTCTTATTGGCTAAGGCTAACTTCCATCTGCTCTGCATTTACCTATTTATTTAATAGCATCATGGTCTTTGCCATTACGATGCAAGCTTCTTGAAGGCCAGAACTGGTTTTGCTTTTCCTTCCTGCTTCTAGCATTACTTAGCACAGTGACTGAATATTGGAAATATTTAATAGATTCTTGCTTATTGGTAACTGTGACAGTGGGAGATAATAGAGATAGTGTAGGTCAGGTAACACGTTTTGCAGCTCTTTTGATTTCATAAACTATTTCCAAGGCCAATGCAAAACTTCACAAAGAAACATCTTTCACAAAATGGTAAAACACTTGCAAAAACAAAGGGTGGAAAGTTTTTTAAATGGAACAGAGTCCTAAATCTTTTCTCACATCTATTATTGATGACAGAACCATGCTACACTCCATAAAGACTTGGGTAAAGCCAACTAGAATCTGCACGTTCTTTGCTTATTTCTCTTTGTTGCCAACTGGTTTTTAGTTAGATGGTCATTTAAAGTAGAAAGACCATTAGATAACTGTGGCAAATATTTCATTTAAAGGGTTGACATTTCTAAGAAGAAATAGTAAGCTTAATTAGTGAATACACTGTTGCTATGAATAGAATGCAAATGAAAAAGCAGTGTTCTAATGTCAAGTTGGGTTCTTCATATTCATTCAGGCTTAGAAAGCAAAGTGTATGTTTCCCTTCAGGGACACCTAATTAGTATGGGGGAAAGGATAATCTTTAAATGCAATAAAACTCTAATAAGACTTTCAGAGGAATCATTTCCATTGTCGAGGGCAATATGGTTCTCCTATCCAACAGATTCTACCTTCCTCTGAATTCCATGGAGCAAGTTTGAACACCATCTTCTTATTGGCTTTACTAAGAAAATCAGCAAAGTAATCAACCCACAGTGGTGGGCTCTTGGACACTGGACTTTTTCAGCCGTTAATGTGGTATCAATGGTAGTTATACACATGACATCTCAGCGTTGTAAACTCCTCTCCTTTCTTTAGCAGCATCCCATAATATTAACATGGATGACTCCTAAATTTGCCTGATTCCTTTGTCCAAGACTTAACCACATTAACAACTAGATTTATATGGCACTTTCTAGTTTCTCATGAATTTTTCATACATTGAATTTTTCAAGCCACAGAACAATCCTTAGGCTGGTACTACAGGTATTGGTAAACCCATTTTGGAAATTAAAGAAAGGTTAAGTGACTTGGTATTATCACACAAATAAATGTCATAAATAGGTCTTGAACTGAGGTCTTTGGGCATCCAAGTCCAGTATGCTAGCCAGTATGCCAAATTGCCCATACCACTTATTCATTAGCTTAAAAAGGGACTGGTGCAATGGAAAACTGCCACCCAGACTCTCACCACCTAATGCCTAGATTATTTCAATATCCTTTTGGTGGATCTGCCCACCACAAGCCTCTCTCCCATTCTAGTCCATTCTCCACTCAACTGTAAAAGTGAACTTCCTAAAATGTAGGTCAACCCCCTACTCAATTAACTCTGGTGATTCTTAATTACCTCTAGGATCAGATACAAAATCCTCTATTTGGAGTTCCAAGACCGTCGTAACCAGCTCTCCTATCCCCACATGTATGTATATGTGTGTGTGTGTGTATGTGTGTGTATGTGTGTGTGTGTATATATATATATATATATATATATATATATATATATACAGAGAGAGAGAGAGTTTGTAATAGTTATTTGTATGTTATCTTTCCCATTAGATCATGAAGCCGTGGATTATAAGGTCTCTCTTACCTTTTTTTTTTTTTTTTTTTGTATTTCTAGTGCTTAGCACAGTATCTGGCACATAGCAAGCACTTAATACATGTTTATTTACTGACTAATAGATCTAAAGAGAAAAGATTCCTTGAACTTACTTCCTGAGGAACTTTGGACTAACACTTAACCTTTTTGGGGACTCAGTTTCCTCATCTATAAAATAAAGGAATTAGACTAGCTGTCTTCCAAGGATCCTGCTACCTCTACACCTATAAATCAAGTAATCACTCAAAAGTAGTTTAAATATTTGGTATATGCCAGGAACACCTATGATCCTAATTCTGGGAAAGTTTTTGGAACACATCAGTGATTTCACTGGTACAAAAAACTTGTTGTGAGGAAATAATACATATCTGTAACTTAAAGAATTATCTGATATGTCCCTCTAAAGCCTGGGTTTGACTTGTGGGAGCAGCAGAACAGAGTGAGAGCCACAATGCTACTGAAAGAGGAACCTTCTTGCATCCCTGTGAGACTTTAAACAATCCCATTTTATTCAGATTTCTTTTAACTATGCAATCTAAAGGGTCACCAAGGTTAGTCATTCTAGATAAGCAGGGTGGGTGAAGGGGACCAGAGGATACACAAGTTGGCTGGGTTCAAGCACAGTCACTTTCTGGCTTGAATATGTTGCACATGGTTAAGTTGCCTGATTTCAGACACTGGGTGCCAATATAGTCAAAACTTAAGAGTTCCTGTGTTAACCCTTTCTTTCTGTATTGTCTTTTGCAAATTCCCAGTCTTCTACACCGGAGTATTGAAAAGTTAAGTGGCTTGCCCAGGGTAACACAACCAAAAATACGTCACAGATGGTACTTTAACCCAGGTCTTCCTCACTCTGGGGTTTGTTTATCCACTATGATATAGTAATAATTAAATAATAATAATAGCTTTTATGTACCACTTTAAGATTTTAGAAAACACTCTACAAATATCTTACTTAATACTTACAATTACCCTGGAAGGAAGGTGCAACTACAATCCCCATTTTGCAGTTGATGAAACTGATGTAGACAGAGATGAAATGACTTGTCCAGTATTACACACTTAGTAATTGTCTGAGAAAAGATTTGAAATCAGATTTTCTTGACTACACATCCTATACTCCACCTCTTGCGATTCCAAGTTAACCAAGGAAAATTAAGCAAAGCTCAAAAGTAAGATAAAATCCAACTCTTCAATTTTCAATGAAAAATGTAGGCCTAAGTTTAGAATAGGGCTGTGGCAGTATTTGACATGATATTACTAAAAGTGATCATAAGGAACGCATTAAAAAGATCAATATAGAAAACACATAAAAGCCTGGTGTCTAGAGGCTTTATCTTTTATTTAAAGTCTATTAAAAGGATAACTGCAAAAAAATGGATAGATTACACATGACCTCCTGTGTTCAGAAAAAATTCACTGCCATAAACCATGAGGGAGAGGGTAGGGAACTGGTGGGTTATTCCTGTGTTTTGTTTTTCCAGATTAAGATCCATAGATTGCACAAACTGTCAACACCAATGAGCCTTGTTCTCGCCCTTCATTAAGGATTCCATAAAGACGTCCTGGGACACAAAGTATACCTTTAAAACTTGAGGGAGGAAAAAAGTCCACCATCCCATAAATGCTTGAATGTTTCCCATATATATATGCAGAGGAAAGCACTTCCAGGAAAAGAGTGGTTGTTTAAGAAGGAAATTAGGTAGCTCTGACAAAATAATTCTTCCATACAATGGACACTTCTAAAAAGTACTTTAAAAAAAAATACGTTTGACATGTAGACAGATAAGTATAGGGGAATGTGAATAACTATGCAAAATGCTAAATAGTCCAACATTCCTCCTTATTTTCTGGACACAATCACAGTAGCAATGTGTAATGAATCAACAAGCATTTGCCAAGCACTTACTATTTGCAAGCACTATACTAGAGCATTTGGGTTACAAAAAAGAAGCTGAAAAATTGCTCAAGGAACAATTGCCCTCAAGGAACTTAAATTCTAATGGTATTATAATGATGCCACATGTTCTATTTATGTATGTATATATATATATATTATATATATATACGTATATGTATACACACTGAAAAATATATATTTACACTGATTCATTTAATAAAAATAATGAAACATTTCTTAACTATACCTTAACAATGGTAGAATAAAACAGAGAAATCTAGGCTCTGTCTAGCCTTGTATTCATAAAGAGGCACCAGTGCAAAGGTTAGGGATGTTTTCAAGCTATAATAGTTAAGTACTACCTTAATAATCCAAAAACTAGGTCAGAACTGTCAAATATATGGCCCACGACACTCCCAAGTGAGTCCTGAACCAGATTAAAATGAAGTTGGGAAATATATAACAAAATGAGTTAATTAACAAAGAAATATATAAACATGCGGTTTTCTAAGTCAATATCTGACCCTCAGAGATCCTTACATACCATTTAGTGGCCACATTTTCTACATGACACCAGTGATCTAGATAAAAACTATTTTCCCTTATATATAAGCATATAGATTCGTAAATCACTTTTCTGTTCCTCTAATATCCTGCTACATTTTTTAAAAGAACAATAGGAGTTGAATTTAATAATACAACCTCATACATTTAAATTGACACTAAGATAGAAGAAAAGAAGACTTGGGAAGAGGGACAAATAGGAATAGGGATTTGCTGTTAAGTTGTTGGTTTCTTTAACTAATTTGTGTTTCAGACAATTCATTGGGCTTTACTTATTATGAGGCATCTTCTGTAACAGTCGTAAATATAAACAATATTCTGAGGTAATATTGTATCTACATTGCCAAGGATTTATGTAGTAGATATCAATCCTGGACGTTCTGTGAAAGTTGAAGATTGAATGTGTAAGGAAATATTAGAAAGAAAAAGAACAGCTCCCTTTCTTAGAAGGATGTTACCACCTACTTGTGGGAGAGCGGTAAACAGAAATTCAACTGAATTTAGTGGTACACACACGAGTACCAGCGTTGCAGTGTTATACCAAGCAGAAAAGATAATTATCTTCTGAGGAAGTATGCAGACTTTTCAATTCCGTGGCAAAAACTACAGCCTCCAATCAAGATGATGGTTTTGAAATGTGTGCATGGTTAATGGAAGAATGGATCTAAAATGATACTGAGGAGTCTATCACTGCTGCTACCAAAGATCAACGAGATCTATGTCTTACCAAAGTTAGACCAACATTCCCAAACACCATATTTCACTGTATAATCATCACCACTTCATAATTATCGCACCCTGTTTTTTCAGTCCAAAAATTGGTTTATAATATTTCATCACATAATCATTGCATGGTATATCTGTTTGTCATGACACTTAAAGATAAATAGAGCAGAAATGTGTTCATTAGTGGAATATGAATATGTATTTATCTCTTGCTTATTGTGAGCTGCAAGCCTAGAATTCTTAGTACATGTGCATTGTCAAGGAATTTCCAAAAGCTGACTTGTGTAATTTGTTTAGAGAGCTGCTGTACTATAACATTGTCACTAAACCCAGTGAAAAATCTAGGTGCAAAGGGAGCATGAAGGCAGGTAAAGTTGCCACGAATAAGATGCACAATATGGTAAGACTTGTATCTTCCCAGTTTTACTATATATTCACGTGTTCAATTCACGCAAATCTTGAACCAGAGACTCTTAAGTAATACTGGCACAATATTTTTAAAGCTTCACATAATAATCGCACACCCCTCTTTACGTAAAATCTGCTAAGATTATGTGATGAAAACAGAAGGTAAACCTCTGTAAACAGAAGGCCCCAGGATGTTAGCAATGGAACCACTGCGTGGTAATCTTGGTATTTTCTCACCCTATTAAAGTGAGCTTCAAGACTTAGATCAAACCAGAGCAGGAACTAGTAATGTGTGTGTTCTGGGCATTTACTACAAACCACATGCACAACAAACAGTGCAAAATATATCCTTAGGTGGAAATGGGGCTGGAGAAGGAAAATATCCCTTGGGGAAGAGACAGAGATCCCAGGTCACCAGCAGGAAACCATTACTAGGAAGATTGCTTCATGGGGGAGAAGGATTTTGCCCTTATGTTCTCTCTGGTAGTTTGCATTTTTAACTATGTTTTTCCTGTTACCTGGGAGTTAAGTTCTATTATTTCTATATTACTCTCTAAATTTAGTATTCTGGGGAAAAAAACTCATTTTCACAACTCTAGTTATATATCTTATCCAGGGGGGAGCCAAGATGGCAGAGTGAGAGCAACTACTCACCTAAGCTCTTAAACAAACTCCTTCACATACCTCTTAAAAGAGGATCTGATCAAATGTTGGAGGTGCAGAATCTAATAGGAGACAGACTGTGGCAGATTCACAGACCAGGACAGACTAGAAGGTAGATAGGAAGGATTTGTTCTGTAGGGGTGAGCCCACAGAACACAGCGCAGCACATCCGCCATGGCACAGTCAAACAGGAAATCTCCAGGGGGACCTGAGGCAACAGCAGGAGGAACAGTGGGGTGGCTGCCCAAGGTAAGAGACCAGAGAGAGCCGAGTGAGTAACAGACCTGAGACCCAGGTATCAGCTGCGGCCTCTCCTGAGACTTTGAGCCCGCAGATTAAATGTCTGTAAGTCACTTACCTAAGCTTCCAGGAGACACAATGGCGGAGTGATCAGTAAATGCTCTCTCCCCCTCCCCTTATTGACCTTGAAAGAACCATAAAATATTTCCCCAGAAAAATCCTGGATCAGTGGAATCAGCAGAAGGGACAAACAGTCTCATAGCACCTGAGGCTAGGACAATCACTAAAGAACATTCCTCTTACTGTGGCAGAGGCAAACCAGGACAGGAGTCCCGGGGGGGTAGAAACTCACACTAAGATCCAAGAATGCCTCAGTGCTAGGAGAGGAGGGGGGGAACTTACACTAGGACTCAGGTGTTCCCAAGTGCTCCAGGGGCAAAGGGAAGACACTACAGCAGCCAGGATCACCAAGCACTGAGCTTGCCTTTGCTCCAGCTCAGCTGAAGAGATCTCCTGTGACCAGTCCACTCCTCCCCCACACTTAACGAACTAGCCCCAGGGCTGATCCTGGGAAACAAAACAAAAAGAAAAAATGGCACTTACCCTTAGCTTTTTCACAACAGTCAGCTCAACACCAAGTTCTCCAGCTTCTAACTGAAAGAACCAGTTGCCTCAACACACAAAGCATCAATATCATGCAAGAAGCAAAGGAGGAAAGAAAAGATCATAGAATCTTTCTATGGGGACAAAGACCAAAACACAAATACCGAAGAGGTCAGTAGTGAGACTGTAATGCCATCTGAAACTTCAGAAGAAACAATGAACTGCTCACATGCACAAAGAGCACTCCAGGAACAGATGGAGAAGAGAAGAGAAAATAGCCAATGATTTTAAAAGTATGAAAAAAGAATTCACTAAAGAGAACAGCTCTTTAAAAAGGAAAATTGAACAAATGGAAAAGGAAGCACAAAACCTAACTGGGAAAACTGGACAAATGGAAAAGGAACTACAAAACCTAACTGGAGAAAATCATTCCTTACCAGGAATAATTGGACAGATAGAAAAGGAGATGCAAAAGTTAACTGAAGAAGACAATTTGATGAAAATTAGAATTGGGCAAGAAGAAGCTAATGACTCTATGAGACATCAAGAATCAGTCAAACAAAATCTAAAGGATGAAAAGATAGAAGAAAATGTAAAAAATCTAACTGGAAAAACAACTGACCTAGAAAATAGATTCAGGAGAGAAAATTTAAGAATTATTTGCCTACCAGAAAGCCATCGTGAAAAAAAGAGTCTGGACATTATCTTCCAAGAAATCATAAAGGAGAACTGCCCAGAAGCACTAGATTCAGAGGGCAAAAGACATTGAAAGAAGTCACTGTTCACTTCCCAAAAGGAATCCCAAATTAAAAACACCAAGAAGCATTGTTGCCAAATTCCAGAACTATCAAGTGAAGGAGAAAATACTACAGGCAGCCAGAAAGAAACCATTCAAATATAGAGGAGCTACAGTCAGGATCACACAAGACCTTGCAGCTTCTACATTAAAAGATCAAAGGAATTGGAATATGATATTCCATGAGGCAAAGAATCTGGGACTGCAATCAAGAATCAATTACCCAGTAAAGTTAAGCATAACATTTCAGGCAAGGAAATGGATATTCAATGAAATAAAGGATTTCCAGACCTTCCTGACAAAAGGGCCAGAAGTCAATAGAAAATTTGATCTTCAAACACAGGTCTCAAGAGAGGCATAAAAAGGTAAACAGAGGAAAAGAAAAGCTTGTTACTCAATTTAGGCAAACTGTTTACCTTCCTATAAGGGAAGACAATATTTTAATCTTGAGAATTGTACACCTATTATTAAGAAAAGGATATACATAGAGAGAAGAAATGAGTACAAAGTAAATGATATGATGATAAAAATGTGATTAAAGCATGCAAAAGGACTGTAACAGGAGATGTGAAAAGGAGGAAGCAGAAAATGATAAATTACATCACAATAAGAAGTACAAAATTATATTACAGTACAGGGAAAGAGGGGAGGGAGATAAGCATTCTTTGAGAGGACTCTTATCTTATTTGGTTAAATGAGAGAACAATAAACTTAATTAAGTATATAAATATAACTAGCTCTATAGGCAGTAGGAGGGGAAGTGGGAAGAAAGGGGAGGGGAAGCTAAAATGGAAGGAGGAAGTAGGAAGGGTAAAGGGGAGTAAAAGAGAGGGGTTCTGAAAGAAGGAAAGGAAGACTGTGGGAGGTAGTGGTCAAAAGTGAAAACTCTTGTGGAGGAGAAGGGAGATGGGAGAACTAAAAGCACAAATGGTGGGAAAGATGATGGAGGGAAAGACACAGATTGTAATCACAACTGTGAATGTGAATGGAATAAACTCTCCCATAAAATGGAGACAGATAGCAGAATGTATTAAAAGCCATAATCCAACAATATGTTGTTTACAAGAAACACATTTGAAATGGAGGGATAGACACAGGATAAAGGTAAAAGGTTGGAGCAGAATATATTGTGCTTCAGCTGATGTAAGAAAAGCAGGAGTAGCAATCCTATTCTCAGACAAAGCAAAAGTAGAAATAGATCTAATCAAAAGAGATAAGGAAGGAACTATATCCTGCTAAAATGCACCATAGACAATGAAGCAATCATTATTAAACATGTATGCTCCAAGTGGTATAGCATCCAAATTCTTAAAGGAGAGTTTGAGGGAGTTGCAGGAAGAAATACTAGTAAGGGACCTCAGCCTCTTCCTCTCTGAACTTGATAAATCTAACTTTAAAATAAACAAGAAAGAAGTTAAGGAGGTGAATAAAACTCTGGATAAGGTAGATATGATAAATCTCTGGAGAAAATTGAATGGGGATAGAAAGGAATATACCTTTTTCTCAGCAGTACATGACACATATACAAAAACTGACCATGTTCAAGTGCATAAAAATCTCACAATTCAGTGCAGAAAGACAGATAGTCAATGCATCCTTTTTAAATCATAATGCAATAAAAATTATATGTAATAAAAGGCCATGGAAAGAAAAAACAAAAATTAATTGGAAACTATCTAATTCTAAAGAAGGGAGTGAGTTAAACAACAAATCATAGAAACAATCAACAGCTTCATTCAAGAGAATGACAATAATGAGACAACCTACCACATCTTTTGGGATATTGCAAAAGTAGTTCTTTGAATGCCTACATGAATAAAATAGATTAAGAGAAGATCAATGACTTGGGCATGCAACTGAAAAAAGCTAGAAAAAGAACAAAATGAAAATCCCCAAGTAAGTACCAAATTAGAAATACTTAAAACCAAATGAGAGATAAATAAAATCAAAATTAATAAAACTATTGAACTAATAAATAAAACTAATAGTTTTATAAAAACTAATAAAATTGATAAACCTTTGGTCAATTTGATTTTAAAAAAAGAAAGAAGAAAACCAAATTACTAATATCAAAAATGAAAAGGGTGAACTCACCTCCAATGAGGAGGAAATTAAAATAATAATTAGAAATTACTTTGCCCAACTTCATGTCCATAAATTCGACAATCTAAATGAGATAGATTAGTAGTTTAAAAAATATAAATTGCCCAGATTAACACAAGAGGAAGTAGAATACATCTCAGAAAAAGAAATTGAACAAACCATCAATGAACACCCTAGGAAAAAATCTCCAGGGTCAGATGGATTTATCAGTGAATTCTATTAAACATTTAAAATACAGTTAATTCCAATATTATATAGACTATTTGGGAAAACTGGGGAAGGAGTACTCCCAAATTCTTTTTATGATACAAATATTGTTTTGATACCTAAACCAGGAAGAGTCAAAACAGAGAAAGAAAAGTATAGACCCATTTCTCTAATGAATATAGATGCAAAAATTTTAAATAAGATTTTAGCAAAAAGAATACAGCAACTTATCATGGGAATAATTCATACCAGGAATGCAGGGATAGTTCAATATTAGGAAAACTATTAGCATTATTGATCATACCAACAACAAAATGAACAGAAACCACATGATTATCTCAATAGATGCAGAAAAAGCTTTTGACACCCATTCCTATTAGAAACATTGGAGATAATATAAGGGAGCTTTCCACATAATAATAAGCAATATCTACCTAAAACCTTCAGGAAGCATTATACACAATGGAGATAAGCTAGATGCATTTGCAATAAGACCAGGGGTGAATCAAGGATGTCCATTATCACCACTGTTATTCAATATGGTACTAGAAATATTAGCTGTAGCAATGAGAGAAGAAAATGAAGGAATTAGAATAGGAAAAGAAGAAATTAAATTATCACTCTTTGCAGATAATATGATGATATACTTAGAGAATTCCAGAGATTCAAGTAAAAAAACTACTTGAAATGATAAACAACTTTGGCAAAGTTACAGGTTACAAAATAAACCCGCACAAATCTTCTGCATTTTGATATATTAGTAACAAAGCCCAACAGCAAGAGGTAGAAAGAGAAATCCCATTTAAAGCTAGAGGAGACATTATAAAATATTTGAGAGTTTACCTGCCAAGACAAACCCAGGGACTATATGAACACAATTACAAAACACTTTTCGCACAAATAGATCTAAATAAATGGAAAAACATCAGTTGCTCATGGGTAGGTCGAGCCAATATAATAAAAATGACAGTTTTACCTAAATTCATTTACTTATTTAATGCCATACCACTCAAACTATTACACAATTATTTTCTAGAGCTGGAAAAAAATATCAAAATTCACCTGGAAGAACAAGAGGTCCAAAACATCAAGGGAATTTATGAAAAGAAATGCTAAGGAAGGTGGCCTAGCACTACCAAATCTCAAATTGTATTATAAAGCAGCAATTATTAAAACCACTTGGTATTGGCTAAGAAACAGAGAGGTACACAAGTGGAATACACTAGGTACTCAAGACACAGTAGGCAATGATTATAGCAATCTACTGTTTGATGAACCCAAGGACCCCAGCTTCTGGGTTAAGAACTCACTGTTTGACAAAAATTGCTGGGAAAACTGGATAACAGTGTGCAGAAACTAGGCATATACCAATGCCTGACACCATACACAAGAATAATGTCCATATAAGTACATGATCTAGAAATAAAGATTGATATTATGGATAAATGGGTGCAAGGAATAGTGTATTTATCAAATTTATGGAGAAGGGAAGAATATTTGACTAAACAGAAAGAAAGCATTATGAAGTGCAAAATAGATAATTTTGATTACATTAAACTGAAAAGATTTTGCACAACCAAACCCAGTGCAACCAAGATTTGGAGGGATGCAGAAACTGGGGGAAAATATTTGCAGCTAGTGTCTGTGATAAAGGCCTCATCTCTAGAATATATAAAGAACTGAGTCACAAGTACAAAAATACAAGTCACTCCCAAATTGATAAATGGTCAAAGGATATGAACAGTCTGTTTTCAGAGGAAGAAATTAAAGATATCTATAGTCATATTAAAAAATCCTCTAAATCACTATTGATTAGAGGGATGCCAATCAAAACAACGCTGAGGTACTATATCACATCTATCAGATTGGCAAACATGACAAAACAGGAGGATGTTATATATTGGAGAAGATGTGGGAGAGTTAGAACACTAATTCATTGTTGGTGGAACTGTGAGCTGATCCAACCATTCTGAAGGATGGTTTAACACTATGCCCAAAGGGCTATGAAAATATGCATACTCTTTGACCTAGCAACATTGCTTCTAGGACTGTATCCCCAGCAGATTATAGAAATGGGAAGGGTCCCACATGTACAAAAATATTTATAGCAGCACTTTTTGTAGTGGCCAGGAACTGGAGATCAGGAGGATGCCCATCAATTGGGGAATGACTGAATAGGCTATGGTATATGAATGTAATGGAATACTATTGCGCTATAAGGGATGATAAGCAGGAAGACTTCAGAGAGGCCTGGAAAGACTTATATGATCTGATGCTGAGTGAGGGGAGCAGAGCCAGGAGAACTTTGTGCACAGCCGCAATCACAGTGTGCGAGAGTTTTTTCTAGTGGACTTGAAGCTTCATTGCAATGCAGGGACTTAAAAAATTCCCAGTGGTCTTTTAGGGCAGAATGCCTTCCACCTCCAGAGAAAGATCTATGAATTTCAATTGCAGAATGTAGCAGATCATTTTCGTTTGTGTTGCATTTTGGTCTGTTGTATGATTTCTCCTATTCTTTTCAATTTTTCTATGCAGCATGACTGTGGTGAAAATGTATTTAATTGGAATGTATGTGTGGAGCCTATGTAAAGTTGTATACTGTCTCGGGGAGGGAGGGAGGAAGGAGGGAGGGAAAAGGAAATCTATTTTATATGGCAGTGATTGTGGAACACTGAAAATAAATAAAAAACATTAAAATAAAGAACTCAAAAAGATCTTTCAAATCTAATCAACATATATTCTGATACATAGTGACTTCTATGCAAATATGGGAAAAGGTGAGAGTAGGAAGATTAGATACAAAAGCAAGGTCCAAGAAAAATATAATGAGAAAGACCAAAGACTTGAAGGACACAGAAACCTCATGTCTTTGTATTAGTAACATCTTCTTTTGGAAGAGACCTGCAGCATTCCCCAAGCGATAAATGATCAAAGGATATGAATGGGTAGTTTTCAGAGGGAGAAATTAAAGCTATCTATAGTCATAAGAAAAAATGCTCTAAATCACTATTGATTAGTGAGATGCAAATCAAAGCAACTCTGGGGTACTACATCACACCTATCAGATTGACAAACATGACAAAACAGGAAGATGATAAATGTTGGAGAAGATGTGGGAGAGTTGGAACACTAATTCATTGTTGGTGGAGCTGTGAGCTAATCCAACCATTCTGGAGAGCACTTTGGAACTATGCCCAAAGGGCTACAAAAATGTACATACCCTTTGACCCAGTAATATCGCTTCTGAGATTGTATCCCAAAGAGATTATAGAAATGGGAAAGGGTCCCGCATGTACAAAAATATTTATAGCAGCTCTCTTTGTGGTGGCCAAAAACTGGCAATCAAGGAGATACCCACCATTGGGGAATGGCTGAACAAATTGTGGTATATGAATGTAGTGGAATACTATTGTGCTATAAGAAATGATGAATAGGAAGACTTCAGAGAGGCCTGGAAGGACTTTTATGAACTGATGCTGAGTGAAAGGAGCAGAACCAGGAGAACTTTGTACACAGCAACAATCACAGTGTGTGAGGAATTTTTCTGGTAGACTTAGTATTTCATTGCAATGCAAGGACTTAAAAAATTCCCAGTGGACTCTAGAGGCAAAATGCCTTCCACATCCAAAGAAAAAACTATGAAATTGGATCACAGAATGAAGACAATTTTCTTTTGTATTCTGTTTTGTTTTGTTTTATGATTTCTCCCATTCATTTTAATTCTTCTATGCAATAGGACTAAGGTGAAAATGTATTTAATAGGAATGTATGTGTAAAACCTGTATAAGACTGTACGCTGTCTCAGGGAGGGAGTGGGGGGAAGAAGGAGAGGGAGGGAGAGGGAAGAAAATATAAGATATATGGAAGTGATTGTAAAACAATGAAAACAAAATAACTTAATATATATATATATATACATATATATATCTTTTCCAAATGCTTCTGTTTTCTCTGTTCCTTATTTCATTAGAACAGAATTCTTATGACTTCTCTTTTCCATTTCACTGGCAGGAATCATTCAGACTTGCTGTTGACACTATTTTATTAGACTTAAGAGATCCCGTCAATCAAATGATCAATAAGCATTTATTAAGAATCTACCACGTGTCAGGCACTGGGGATACATACAAACATAAAAGTGAAAGAATCCCTGTCCTCCACTGCTTACATTCTGTAAGAAGAGGCAATATGTATGTATTTAAGTATGTGTGTATACATGTATGTGCGTATATGTGTATACAAATATGTGTGATATATACAAAATTAATATAAGGGGTTTTTTTATTTCTAAGTCAACTAGCAGTTGTGAAAATATGGAAAGTTTTCATGGAGAAGTCTACACTTGATCTGAGTCTTGGATGAAACCAGAGCTTCTAAGAAGTGAAGGAGAATCCTCAAAGTCCAGTAAGAAGACAAAACTCAAGACAACTAGCATCGGCTAGGGATGCAGTGGAAGACCTTGGTGTCTTCAATGTCTGACCAAGACCCAAGCTCTCTACAGTGCCTGCTTCAGCAGCCTTCATGAGGGTTGGAACAAATCGCTCTCATCCACCCATTCCACTGGGGGGTGTTTACACATACTTTGGGTACACACTTCCCCTAACTCATCAATTGTTTTCAGGCCCTTTGGTTACCTTCAGTCTGGTTTAACACATTTGCCAACAGTTTACCGGATGTGGCCACTGTTATGCCACATCTTCTTGGAGCAACCTTCAATGCCTGATGGACACCAGAGGAGCACGAACATATCTGAAAAGTGTTTTTCAAGTCCTTATCTCAGAGGGACTAGTCCTCTTCAAACACCCTATGTATCCATAGGTCACATCATGGGTAAAGCACCAGCCTAGTAAAGCACCTCATCTTTCTGAGTTCAAATCTGGCCTCAGACACTTACTAGCTTTGTGACCCAGGCAAGTCACTCAACTTTGTTTATCTCGGTTTTTTCTTCTGCAAAATGAGCTGGAAATGGAGATGGCATACCACTTTCGGTATCTTTGCCAAGAAAACCCAAATGGAGTCATGAAGAGTCTGACATAAGTGAAAACAACTGAACAACAATAGCAACAACACTAGTTAATGATACAAAAGCAGTAACTTTCTATAACCAGGTAGCTATGTGGGAAAGAGGAAAGAACTCTGGACTTGGAGTTCGAATGGCTTATGTTCGAACCCTGCCTCCAAAATGTACTTAGTTGTGTGAACCCGAGAAAATTGTATAACCCCTCTCAGCCTCAGTCTCCAAAAATGACAGTAATAAAAGCCTCTACTTCACTGGGTAGTTGTGAGCACCACACAAGATAACCTGTATAAAGCATTCTGCAAAATTAAAAACACCACTTATCGTGGCTTTAGATCTTTTAAATAACAAACCTGATCACTTTTCCTCAGTCTTCATCGTTCTTGACTTCTCTACACACACAGAAGTTGTTGGTCACCTGAACACCTTAATGGCTTTAGCTGCTGCTCTCTTCCAGTTTTTCTCCACCTAAGCACTCTTCAGTTTCCTTACTAGATCTTCATCCAAGACATGTACCACACGAGCTAAGGGTGTCCTCCAAGGCTCTCTCCTGGGGCCTCTTCTCTTCTCCTTCCATACTATCTTGATTTATGATCTCATCAGTTCTCATGTATTTACTTGTCATTTACATGCAGAGATAACTCTGACTTCCACCTGATCCTAACTCCTCCACTGGACTGTGAGATAGAGATCTCCATGGGCATCTCTGTACATATTAAACTTCACATGTCCAAAACTAAATTCAGTATGTCTTTCCCTAAAACCTTCCCTCTTCTGAATTTCTCTATTGCCACTTTCCTCTCAGTCATCCAGGCTTGCAGTCTTCAAGCTATCCTCAACATTTCAGTCATGTCATTATCCCCTATCCAAAATATTGCCAAGTCCTTTCAACTCTATCTTGGCAGCATCTTTCATAACTGCTCCCTTTTCTCTTCTGACACTGCCACCACCCTGGTGCATCATTACAACATGCCTGGACTACCATAATAGCCTCTGGTTGGTCTCCCAGCTTCAGTCCTATCACCATCCCCATTCTTTCTTCAACTGTCAAATTAATTTTCCTAAAGCAGAAGTCTGACCCTTTTACTGCCTATACACTCAATAAACTCCAGTGTCTCCTTATTACTTCCAAGATCATATATGAAGTCTTGTTTGGTTTTTATAGCCCTTTAGAACCTCTATCGTTCCTACTAGTCTAGTTTTGTTACATCTAACTGTCCTCCACCTACTGTTCAGTAGAATCACAAAGACCTACTCACAGTTTCTCACGTGAAAATCCATCTCCCAACTCACTGGCTATTCCCTAGACCTGGAATTCTCCACTTCCCCATCTCCAGCTTCTGGCTTTTTTCAAGTCACAACTAAAATTCTACTTACTCGCTGAGATTACCTCCAATTTATCCTGAGAGCATCTTGCACATGCCCTGTTATTTGGATGTTGTCTCCCCATTAGCATATGAGCTCCTTGAGGACAAGGACTGCTTTTGCCTTTTCCCAGTTTAGCACCGTACCTGGCAATACTAAGTGCATAACAGATGCATGTTGTCATTATATCCTCCTTTTCCTCATCATGCTCATCAATGCAGTCTCCTCCCATGTATCAAACGTTAATGACCAGATGTCTAAACAACCCTAACCATTCAAGGGGTCCCAGTGACCCAGGGGACAATTTAAGGTTGAGATCTCTGATGTTTCATCACCAGTTCTAAGCTCCATTCCTGTCTTGGAATGAGGGTTTAGTATCTTTATACTAGCTAGTTCTTTTTTCACTTACAACTTTAATTTCACTGAATGAATGTGGAAACAAATTTTCTTTGTGTACTAGGTAGTTCATTTTTTATCTGAGGGGGAATAATGCCAGAAATAAAGGTGAAATTTGGGCTGAGCTGTTATTAATAGGTTTAAATGAAGATGAAAAATCACAGAACCAGATAGAAGTCATTGCATATAATTAAAGCTATAGAACATAAGCACCAAAATATTATAAAAATAGTTGTGATAGTCAGAGCACAACAGGTTCTCAAAGAAAAATTCAATATCATAGTTCTTAAGAAACATCATTTTCCCCTAAGCATTCTTTGAAGCAGACATAAGGAAATAATTTTTCAAATTCTATTTGCTATTTCTTCACCTTCCTGTCAAGCGCACACAGAGAAATGTTGATTGGTCACCTCTCACTCTTCAAATATATCTTCTCCTTCAGGGAAATTACAGGCTCAATTCGGCTTTTAGTGATTGGGTTGGAGAGTGTGGAGGACTGAAAGGTTATTTCAGAGGAATTAGGGCTAAGAAAATGACATCTCTTCGACTCTTCTCTTTATTCATTGTTTCACCTACTCTCCTGAAGGACATTTCAGTGCAAAGACATGATATTTTGCTCTATGGAAAGGAGCTTCTGAAGAAATTGAAAGTGAATGATATTAACCAAATCCCAAGTTGTTAAGGATCCAAAGTGCTAGATCAAGTTAATGCCACTGTGGTTGACTTGAGTTGTGTTTTTAATTTATTCATACTTGGAACACTATTTAAAAGGATGCTCTTTTATAGGACTGACCAGCTAAAGAACTCTAAAACACCTCAAAATTCATTTTCTGCTATGATAATGATTATGAGTTTCATTTGCTTGGTGGGATTTTGGGAGGGGTTTTAACAGTAAACTACATTTAAACTTATCTTACAGGATCTTAGATGAGTTATAAGGGTAAAGAGTGGGTGTTACTTCCTGGCATGGTGCTGGTAGACTGTCTATGTTTCATAGGCATACAACAATGAGGTCAGCACAACAACTTTGCAGTTTGGTAGTCAGTCTAATACCTCTTCTCTCCCAGACTTTTCTTCGGAACCTCCCAAACACTGAGCTAGCTCTGGAAATGCATGCATCAACCTCATTGTCAATGTGTACATACCTGGAAAGTACACTACTAAGGTAAGTGAACTTATCCACAGCATCCAAAAACTTCTCCATTCATTGTAATGGTTTCACACATGGATGGGGTGGTGGTGGCTTTTTTTGGTGTTAATTATTAGGCCAAAATTACCACAGGCAGCAGAGAATTGATCCATGCTTTGTTGCATCTCAGCTTCAGAGGCTGTATTGAGTTCACAATCATCTGCAAACAGAAAATCATGCACCAACACTCCCTTCACTTTGGTCTTGGCTTGTAGCTTTTTCAAATTGAAGAATTTAATATCAGTATAGTAGTTGACCTTGATGCTGTGTTCATCCTCATTGAAAGAATTTGTCAACATGGCTGAAAACATCATGCTAAAAAGCATGGGAGCAAGCTCTTATGATTCCCTGACACATGGTAAGAGATAGATAGATAGATAGATAGATAGATAGATAGATAGATAGATAGATAGATGATAGATATGCTATCATTATTATTATCATTAACATTATTCAAAGGTACAGGCTGTGGTTGTACTACTATCAAACCAGGTTCTATTTGCACAACATTCACAGGGCAGTGTGTGAGAGACCTGGAAATGAACTGCTAAGCAGTTTCCAAGAAACTAGTAATGACTCAATTAGTGATGTGAGTTTCCCCCCTCCTTTATCCCTTAGCATTACTGTTTGTTATCTTGGCTTTTCTACAGAAGCCTAGGAAAAGATCATTTTATTGAATGCCTCTGAAAAGGATTTGGCATCTAAGACACATAGATAACTAATAGAAATTGGAATTTCAGTTTAAAATATTATTTTTAATAAAAGGATAAAGAATTTACTGGTTTATCAAAGTGATAGAAATTTTAGTACTTTAGTACCATTTCATTTTTGTGAGACAGATCAAAAATTATTTCCCAATGGTCAAAGGATATGACAGTTTTCCAAAGAAGAATTGCAAACTATTATCAACCATATGAAAGATTACCAAATCCTAACAAGAGAAATGTAAACCAAAACAATTTTGAGATTTCACCTCACAACCAGCAAATAGCCAAAGATTAGTAAAGATGAGAGTGATCACTGATGTAGAGAGGCACAGTAATGCATTTTTAGTAGAACTAAGAACTAAAAACCATTTGGTAAATAAATTTAGAATTATGTAAATAAAGTGGGTAAAATTCCCATGTCCTTTACCCTAGGGATTTTACTGCTAACCATTTTACTGTTAAACCCCAAGGACATTACTGATCAAATGAAAATAAAATTCTGTCACCAAAATATCTAAAGTAGCACTTTTTGTGGAAAATGGTTGAATGAACAAAGTAACTTAACTTTCTCTTTTGGCAGGGTTACTGTACTTATAGATTAGGAAAATCTGATAGAGTTTACCTGATTTCAGAAAAGCATTGGACAAAGTCTCTCTTGATATTCTTATCAACAACATAGAGAGATATAACTTAGACAATAATGAAATTGGTAAATATAAGACTAATCGAATGCTTACATTAGTTATTAATGGTTTTATGTCTTCTTGGAAGGAATCTCTAGAGAAGTATCCCATGGACTGGTGCTAGGTCCTAGGTTGTTTTATGTTTTCATTACTGCCTTGGATATGCTTATTCAGTTGGCAGATGACTCAAAGCTAGGAGGGATGACTAAGAGTTTGCATGACAAAGTCAAGATATGACAGGGTATCTACAAGTCAGAATACTGAGCCACAGAGATAAATGCATAGTCATACACTTGAGTTCAATTGGAAAAGGATCTGGGAAGGTAAGCGGATTTCGGGTTCATATGAATCAAAAGTACGAAATAGCAACTAAAAACTTGAAGCAGTTTTTAAACTTTATATAGCTCCCTTTTGTTAACAAAAATATTATTCCACTCTTTTAATAAAATAATCTGTGCAATTAATTTTATTAGTTTATATCTTAATAAAGTTGAGTGTTTCTTACAATTTTAAAATAACTCTTGAATGTACAATAAAATAAAGTAACATACATACATATATCAATAAAGTCCTCTGCAATGTTCTTATTTATAAGATTATAACTTTAATAATATTATTGATGTAATGCCTTGGCTCAAAGTGTCATGTCATTAATTACATTGCTACTTATCATTATACTTCTACCACTAAACAAGACTGAGGTTTTTTCCTATGTAGCAGAAAACTGTCCCATATGGATAAGATGGTATGAAAAGTCGTGAAATTTCTATCACTTTGACAAACAAGTAAATTCTTTATTTACTCATTAAAAATTATTTTAAAGTTAAAAGGCTTGTTTTGATGTGTTGTTACAAGATAAGTATTAACCTTTTTTTTCTCACATAAAGGAAGAACATATCAATCAGATTAACTCATGGCAAATAGGTTCCTTAGCTGTTCATATCTAGAAATATTTCCACCTTTAAAATAAAGTGACTTACTTCTGCTGTTGTCAAGTGATTGATTAATAAATATATCTGACTTTCTTCTACTTCATGTGATAGATGTTTTATAATTTGTAAATATTAAATTTTATTGCAAATACATTTTCCATAGCTCTAACTTTTTCAAAAAATTCGCTGCAACTGTAATTTCACAAGTCCATCAATGACATTAAAATATCTCTTGATATGGCATGGCTACCAAGAGGTTCATAAAGTAACAAATCTTCCCTAAAATGTTTCAAAAATATATTTATATATGTAATCAAATAAGCATGTTTAACTACCCTGTTGTTTCATCAATTTTCAATACCAAAGAGAAAAAGTTAATTTCTCAATTGTGATGTCAAACATTCCAAAATAATAAGCAATTCTATATAATCTGCAAATGGAATCATTCTAAGGTACTCTGTATGTAATTTACCAAGCCCTATTTCTATCATATCAATAGCTGAAAGTAGTATACATCTTTTTCGTCTCAAATGAATTTGTTAATTTCAAAATTCTATAAAGGGGAAAAGGAACGAAGCCTTTATTAAATGGCTACTATATGACAGTCACTGTGCTAAGCACTTTATAAATATTATCTCATTTCATTCTTATAGAAACCTTTGAGTTATGGACTTTTAAGATGACCATTTCATAGTTGAGGGAACTGAGGCATCTAGAGATTAAGTAACTTGGTCAGGATTACAATTAGTTTGAGACTATATTTAAGATCAGATCTTTCTGACTCCAGGTCAAGTATTTTATCCAGTGTGCCACTCCAACAAGTAACCCTGTATGATGTAAGAAATCTTTTTGATTTTCTGATAATTAAAAAATTAAAATCTAATTTTCACTGGAAAAATTATCATCTCACCAACATATTAATATGTATAATTTGAAAATCTTCCAACTTGTTATAGATATCATACTACATAGTTAACATATGTGTAAAATGTAACCATGGACATGTTTTTTACCAGTATCTGAGAATTCCAATGATAAATGGTAGACCATATTTTCTGGTTTTAGATTTTTTTATTTTGCATTTGTGAATTTCTGCTCCTTAAAATATTTCTTTTGCATTAGTTTATATGAGTTTCAGTTGTTTTAATGAATTTTCTTGCAAACAAGTTATATATTTATAACAATAAAAAGATACCTTATTTTTTTAAAACAGAAAAAAATTTTTAAATGACATTTTAATTGTTCCTACCCAGATAGCTTCCTGAACAGGAGAAAGACCACCTACTGTTGTATATCTACTCCATCAAAACCCTGAAGTTTATACCAGATCAAAAAATGATCAAGAAGTCAATAAAAAACTGGTGTCAGTCTTCTGCCCTCCAAAATTCATTTATAAACATCAGCCAGAATTCCCCACAGTGTAGGAAAGAAGGTGCCTTGAGTGGAGAGATCCAACACCAGCACAGTCAGAGACAAGGTAAGGGTAGTCTGCAATTCTCTGTGACTAGAAGAAGTAAGAGAAGAAGTCTTCCCTGAAAAAGTCCTAAAGTGGTCAGATAGTCCCACAGTAAGAACCTTGGAAGTTCTATGGAAAGGCAGAGGAATGGGCAGAGACCATGTTTGCTATAGAAGTCAGGCAGAGACAGAGAGGTCCCTGAAGATGCAACCCACTAACCTCAAAGATGTGGGGAGGAGGGTTGTCACAACAGGAAGTGGAAGTCTTCACAAGAACTCAAGGGACCACAGCGAGATCAACCAGGACTAACCACACCATACAAAAGTGCAATAGAGAACAAAGACTAGGTCTATCACAAAGCCCCAACTCAGGAGCCAAAAGTGAGAGATGACTAAATCAAAGATAACAGTGGACAGCATCAAAAACTATTGTAAATGGATAGGCACCTCCAAAAGGAGAGATCAGCTCTATAACTACAGCAAGCCTAAACTCAATTGGGTGGGGGAGAGAAGATATTTTTTAGAAGAAAATGAAACAAAAATGAAATAAAAAAAAGCTCTGAAGCAAAGAATTGAAAGGAAAATAAGCAATTTAGAAGAAAAAGTGGCAAATGTTGACCAAGAAATGGACTCCCTGAAAATAGAAATCAATTAATCTGTGAAACAGCAAGTAATATCAGGAACAAATCAAAAGACTGAAAAAATAGAAGGGAATGTAATATACCAGATATCAAAAACAATTGACCCAGAATATAGGTCAAGAAGGAATAATTTCTGAATCACAGGATCATTGAAAAGCATTACTAAAAAAAATCATCATCATTATATTTTTAAAAATGACTGGAAATCATCCAAATTTATTTGAATTAGAGGGAAAAGTAAAGATAAAAAGAAATAACTGAAAATTTCCTAAAAGGAAGGCCCTAGTCTCAGTCCTAGTCCTCCAAAAAGAAAACCCAGAAATGCCATAACCAGCATTCCCATATCAAAGAACAAAATACTGCCAACAGCCAGAAGAATCAGTTTAGGTACTAAAATACTGCAATCAGGATCACATAAGACATGGTACATTTAAGAAAGAATGTCTTAGAATATAATATTCCAAATGGCAAAAAATAAATAAATAAATAAACTTAAAACCAAGAGTAATTTACCCTGCAAAGTAGAGTGCAATTCTATAAGAGAATATGTATTTTTAATGAAATATATGATTTTCAAGTATTTCTGGTGAAAAGACCAGAGCTGGGTAAGAATTTTGAAATAAAAACACAAGAGTACAGAGAAATCTAGAAAATTAAATTTGATCAATTTGAAAGTGTTGTATGGTGATATAGATCTAATAAGGAGAGAAGAAGCAATTATCCTTTCAGAAGCTTACTGTCTCCAAAAGCCATGGAAGGAGTAAATACTAAAAACAGAGGTCCTAGAGGGTTCTGTTTTGTGAGTTTGAAAAGGTAAAAGAGAGGGGAAAGTAAACAGCATATACTAGTGTAGAAAAAAAAAGGAAAAAAGGAGATAGAACTTTCTATCCCTCATTGGGTCAGATAAACACAACATACACAATTGAACTGGATGAAAACACTCTGCAAAAATGGTGGAAGTAGTGGGAAGAGAAAGTATCAGATCAAAATTACTGTTATCTGAAACAGACAAAGAAAACATGCAAAGAGATTGGCATAGAAATAAATTGAATTCAAAAGAGAAACATGAGGGAAAGAGTTTAAAGGGAGAAGGGGATACAAAAGTCATTAGCAAAAACAAATTTCCTTAACCTGAAGGGGGAATTAAAGGGGAAAGGAAGGAGAAAAGGAAAAAAAAAACTAGAATGTAAAGATATGCCTTAGATTGCCAGTGAGGCCAATGGGAAAAGGCTGAACAAATTGTAGTATGTAAATATAATGGGCTATTATTGAACCATGAATGATGAAAGAAACAGTTTCAGAGAATTCTGATTGTTATGAACTGATATAAAGTAATGTAAGCAGAACTAGGGAAATCCTTCCTGCGAAGGCAACAACATTGCAAAGAAAAATGACTTTGAAAGCCAACACAACTTTAACAACATAACGACCGACAATTCCTTGACAGGACCCATGATAAAGCATGTGCCTACCCCCTAACAGAAATGTAATGGACACAAGGTACAGAGACATTTTTATATGGCCACTATATGGATTTGTTTTAACCAGCTATGCTTACATATTACAATGTTTTTTCCCTTGCTCCAGTTTTCAACGGGGGGGGGGGGGGGGAAGGAATGGGAAAGAGGGGGAGAAATTAGCAAATAGTTATGCTAAAATTCAAAAAAGGGGGGCACTGTAACATTTTTTAATGTACAGAAGAGAATGGAAGCATGTTCAGAAGGAAGCACAGACAAGCAGCAACACACACACATACAAATATATGTGTGTCAATAGTTGAGCATTGAAGTGCTTTATAATTAGTCTTTAATGTTTTCCTTATATTTCTTCTGAATTTTTATACCAAATTTTCCATTTAGTTCTGTGTTATTTCTTTTAAAAAAACATGAGGATTCATGGCTTCATGTACATTCCTTTTTCTTCTCTTATTCTTTGTATAGGGAGCTGCTTATGTTTGTGGATGTTTGTCAAGCTCATGACAATTTTTAAAGATTAAAATCTGGATGATCACTTGTCATCTACACTGCAGAGAAGATCAAGATCAGGTACAAAATGAGACTCTAGCCTCTAGGTCCCTTGCAAGATTACAGTTCTGTGACTGAAAGACACGTGCTAACCAACAGAAACCTCAATGACTAACTCCATCCTTCCCATACACCAACTGTTAGCCACCAACACTTTTGAAGCCAGACACAAGATAAAAGATCAGATCTCTCTCCTACACAGTGCGAATAAGAACTTCAAGACTATTCTAACTGGTGCAATGCCCTAGAATATCCCTTCCAATACAACTTGGATTAATAGTGCCAAAAGGAACACAGAAGTCAACAAGTACAATCTCTTATGTAAATCCCAGTAGTTTAGATTCCAGTTTTGAACTCTCAAGTTACCTTTGATTACTGCTGTGGCTGCTGCTGCTGCTACTTCTACTACTACCACCACCACCACTACCACCACCACCACCACCACCACTACTACTACTACAACTAATAATAGTAATACAACAGCAACCACTGGCATTCATATATACTCCTTTAATGTTTGAAAAATTCTTCACATATTATGCCATTTCATCCTCACAACAATCCTATAAGGTAGATGCTATCATTTTTCAAATAGAAAAACTGAGACTGAGAAAGGTTAGATGATATTCCCATGGTCATACAGTTAACCACTGTCTGAGGCAGCATTCAAACTTGGATCTTCTTGACTATCCACTGGTCAGCCCTCAATCTGCCATGCAACCTAGAAAGTATCTCTATTTTAGAACTTATATTTGAGAATTGGACATTTTTTTCATTTTCTATGTGAGTTTAATGTGACTTCTAGAAACAGAGCAAATGGCTATTTCTCTCTAGACCTTAAATTTCTCTTCCTTCATCCCTCTTTTCTATAGAATTTAATTATTTCTGCCAATTTTCTAATTTCCTTTTAAAAAAAAACACCATATAGGCTTGTTCCAGGGAAGAGCCAAGATGGCAGAGTAGAAAGATTCACATCTGCTACCTCTTAACCCACACATAAAATATCTGTAAAGAAGAACTCCCAACAAATTCTGGAGCAGCAGAAGCCACAGAACAATGAAGTGGAGGAGATTTCTGTTCCACAGAGCCCTGAAAAACCAACACCAAAAGTCCATAGTGTACTGGACCCAGAGCAAAGACCAGCCCTGCCTTGGCCACACAGCACCAAGACAAACAGATCTGAGTAGGCTTCAGGGACAGAATCTCCAGTGGCAGCTCAGGTCCCTCCACCCACAGGCGCAAAGGTCAGTGAGAGAGCTTGTTTGTCTGGCCAAGAGGGGAGCAGGGTGTCTCCATAACTCAGGCCCCCTCAGGAGGCAGCATCAGAGGCAGCAGGGGACAGGAGCTCCCAAAGCAGACAGGAGCTCAGATCCATTACTGAGTGTCTCCAAATAAACCCCCTGAGGGAACTGAGTCCGTGGTGGTAGCCCTGCCCCTACCCTAAACTTAATCTCACACTGAATAGCAGGCCTGCCCCTACCTGAGCACCTGAATTTAATCTTACACTGAATAGCAGCCCTGCCCCTGCTGAAAGCCCTGAGGCTGGGAAGCAGCATTTGAATCTCAAACCCCAAGCACTAGCTGGGTGGATCTGGAGGTGAGGTGGGTGTGGAAGGAAATCTCAGAACTCAGGCAACTGGCTGGAAAAAGGCCCAGAAAATGGGAAAAAAATAAGACCATACAAGGTTACTTTCTTGGTGAACAGATATCTCCTCTCTTCCTTTCTGATGAGGAAGAACAATGCTTACCATCAGGGAAAGAGATAGAAGTCAAGGCCTCTGTACCCCAAACACCCAAAATAGATATCCAATGGGCTCAGGCCATGGAAGAGCTCAGAAAGGATTTTGAAAATCAAGTTAGACAGGTAGAGAAAAAACTGGGAAGAGAAATGAGAGAGATGCAAGAAAAGCATGAAAAACGGGTCAATACCTTGGTAAAGGACACCCAAAAAAATGCTGAAGAAAATAATATTTTGAAAAATAGGCTCACTCAATTGGCAAAAGAGGTTCAAAAAGACAATGAGGAGAAGAACGCTTTCAAAAGCAGAATTAGCCAAATGGAAAAAGAGTTTCAAAAGTTCACTGACGAAAATAGTTCTCTCAATATTAGAATGGAACAGATGGAGTCTAATGACTTTCTGAGAAACCAAGAAATCATAAAACAAAACCAAAAGAATGAAAAAATGGAAGAGAATGTGAAATATCTCATGGGAAAAACAACTGACCTGGAAAATAGATCCAGGAGAGACAATTTAAAAATTATGGGACTACCTGAAAGCCATGATGAAAAAAAGAGCATAGACATCATCTTTCATGAAATTATCAAGGAAAACTGCCCTGATATTCTACAACCAGAGGGCAAAATAAGTATTGAAGGAATCCATCAATCACCTGAAAGAGATACAAAAAGAGAAACTCCTAGGAACATTGTGGCCAAATTCCAGAATTCCCAGGTCAAGGAGAAAATATTGTAAGCAGCTAGAAAGAAACAATTCCAGTATTGTGGAAATACAATCAGGATAACACAAGATCTAGCAGCTTCTACATTAAGGGATCAAAGGGCCTGGAATAGGATATTCCAGAAGTCAAAGGAACTAAGACTAAAACCAAGAATCACCTACCCAGCAAAACTGAGTATACTACTTCAGGGGAAAATATAGTCTTTCAATGAAATAGAGGACTTTCAATCATTCTTGATGAAAAGACCAGAGCTGAAAAGAAAATTTGACTTTCAAACACAAGAATGAGAAGAAGCATGAAAAAGTAAACAGCAAAGAGAAGTCATAAGGGACTTACCAAAGGTGAACTGTTTACATTCCTACATGGAAAGACAATATTTGTAACTCTTGAAACTTTTCAGTATCTGGGTAGTTGGTGGGATTACACACACACACACACACGCACACACACACACACATACACACATGCACTCACACACAGAGACAGAGAGCACAGAGTGAATTGAATAGGATGGGATCATATCTTTAAAAAAATGAAGTTAAGCAGTGAGAGAGAAATGTAGTGGGAGGAGAGAGGGAGAAATGGAATGGGGCAAATTATTTCTCATAGAAGAGGCAGACAGGAGACTTTTTAGTGGAGGAAAAAAGAGGTGAGCTGAGAGAAAATCATGAAGTTTGCTCTCATCACATTCAACTAAAGTAAGGAATAAAATGCACACTCATTTTGGTATGAAAACCTATCTTACAATACAGGAAAGTGGGGAAGAAGGGGATAAGCAGGATGGGGGAGATGATGGAAGGGAGGGCAATGGGAGGAGGAAGCATTTGAAATCAACACTCTTGGGGAGGGTCAGGATCAAAAGACAGAAGAGAAACAATGAGGGGCAGGTTAGGATGGAGGGAAATATAGTTACTCTTACACAACACAACTATCAGGGAAGTCATTTGCAAAACTACACAGATATGGCCTATATTGAATTCCCTACCTTCCCAAAGGGAATGGGTGGGGAGGGAGGGATGGGGAGAATTTGGAACTCAAAGTTTTAGGAACAACTGTTTAATATTGTTGTTGCTACTAGGAACTAAGAAATACAGTTAATGGGGAATAGAAAGTCATCTGGCCCTACAGGACAAAAGAGAAGATGGGGACAAGAGAAGGGAGGGATGATAGAAGAGAGGGCAGATTGGTGATAGGGGAAATTAGAATTCTCAGTGTATTGGAGTGGGGAGAAGGGACAAATGGGGAGAAAATTTGGAACCCAAAATTTTGTGAAAATGAATTTAAAAAGTTAAGTAAATACAAAAAAAGGAAAAAAAAAAACACTATGTAAAAGACTGCTATAATTTGGCTAATGTGCATCTACTCACAACTGAAAAGCTCACTAGATACCTGAATATATCTTTACTATAAATATCTTTAACAATTATTTATTCAAATGTGGAAGCTAGGTGTGATTTTAATCAGTGCATTAGAAAGGAGAATATTGTAATTTGCTTGTTAAATATGAACTTAAACATTGATGCTCTTTTCCCAAGATACCCCAGAAAACACCTCCTCCGCAACACCTCCCTCGATGCCCCTGCTGTTAGTTCATTCTTACCTCTAGAATAAAACAAACATTCCTCTATCTTTTAAAATATTTTTGCACTTTGACTCCTTTCTACTTTTCCAGGTTTGCAGCACATTACTCTACTTCACACATTCTAAATTCCAGCCTATATAGGTGCATTCCAAGTACCCTTGAGTACCATGTGACTAGAGCTTCCCTTGATGTGCATCTGATTTTAATAATACAACCTAGAATTACGCACATACACACATCTGATTTTAATAATTACACACATACACACACACACCATAAGAGTAACAATTTGAGTGTGATGTGGATGCCTACAATACATGTGACATTTGTAGACAATGATATATCACATAAATATAAAAATATCATAGCTGTACCTTTTAGATGACAGATGATTTATAATACATGTGATATAGCTTATGATAAATTGTTATATTATGTTATAAGCAGTCATAATACACTCAAATTATACTAATTTTATGATGTTTTTTATATTGCATTATAATTCTAGATTCTATTATTTGAAAGAGTGATGTAGTTACCTCTAATAGAACAAAATATATCACATAATATAGGGGCAGCTAGGTGGTGCAGTAGGTAGAGTGCCAGACCTGTAGTCAGGTAGACTTATCTTCCTGAGTTCAAATCCAACCTCAGACACTAGCTATCTGCGTGACCCTGAGCAAGTCACTTAACCCTGCTTGCTTCAGTTTCCTCATCTGTAAATTGAGTTGGAGAAGGAAATTGAAAACCATTCCAGTGTCTTTGCCAAGAAAACTTCCAATGGTCAAGAGTAGGACATGACTGAAACAACTGAACAGCAATAATCATATAATATTATATTATGCCATGCCATAGCATAGCATAGAATACAACACAATACCATGCCATACCATACCATATAATGCATGCTGCATATATAAATCAAATTGACCTGATAGTTGACTAAAATCTCTGTCTTTTGTTTCATATGAACCAGCAATGATTTTCTTATTTTTCAGATTATATAGAAAAGAAGAATTTAATTTTATATTTTGATGACATACTGTACAACATTTGTCCTGTTGCAAAGACATGCTGAGATACAGTGAAAGAGGAAACCAGCCTACAGCCTAATGTTGGTGAAAGGCCACCCTTTGTCATACCTGAGGCTAAGTGAAGGATGAGATGCTCAGGGGGAAGGAAGGATAAAGGGTTTATCTGGGTTATATCAGATAAATCTGTTCCATAGATAATCAGGATCTGACCTGTGAAAGTACCATATTTTGCTATTTGCCATTATAAATTCATACAATGTGAAATAGGTCATAGAGGGAATATCCCCTTTCACAAAGTACTCTCACCCACATCTCAATAAATCTAGTCTACATTAGAAAACTATGAATGTTTCTTTAAAAAAATTAGTTAAAGGACTTACCACTTAACTACATGAGAGAGCTGGTGGCACAGTATATAACATCTTGAACTAGCAGTCAGGAATACCTGAGTGTAAATCCTGCCACACTTATTATCTTTGTGATCCTGGACAAGTCATTTCACTTAGCTTCAGTTTCCTCATCTGTAAAATAGGGATGATAATAATAGCACCTAATTCCTAGGGTTGTTGTGAGGAGCACATGGGATAATGTAGGTAAGGTGCTTGGTTAAAAAAAAAAAAAGCATTATATAAACGCTAGCTATTAATATCATTTCTAGCATCATGCAAGGTATAAAAAAAATTGCATATCTGTAAATACAAGAAGTATCCTTCTTTCCCCAGCTCCCCCTTCAGGAAATGAATGAACAACTTCTCTTATATTTTCCTACCTTAGTTGTAGCTGTTAATAGTTTAGAGTGATTTAAACAATTCTCTCTATTTTCCTGTAGGATCCTTGGGGACTTAAAAGAGAAGCCTAGGGAGATAGTGAAATGGACATATAAGGAAGGCTTATGTGGTCAGAGAACACGCCTCTTAGGTATCTAAGTGAGAAAGGGCAACAAGATTTTTAGCTACCCTATCTAATATTGTTATTGGTTATTGGGACTCTTTAAAAACACTGAGGGACGGGGCTCCTCCTTCCTGGACAAGCTTTAAGATTATGAATATAGAGCTGGAAATGTCTTCAAAAACCCAACACACTCATTTTATGGATGATGAAACCCAGCCCCCAGGAAAATTAAGTGACTAAAGCAAGGCACACAAAAGTACTAATTCTCAGAGGCAAGTGTAGAACCCAGGTCCTCTGACTCCAAGAACACGTTTATTAAATGCAACGTGAAGCCAGGGCAGCCAAAGTAGAGACAAAGGGGAATCTTCTTAGTAAGAGGAGATCCAGTGCCTGATAGTGCATCACTAATTTGTGATTCAGAGAAAACAGCTTCTTTGATGCCTCATTGGAAATATTTAGGGGCATTTCCCTTGGAAGTGAAGAAAGGCTTCACCCTATTCATCCAGTGACAGAGAGACAGATGCAGCTAGATGCTGCACAAACTATAAATACATACATATATACACATATACATGTATATATGCATGTATGTATATGCACATAGACATCAAATACATATAAACATGTGTGCACATAAGGCACGCACCGTGTAAAAATCATGTTACACATAAGTAACATGTATGTGCATGTATGCTAATACATGCATGGACATATAGGTATATGCATAGTTGTATATTTACATCTGTGTATGTATATACTAGTACGTTTACCTACTGTACCAGTATGTGTACATGTGAGTATATGTGTGAGCATGTGTATGTACATGTAACACATACATGTGTGCATGTAGAGGCTTTTTTGTTATTCAGGCTTTTCAGTCATGCCCAAAAGGTGACCCTATTTGGGGTTTTCTTGGCAAAGATACTGGAGTGGTTTGCTATTTTCTTCTCCAGATCATTTTACAGATGAGTAACCAAAACAAAGTGAAAGCTAATAAGTGCCTGGGGCTGGATTTAAACCCATAAAGATGAGCCTTCCTGATTCTTAGCCCAATGCTCTATCCATTGTGCCACCCAACTGCCCTGTGTATAGGTAGAGGCATAGGCATAGGCATATGCATATATGTGTGTGTGTATACATAGATGGTTTATAGGTACATGTACATGTAAACCATAAATACATGCATGTGTATGCATGCATATATGAATTTTTCCTATCATGTTAGAAATAGTAGAATACTTTTTACCTTAGCAAAGAGAGAACTAGAGGATTGCTTAACAAGATGAGAAACAAAACATCCTAGTTCATCATTCACCTAATGGAAGTCATTTCTTGCTATTTCTAACCCCCAAAGTTCATCACCTACAGGGAAACTTCCAGTTATATTCTTTTTTTCTGATACACAATATGACCCCCAACAGGTAGAGCAGACCACAGTATGTTACTTCCTGTTACTGATCACTGACTGTCAGGGATATGTCTTCATATGGTATGCATTGGTCTGCACAACAAACCACCAAAAAATTGCAAGAAGTTTGGTTAGTCTTTGTTAGTATTTTGGAGAATTCGCCTACGTCTTTCCAAGGTTAAAACAGCTAATGCCCAGGTGTTCCTTCTTTGTTCTCTGATCTTCTAGTCTTAGCCTCTTGGGGTTGATGAACTTCTTAGAAAATCTGGACTTAGAAGAGCCCTCAAATTTGGCTCCTTTGTTTTTTTCATAATTATCACCATAGTGTAATTCATATATTAGATGCAGAACTGAATTGTTGAATTAGTTACAATCAGTACTTAACATTAAATGGCAGGACAGGTTTACAAAGGAGTTTGAAAAGTAGCCAGTACATCAGCATTGAAGTAATGTATAGGACAGCACAAGTCAACTGGGCTCTACTCATGGAGAGAAGGGATGATCCAAATGACAGATTCCCAATCAGCTGCTGAACAGTAATAAGAAGAAGGGGGTGTGCTCCAGACTTTCAGGCAAATTCTGTTTCCACCTGGAAAAGCAAATCCTTTTATCTCAAGAAGTAGAACAAATTAGAGGCTAAGGAATTAGTTCCAATTGATTAAAGTTGAGTTTTTTGGAGAAGATTCATAGAAGTATATATCCTCTGGGACTAGCATTTTCATTTGAGTAAAAATCAGGATGCTCATTCTTTTATTCACCTTTCCAAATTTTGGTCTGGGTGAAAAAAACGATGTCCATTACTTGTCATCTATTTCAGTAAGTTTTAAAGATAGAAACTTAAAAAAAAATCTATTATATTATCAGTATGAACATCCATCTAATGACAGAGGTCACACACAATTCCTCCAATCTTCGAGGGTCCATGGGTATTTATGAGTTACTCTGAATAAACAGACAAGAGAAAGAAAGAAAAAGAGAGAGCATGAACAAATAAGTAAATAAATAATTATGGTTAGCAGTCAAGCTAGTAATGCACCTTTCAAAAGATGCATTAACTACACTCTTCAGTCCTCACAGTTGAAAGTCTATCATTTATACCCCTGGACAGCTAGTGGCATAATAGATAGAGTGATGGGTCTAGAGTCAGAAAGCCTCATCTTCCCTGAGTTCAAATCTGGCCTCAGACACTTACTAGCTGTGTGACCCTGGGCAAGTCACTTAACCCTGTTTGCCTCAGTTTTCTCATCTGTGCAAGGAGCTAGAGAAGGAAATTACAAAACCATTCCTGTATCTTTGCCGAGAAAACCCCGTGAAGAATCAGAAACAACCAAACAACTTTTATACTCACAGTTTTTCCCACTTGGTAGGTCCTATCAGAGTGGATTCTGTACTGACATGGACTCCAGGAGGTGGTGCCATCCAAAGTTCTCTGCCTGTTACTTTCTCTTTAATACCTAATTCTGTGCACTTCAGTTTCCTATCACACGATAGGTTCCAATAAATTATCTCCAAGATCCCTTCTACCTTAAATTCTCTAACCTGTGACTTGTATACTGCAATAACACATCACAGTAGGCCTTTAATGGAAGAAGAGGTGACTCACTATGTAGAAACTACCCAGGAGATGCTGCATAATGTAGGAAAAAAATGGTTTCTTGCCCTATTTCTACTAGTTGTGTTACCTTGGACAAGTTATTTAACTTCTTTCAACCTCAATTCCTTTATTCATAAAATGGAAATAATAAATGCCTAAAGAAAGAGAGCTAGATCAACTGATCTTACGAAGTCATTTTACCAGTTTGAGTATGTCTTTTTCATATTTTCATAATTCTTAAATTCACATATGAGTCCATGTGCCTCTCTACTTGTCATTTCCTTTTGGGTGAACCTCAACCTCAATTCTCTATGCTCAGTGCTTTTTCATGGCTTACAACTAATAGTATCACCAGAAGAAGGCAGGTTTCAAAAAGATGTCTCTCTAACATTTATATTGCACTTTAAGGTACTGTCCATGTATTATTCCACTTGATATAAGTACTTAGTGAAGCGCCTTTCACAAAAGTGCTAAATAAATGTTTATTAAATGATTGATGTATGTTTGTACATATGCATGTATATGCATGAAAATATTTTGAGCAACTTGCATTTTTTTTTCTACTGTACTTGTGATTTCATCAAGGAAGGGCTTTTTCTGGTGGGGTACTTTCTCAATCAAGACAGTCTGGCATCTTTTCTGTATCTTATTAATTTCCTTACTCGATTAGAGTTCTTGCGCTAGTATATGTCATAGGTAGGATGCAGGCTTTCCTGACACTGAGATCTGCTCTTTTCTCACCATAACACATTGTTGGAGTTTTGTTCCTTTGCTCACAAAGCAGTCATATATTTTTAATGAAAGAATGTTTTCTGAAAGTAGAATATAAATCTCAAAAGGATTACTACCTGGACCTTCATACCATCTTTTTTCTACCATATGAAGACCACAAGTCTTTCTTTCTTACCCAATAGTTTCTTGTCCATATAGTAACAGAGCAGGTTGCTCTCCCTTTTCAAATAATAAGCAATTCTAGGAAAAAAAACAAAGACAAAATTCAATGCATATACTTGCCTCAAGGCTACCCTAATCTACAGGATCCCTTCCCCTTTAACTGTAGCACTACAAAAAAAAATGCAAAGGTGAGAAGGTGAGAGAACAGAATTTCCATAAGCCAGGACCAAGGACATTTAGTAAAGGGAAATGATGGGGAAAGCAACGCCCTCTCAACAACCTTGGATTCAGTGGTCTTTATGGTGATTCTTTTATCTTCCGGAGGAGATAAGGGACAAAATCAGAATTCCTGTAGGTCATGAGAATTCTATAACCCTTGTACTTCAGACAGCCAAGAAATTTTTTTCTTCTTATTTATTTAATTTTATAAATGTTTATTCTCTCTTCCTCCTATACTTCCCCCCAGTGAACAAGCAAAAAAAAGAAAACCCTCATAACAAATATGCAAAGCCCAGCAAAATGCATTCCTGCACTAATCATGTCTCCAGATGCTTCGTTCTTCATGTTGAAATTCATCTACTTTCTAGAAGAGGCGAGGGTCTGATTCATGCTCAGTTCCCTGAATCCATGATTTGGGATTGCTTTCATTAGAACTCTAAGGAATTTCAAAGTTGTTGTGTATGTGTGTGATGTTGTCACTGTTCTCCAGGTTCTGCTCTATTCATTCTGCATCAATTCATACAGATCTTCCGAAAGGAAATGTTAAAGCTACAAGTCATTCAGGATACAAAGAAAGACAAAAGACAGCCTCTACTCTGAAGCAGCTCACAGTCCAATGGGGGAGAAAATGTGCAACCAACTATGAACAAACGAGATATACAGGATACATTAGCGATAGCCTCAAAGGGAAGACGCTAAGATTAAGGGCTCGCAAAGACTTTTTGCAGCTGGGACTTAAAGGAACACAGAGAAGCCAGGAGGTAGAGATAAAGAAGAACATTCCAGGACAGCCAGTGAAAACAAGCTGGGTTGGAAGTGTTATGTTCAAGAACAGGAAGAGATCAGAAGCACAGGTATGGGAATAGTCCAACAGTCAACAAGCCTTTACTGAGCACGTTGTATGTATTCAGCACTTTGCTAAACTCTATGAGGAATACAAAAGTTTAAGGCATGGTCCTGAACTCAGGAAATTGACAATCTCTTTCAACCTCAGGTGTTGACTCAAAACACCCAAGGTTCCCACCAGCATCATCAGCACTGGCCTATGAGATAAAACACACTTGATTCTGAGCCAGTTCCCAAAGTTGAGAGCCCCAGTGGTTACCTATACTTCAGGCACCCAGGATAATGTGAGGCAAGAGTGAAGTGAAAGTTTTTAAAGGGAGAAGGATATAGACCTCCTTCCCTTTTTTTTCAGAGTACAGAGGGAATGGCTAGGGAGGAGAGACAAGGATATGCTCAGGGAAATTCTAGGGAAGTTAGAACTAAGTATTGATTGGCTGAGGTTTCAGGGCAACAGGAAATATGGAAATATGGAGTCTGATATAATGGAAAGATTACTGGACTTTGAATTCAGAATGTAAGTTCTGTGAGGAAATGATTTTTTTTATTACTGTCCTTATAGTTCTATCACCAACTATGATTCAGTGCACATAGTAGGTGCTTTAAAATGCTCATTGAATTAAATCAGAACACTCAAGTTCAAGGTCTTGTTTTGTCAATTACTGGTGGATGTCTTTCTCTTCTCTGAGTCACAGTTTTCTCAGCTATAAAAAGGGAACAAAAATATTTCTCCTACTTCTTTGCAAGTTTGTTGTGAAAAAAGTACTTTATAAATTGGAAAGGGTTATATAAATGGAAGTTATTCTGACAGTTTTAAATTCTGTTAAGAGTAGGGTTTACATCTTATCTTTCTTTGTAGCCCTCCCAAACTCTAGCTTAAAGTCTTCTATACAGAAGATATTTACACAATCAACAAGCATTTTTTAAGTACCTAATATATGTCAGACACTAAAGATACAAATACAGTAAATGAATGAAGTTAAATTAAAAATAGACCACCCCAAGTATGGTATAGACTAAAGTGGGAAGAGAGGAGACTAGGTCCAGTCACTGAAAACTGTCGAACCTCATTTAATTAAATAAGAACTGAATTAATCAATTGAATGAAAAATCTACTGAGTATATTGCATTGTGCTATGTCCTTAGAGAAGGTGCAATGATAAATGAGACACTAATCTAGGGGTGGGAACCTGCAACCTTGAGGCTACATGTGGCCTTCTAGGTCCTCAGATGAGGCCCTTGTTCTGAGTCCAAGTTTAATAGAGCAAATCCTTTTATTAAGGTGATTTTTTTTTTTTTGGTAAAGTTTGGATTCTGTCAAAGGGCCACACTTGAAGACCTAGAAGACCACATGTGATCCCCCCAGGCTATAGGTTCCCCATCCCTATGCTAGCCTCTTCCTTCAACGACTTTACATTCTACATGTATATAAATAACTGTGGTACAAAATAGAATATAAATGCTTGAGAGATACTGAGAGTCAAAAGAACAGGATCACAGAGGGACGAATGCTAAACTTAAGTTTCAGTTCTCTTATCTGAAAAATGAGGTTTCTAAGGTTCCATCACACCATAGTTTTACACAGAGCCTGCTCTGATGGTGGATACATGTGCATGCACTTAAAGTGAAGGAGAATGCTAATATTTTGTTATTAGCACTACTTATCTCAACAGCGGTTATTTACCTTGCCTCTGCCAGATGATGAAATCCAGACAAGTTGATATAAATGTGTAGCATTTCCTGCTTCTTGCAAACTGCCTAGGAAGGCAAACACAGACTATTCCTGTTTAAAATACAATTAACTTACATTCCCTCCTTAAGTTACATAGTTCTGCAATTCATCAAGCCTTAATGTAATCCCAAATGGGATCAAAACTGAAAAGCAATTGGAGCTAATGGAAATAATTAGATCTTAAATATTACTTTAAAGAAAAAGAAAATAGCAACCTAAAGTAAAATCTTGTATATTGATGCCAAGTATAGACTTAGAGAGTGAAGTGGATTTTTTACACTGTGACTACTGAATTTTAACATGAAAGTTCATGTAGAACAATTATTGGGTCCTAATGTTGTCAATAGCAGTTGGGGTACAAAAGAAAAGCACCTTGAGTTTGGAAACAGAAGACTTGGGTTTCAATCCCAACTCCAAAAATCATGTGACTTTGGACAATTTCAGTTTCTCTGAGCTCTCAGTTTATTCATCCCACAAATGGGAATGCTAATACTTCCCATAACTACATGATAGAGGTATTGCAAAGATCAGTCACAGTATCTTATGTCAAGTGTTTCACCATCTGAAAACATTCTGTAATTGCCAGCTGTTATTACAATTAGACACTCATGCCAGATGTTATCATTATTATATACCTCTCAAATGTGGAATAGGATGTGAGATATAAAAATAGTATAGACAAACACATAGAGAAAAAAGAGAGCATTTTTCAGCATGTAGTACTTTTTCAACAGTGTGCAATAAATTTTTCAAAATATCTCACATTTCAAAATACAAGTTCTCCAGATTTGATGTGTTGAATTGCTTGGACTTGGTCAATTATCATTTGATAAAATATATTATTTGTAACAATGTTTCTGAGCAACTGCTTGAGGAACCATTATTCTTTTGTTAATGAAGTCTAGGCAATGTGATGCCTTACATGTATAGAACAGATCTTGGGGTTTGCAAAGTAAGAAGTATCAGCATTTACAGAGTTTGTGTGTTTTAGTTGAATAAAACTTTTGTTGAATAAAAGTTGAATAACTTTTAGTTGAATAAAACTGTTTTATTCAACTACTCCTTCCTGACTGCCTCGTAACTACACAAAGTTAAAAATCCAAGATATCTGAGAAGATATGTAGCAACCACCACTCTGTCTAACCAATCAGCATGCCTCATTTTCTTCACTAATATAAAATGTCCATGAATATGAGGACAGAATAGATTGAATTTTTAAATCAAGATTAAAACGATGAAACAAAGCAAAATGGGTTTAAAATGAGTAATGAAAGGTCTATGTGCATCAAAGCCTGTCCACTAATGTGGAAGCTAGGACAATTTAGTATGTGCCCACGTGTGCCTAATCATTCCAAATTCATTGCTAGTAATGTTTCTTATGACATTTGACTGGGAGAGGGGAAGAAAAAACAAAAGGTTTTCTACTTCCATTTACACAAACACACACACACACATATGAAAATTGTCCAAGTACTTTTCTTGCCCATGACTGGTAGGAGTTTTCTGAAAAGGAATAGAATGAGATGAGAGAAACATCTCAGTTTCTCATGTCATTCAAAAAGAATCATGGGTCAAAAAATTTCAAAAGTAAAAACCCTGAAAACAAAAAAAAAGGCTGCAAACAAAAATTATGTGAACATGTGAAGTTCTAAATTGGACTCTTCCAACTTAAAATGATCAAAAACCATTAAATTAGGAGGAAAATGAAAAACAAAGAACTCAAACAAACTGGGTTTTCAATTACTAGCTACCCTCCTTGGTATTTGAAATGTTTTGCTATTTACAGTAATGAACGAGAAATGAAATAGTGCCCAAATTCATTTTCCAGAAATCCTGCCAAGTTTTCACATCATAATTACGGTTCACAGGCACTTCTGTCTTCTAAATTTCAGAAAGTATCTTTGCCACTAAGTTAAGACAAGAAGTCATTTTCCAAGTGACTTGGAACATCTATGTTGAGGAGAAATGACAGGAAGGAGAAAGATGTAAAACTCAAGATCTGTTAGAAGCAGGAGAAGATTGAGACTTGAAGCTGTTGACTTGAAGCATAGGGATTGCCCAAGGATTTTATACCTTTTATACCTTTATACCTTTTACAAGGATCTTGTACCTTTATCCCCTCTTACAAGGCAGCTTCTGGCATTCAGTGGACAGAGCATGTGAACCTGGAGTCAAAAAGACCTGAGATAAAATCCAGCCTGAAACTGACTAGCTGTGTGATCCTGGGCAAACCATTTAACCTCAGTTTCCTCAACTGTAAAATGATTTTAATTACACTCCCTTGCAGGGTTGTTATGATGCTCAAATAAGATAATATATGAAAAGTTCTTAGCATAGTGTCTACACATATGCCATGACATGCACATGAATTGGATTTGTGATGGAGTCTGTGCAAAATCACCAGCCTTACTTTCTCCTCTGGAGCCAACTGGGTCCAGTGACAAGATATAGATCAGGACAACTCAAGATGGCCCTGGAGGGGGGAGATTTTGGCCTCTATAAACTAGGGGTTTTCCCAGGTCTCAATCTGACTGAACAATGCTCATTCAGTGATTAAGGCTAGGTAAGAAAGAAGGCAAAGAATGACTTCTTTTACCTTGTCCAAGAAAAAAACAAATCTGATCTGGAGGGGGAAGACCCTCAGGGTTTTCGGGACAAAACAAAAACAATCACTATTTCCATTTGCTCTGAGCCAGTCATGGCCCAAGCAATGACCTGTTGAGGTTTATCTATTGTTGGCCAATCAATGAAAGCCAGAGTGATGGTCCTTGAGAAAGAAATCTAGCTGGTAAACCCCAAGATATCATATAGCAAGCCCAATATAAATGTTATTCCTTTCCTTCTCTCTTGTTATAGAAGAGGGGTAACTGTATTCAATAGAAGGTACACATATTATGAAACAGAGGATCCAAGTGTTTTATTTTCCCACTGAACTAACTTCTGTCAGTGAGTTGGGGAGTTCAGACTGTATACTTATTAACCACTTTTATAGCTCATGTGTTTCAGAGTGTTTTGAAAATTAGTGACCTTGATATTCTCTCTAACCTCTAACCTCTGTTCTCCAAGTTACCTTATTTTAAACATCACAAAAGAGGTTGAAGTGTTGCTTCTGTTTTTCTCACTCATTCTAATATAGTTTGTCATCCCAAAAATGTCTTTTTTCCCCCTTGCAAGAACTCACAAAAACCAGTGAAGTTTTGCTTTCGTTAAGCATTAAGCCAGGCTAGACTAGGCTAGCATGAATAATGTAAGAGAGGATGAGTTAGAACAGGCTAGGATGGAATAGGATAGAATAGTAGAGGATAGTAGGTATGGCATGGGATAGTGTGGCATATGATATGATATAATGGGGGGAAAGTACGAAAAAATTCAGCATTTGTGATACTCAAAGTAACCATTGAGAAAAAATGATCAAGAACGTAAATCTGGGCAACTAACATTGATGTCAATTCTTATTACCTTATCACCCAATATGATTGGAAGCAGAACCAAAAACCAGGATCCTTCTATAATCATACGGAGAAAAAAATAAAGGACTGGCTTCAAAGGGGAAAATACACAACTACCCTAGGGGAAGATAAAGAGATACAGCTCTTAAAAAAAAAAAAAACAGTGCTGATCAGAGTGCCTGCTTCCACGGTTTCCAGATTTTTTTTAAAGAGTTAGAAATTTATACTTTATAACACTTACAAAGATGCAATTAATAGCCTCAAAAAACTGAAAGTAAACAATTGTCTTTGATGGGAGAAATGGCAATTTTCTATTTCTTAACGATACGCTTTTTCAACTTTTTGTCTTAAGATGTTAAGGATCCCTGAATAATATTACTAACATCAATTGATTAAGAAATGACATAAAAACAAAATGACAATTTTTGGTATGAATATGCATTTTTAGCACCTTGCAGCAGGTGCCAGGAATCATGTCATTCTTGATCCTCATATCTGATAGTTTGACTAGAAGAATTCTTTGATCCATCCACTCAATCAAATGAGCTGACATGGAGATGAGCCTTTGTTTGAGACACTGATAGAAATGTCTATGGGGGCAAGCGGTACAGATATACCACTTTGACTCATTCTTGACTGCAGATAAAGTGGGAATGAATTCCTTGGCTCAATCTATTTCAGAAGGATCCACTCCATTGTGTAGGGACTATCAACAAAAGAGGATAGACATCCAAGTCGATCTTTTTACCTTTTTCACTTTTTGAAAGAATCTGAGGACATAGAACTAAAAAGAGACCTCTGATCCAGGATTCAATGACTGTCTGAAGGGGAAGGGAGCAAGGAAACAGGGAAGCATATACAAGTTGCATTTAGTCATACTCATGAGTCCCAAAAAGAGAGTTTCTGGATCCCAGGTTTCTCAGTCTTGTCTAGGGAAAGTGCAACCTCTCAATGTCAGAGCTGCAAGAGGAAGGAAGGGGGAAAACCACTTCATCTGAATGCCTTGACGCCCTCCCCTCACCCCAACCACCACCATTTCTTCAGGAGTTTCGAAAGTTGCTGAACTTCAGTACCTTGGAGAGAAGAGGGGATTTTCTAGGTAGCATACCAGAATCCAGTCTTCTAGTGAAAAAAGAGAGTATTCTTTTTTTATACCATTTTATTTTTAACACATTAATACCTATTTGTGGAATAAAGCAATCATGTCCATAACATAGTACAATAAGAAAGCTGATTGTACATGAAACTGCAAATCTACCATGCACAACTTGCTATTCCTTTAAATATACAACAAAATTATGCTGTAAATTTTTTTCTTCTTTTTTCTACCCTCTCCCATCCCACTCCCATTAGACACAAGTGTGTGTATAAAAAACATATACATAAATATATACAGATATATATATGTAAAAATATTCTAAATGTATTTCTATTTATTAGTTCTTTCTCAGGATGCAGATAGCATCTTTCTTCATACATCCCTTGTAGTTAACTTGGCTATTTATAATAGACAAAATAACTCATTCATTCAAAGTCATTCTTAAAACAACATTGCTGTCACTGTATACAGTGTTCTCTTGGTTCAGCTCATTTTTCTCTCTGTTATTTCTTTCAATTCTTTCCATGCTTTTCTAAGATCACTGAGCTCATCCTTTCTCATAGCCCAACAGAATTCCATCACAATAATATACCACAACTTCATCAGCATTCCTATATATCACAATACTGAATATAGACTGCTGGATACAACCTGACACCTGTCACAACTGGAACAGTAATAACAAATGAAAGCCATAGCATGGGGCAACAAAACATCTAGACAGTGTCCTTTTCTCTTACTGTAAGTTACTCAGATGCTTCTGTAATTCCTTCTTCATGGCTTGAAAGGAGATTTCCTAAACTTTTTAATGCCTCTTTACCACAGCCTTTGAAGAGATCGGCAAACCATGGCACTAGGGCCAAATCTGGCATCAGTTTGCAGACTCAGAGAGAAGGGAACTATCTGGAAAGTGAGAGCATCAGGGTTACTTCTCTGGTATAGCGTAAATCAGAAAAGCTCTAGGGAGACTTGTAAATTCTATACCTTGGAAGGACATCTCAGGGAACTCATCACAGAGAGTAATGTCAAACTCAAATGGAAATGAATCCTTACAGGTTGCATATTGACTTAGAAAACCAAAAATTAATATTATCTATACCATTTCTTTTACTTTGCTAAGCATTCTCAATTACATTTTAATCTAACTCTGGCCACATAGGGGAGTTTTGCCAGGAATGGTTGGCCACAAGTTTTATGCTTTTAATCTAAGATATCTAAGGACTTCAAATCCATAGGAGGGGACTGATTGGTTACCTAGCAATTCTGAATCTTTTTCACTTGGAAGGGAGGGAAAGGAACTATATGTATCTATTTAGCTTTCTATCTGTCATCTACATACATATGTATATGTGTACATATACATATGTACTTTTTAAAAAAAAATTTAGGGATTTGGGAGAGATCTTTCTGATATAAGTTGTACTTAAAACCATCTAGTTTAACTCATACCTAAACAACATCACTCCTACATCCACTCCATGAAATAATCATCAGATTCTGTTTAAAGACTTTTTGTGACATGGGACCCACTGCCTTCCAAGGCAGCCTATTGTACTTTGGGTGAGCTCTCAGTATAAGGATTTCTCCTCACACAGAAACAAAAGCTCTACCTTTCTGCAATTTCCATCTATATAAGTCACTGTAGAACCTTTAAAATATTCATAATGTTATGTAGAATTATTTAGAAATAGTTTTTTGAAAAACCCCAAATAATTAAAATCTCAAAGGGAAATACAAAGCTCAGCATCTGTTTCAATTTTATTCAATTCTTCGATCTTCTTATTGATATACCCATATTCTAAGTTTACCTTATTGTGCTGGAGTTCCTGACTTGCTTAATAAAACTCCAAAGCACAGTGTGTGGTTGAATTTATTTATGTAAGGGACAATCTGCAGATATTACTTACTGCAGATCAATTCTCCTAGATAAAGGCTTTGCCTGCAAACATGAAAGCATGTCTGTAATAGATGGTCTCCATAATAGCTTCCATGCTTTACTTTTCCATTGCCAATGGAGTAGCAGCACACTATTGTGCTCAAGATTAGTCTGTCTGCTCTTTTAAGAATGGCAAATTACTTTGCTTTTCCCTCTCCAGTATTCTTTCCACTGCATGGTCGTAGAGAGGATCCCTTATTTTAACACTTTCCATGCCATCAAACAGTAGAAGGAAGCTATAAAAGAAAATAAAAATTCAGCAAGAAACAACACATGGTCAATCTTGGGAAAATTGTTACTATACTTCCTCTCAAGCCACTGAAGCCAAAACGATTGAGATAATAAAATAATACAAATGAATGTAAAGCCTTTCACTTTATTTTGAAAATCAATTTCACAAATACGAAAAGTGAAGTAAATGTAGATTCTACTGTTTGGTGTTTAAAGTCCTTCACAGTCTGACTCTAACCTATCTTTCTAGATTGACTTTATGTTTCTTCCCACACTGCCTCCAGCCAGACTTGCTTTTTTCCTTTTCTCTTTCCACAATATTTCCTTTCTTACTTTCATGCCTTTCCATGTCTTGAATGTTCTCCTTTCTCATATCAATTCATAAAATTCCTTTCTTCCTTTAAGATGTAAAGCAAGGACTCACTTCTACATAAATTTTTTTCCTGTTCATTCTAAGTGCTAGGGCTTTCCCTGCCTAAACATTTTCTATTTAGTATCCTTGCATTAATTTTGTATATACTTATCCTGTATGTCCTTGCATAGGTATATACTGTCCCTCATCATAGGACATAAGTTTCCTGAAAGAAAAGATTATTTCATTTCTGGTCTTTGTATCCCACAGAGCCTGACACATAGTAGGTGTATCTTGAGTGGCTCATTGGTTGTAAAAATAAAATATATGCTAGTGAAAATCCAGAAGAAAATTTTTATTACGAAACTCTGGTCAAAACTGTAACAGCAAAGTTGAATTATGTATACTGTAATTTTTCCCAAGGGAAAAATGCATGTATATATGAACACTGCATTTATATATACACATACATATACAACTATATGTATGAATATATAGATAAGGAAATTATGATTATCATTTGTTTACTCTTCCCTAACAACATGAGAGAGCAACTAGGTGGTACAGTGGATAGAGTCACAAAGGTAGAGGCAGGAAAACTCATCTGCCTGTATTCAGTTATGGTACTTACCAGCTGTGAGATCCTGAACAAGTCAGTGAACCCTATTTGCCTCAGTTTGCTCATCTGTAAAATAAGCTAGAGAAGGAAATGGCAGACCACTCCAGCTTCTTTGCCAAGAGGGATCATGAAGGCATGGACACAACTGAAAACTACTAAACAATAGCAGAAAGCAAGGGCAGAATATCCAGTCTGCCCTTGTAGTTCCATCCATAAATATGATAACTACAGCTCGCATCTCTTCAAATGTCAATGTGGTTTTCCACTTGATGCTTGCCAAAGCATAAATTGAATGTTAAAACAGAAGATGCCCTTTCCAATGATATGAGCCACTCATAAAAACCAGCAACTCAATTCCACTCAAAACAAATAAGGGAAAGAAATGAATCATCTGGCATCATTCCCCCTGTTGACTGAAGCCATGTCTAAAGGCAGTAACTAAATCTACTGCTTGGAGCAGTAGATTTAAATATAAGGTGTGTGTGTGTGGCTGCTGTTGTTCTTCATTTATAGCCAGAAAGGTGGATTCAATCAGTTAAAAAAGGATATCAGTCCAATTCAGTTGCTAAGGCAGCTAAAAACGCTGGAAAGAAAATTTCCATTCACTTTTTATTTGATTGATAAAGTTTGAGTTTCATATGCAAGATAAACTACACTTAAGTTTGACACGTTGGGCAAATTTTCAGAAATGTCTTGAATAGAAAGATGGAATAAGGCAGGGACTTACCTGAGCTTTCCAAAATTCCCATACAAACAGCTTAAAAGTAACAACTAAAAACAAATTCTTGAGCCAGAGAACCAGCAAAAGGCTGGCATGAAACAACTTTCCAGCCAAAGACAACTTAGAAGATCAACAGGAAAGGTCTGGCTCATTGAAGGGAGAGTAGCACACTGACAGCACTGGTGACCCAGACAAGCCACCAACAAGTTTGACCCCAGAAAGCCAGGTCAAGCCTTGGGAGTAGCTAAACCAGCAGCATTGACTCCCAGACCTGTCAGCACACAGAAAGGAAGGGGGCTGAACTACAACCAGAAGGCGATAACGAGGGACACTTTACTGACAGTGGGTGCAGTATTCTGTGGCACTGCCCAGGCACAGATCTGGGTCACAGATCTAGATCACAGTGCCAAGGTGAGGAGAAGCACTACCACCCTAGAGAAGATAAAAAAGGAGAGTGGGGATCCTGGTCATAGGCCCAGGGCAAAAATGAGTCCTTGTAATCACTAACAAATCAGAGCACAGAGTAGGAGAGAAATGGCCACACCAGTCCTTAGATCCTACCACCTTGGAGGAACTGAAAACTTACAAACCTGCAAAATAAGTTCTGAAAACAACAACATAAAAATCCATAAGCTTGGGACTGCCCCCTTCACCCCAGGAGGAGAGCCCAACTTTAACATAAAATTGAAAGTCAAGCAATTGGCTGAGGAAAAGAAGAGACAAGAAAAAAAGAACATGAACATAGAAAGTTACTATAGTGACAAGGAAGCTCAAACAGAAACTCGGAAGAGGGCAACAATGGCAAAATAGTGAAGCCCCAAAGAAAAAATGTAAATTTGGTTTCACACCTCAACACCCCAAAAAGTCAAAAAACAGCTCATGGAAGGACTCAAAAATCAGAGAGAGGTAGAAGAAAAATTAGGGAAAGAAAGAAGAGTAATAAAGAAGAGTCAACACTTTTCACACAAATAGATCAAAGCAATTTTAGAAAATACTATTTGCTCATGAGTATGCCAAACCAATATAATGAAAACAAGTCTACGTAAATTAATTTACTTACTCAATGTCATAGCAATTCTATAAAAAATATATAGAATTTGAAAAAATAATAAAGTTTACCTGGAAGGATAAAAGGTCAAGAATATCAAGGGAATTAATTTTTTTGAAATGTGAAAGTGACCTAGCTGTACCAGATGTCAAATTGTATTATAAAATGATAATCATCAACACAATCTGGTACTGGTTAAGAAACAGAGTGGGGGATCAATGGAATAGATTAGATATACAATACACAGTAAAGATCACGGTAATCTAATGTTTGGTATACCCCCAAATCCATGATTTTGTGACAAGAACTCACTATTTGACAAAAACTATTGGGAAAACTGGACAAGAGTATGGCAGAAAGTATGTATTGACCAATATCTCATACCATATATCAAAATATGATTCAAATGGGTATATGATTTAGACATGAAGAGTGATACCATGGGCAAATTAGGGAATTATGGAATAGCTTATCTGTAGATCTATGGATAAGGGAAGAATTTATGATCAAATAAGAGATACAGGAGTATTACAAGATGTAAAATTGTTAATTTTGATTAAATTAAATTTTAAAAGGGTTTGTACAACAAAAAAACAAAAACAGTCAAAGTTAGAAGGAAAACAGCAAACTGGGGGTGGGAGACATAGCAAGTATCTCTGATAAAGGCTTCATTTCTCAAATACATAAAAAACTGAATCAAATTTATAAGACTACAAGTCATTCCTCAATTGCTTAATCATTTTAAAATGATATGAATAGGCAGTTTTCAGATGAAGTAATCAAAGCTATCTGTAGTCATAGGGAAAAAATGTTTTAAATCACTATTAATTAGAGAAATGCACATTGAAATAACTCTGGGGTACCATCTCCCACCTATATGATTGACTAATAGGACAGAAAAAGAAAATTATGAATATTGGAGGAAATGTGGGAAAATGGAATACTAATATAACCATTCTGGAGAACAATTTGGTTCTATGTCCAAAGAGTTATAAAATCCTTTAACGCAGCAATACTATTAATTTGTACCCCAAAGAGATAAAAGGGGGGAGACCTATCTGTACAAAAATAATTATAGCAGCTCTTTTTGCGGTGGTAAAGAATTGGAAATGGGGAAATGCCTATCAATTGGGGAATGGCTGAACAACTTGTGGTATATGATTGTAATGGAATATTATTGTGCTAAAAGAAATTATGAGAAGATGATTTCAAGAAAAACTTGGAAAAACATGAACATAGCGAAGTGAGCAGAACCAGGAGAACATGGTGCATAGTAATAACAATATTGTATGATGATCATTTGTGAATGAACTAGCTTTTCTCAGCAATACGGTGATATAAGATAATGCCAAAGAACTCATGATGAAAAATGCCATCTCCCTCCAGGGAAAAAAATTGATTGAGTATGGATGCAGATTGAAGCATATGATTTTTTACTTTATTTTTTCATGATCAATATCTTCTTTCATAACATGACTAATATGGAAATATTTTGCATGATTGCACATGTATAACCTATATCAGGCTGCTTATAATCTCAGGGAGGGTAGAGAGGAAGGAAGAGAATTCAGAATTAAAAATTATATCAAATAAATGCTTAAAACTGTTTTACATGAAATTGGGGAAGAAATAAAATGAAAGAAAAATGTCTTTAATATCTTTACTTCCTCAGATATTCTCCTCCACATATAAGTATGTGGTAGTTCCATGCTATAT
>JAJHZJ010000641.1:1150329-1461135 GCA_023548195.1 Bettongia penicillata ogilbyi
AGTCACCATCAGTGCCGTGAATATTGCCTTGATGATACACATAGGTCCGTGAATTAATGGTCAGACTTTGATATATTGCCATGCTTCAGATTTTTCTATTAATAAAGTATATTTAAATTGCTTTTTTGAAAACTATCCTAGCATTATCTTCCATTTATTAAGAATGGAGTTCAACAGTGAATGGGTTGAATCCTGAGAAACAAAGAGCTTATCTTGCCAAACTTAACACCCACTCTAAAATCACAAATTTAATCTTTGGAACCAAACTAAAAACTTTTTTTGAGTATTTATGCTCATTTTTACCCATGACAAAATCTGACTTCCTGTTCAAGTTTTTTAGAGCTTCATTTTGAAAATCCCAAAAGATTTCTCTGACATTGTATGCCTCTTCAAACGAAGAGTTGAAAGTAGAAGTATAAATAAATCAAAACATGTGGAATATATTTCCTCCAAAATGTACACTATTTTTAAAGTTCAAGAAAAGGTCATTTGAAAGGTTCCAGTTCAGTTGTACTAAACCAGTTAATTTAATCATTCCTTCAAGTGTCCATGTTTTTCATGCCCAGTGAAGAAGGACATAGAACTGCACTTTTATTTCTAAAGGATGGTCTATCCTACTGATACTATTGGATCTGACTTGGCCACAACTGCAAAAAAAACCTTCATATATCTCCTCTGAAATATTTTAAAAGAATTTTTACTGTTAACATGTAACAATTGTTCATGTACTGTACTGATGATCAAACCAAAGCAGAGAATGTTTGTATAATTACCCAGATAATAAAGACAGACAAACTAATGATTGGTATTTCCAATTAATTCATTTGAGGAAGCTAGGAGGCACACTGCATAAAGCCTAAAGTAAGTAAGACTTCTGTTCCTGGGTTCAAATATGACCTCAGACAGTTACTAGCTGTGTGACCCTAAGCAAGTCACTTAATTGTGTTTCCCTCAGTTTCCTCATCTGTAAAATGAGCTGAAGAAGGAAATGGTAAACCACTTTTGTACCTTTGCCAAGAAAATCCCAACAGATTAACTCATTCAATATGTCACAAGCTCATGCTTCTTCCACTTACAACTATAGCATTGTAGAAATATTTCTACTTGAGTATCATGCATTGATCAACATCAGATTATTATTTATGTGATCTTTCCTTATAATTTGAAACCCCATATTCTTTTATTGATTCATGACTTCATCAGTACAGGTATTTGGGTAGACAAATCTGGTCCTTTTCACTGGTACAAATAAGCATTTATCTATATCTTCTTATCCTGTGCAGTTCATATCCATATGTTTTCACAAATGTTCCATTGGATAATAAGCAATCATACTGAAATTTTCCTCTAATATTTCTAATTTTAATACTTTCATGGATACCAATACATCCATCATGACTGTCTCTTTGTTACCCTTTACTTTTACTATATGATCAAACAACCTCACTTGGGGCTAATTATGTCCTTGATAATGTCTCTCAAGTCACTTCTTATGCACAAAACATCATGGTAATGTACCATGATCTACTAATACCTCCTTGTCTTCTTTGCTCTAGGATGACTCTTTCCCCAGCAAGGCCCGTAAATTGTGGCACACTAAGTTGTAGTGCACAACTAATTTTTATGTCACAAGCTAAAACAGGGAAGGGAAATCATATTTGCTAGTGGTGCACTGGCTCAACGTACTGGATGCTTTCTTTGCAGATGCAACTGTTAAAATAACCACTTTGATCCATAATCCTCTGTCAACTAGCTTCTACCCTTCAGTTCTGGGTTGAACTATGGACTCTAACTCTTTCTTTCCCTCTTTTTGTCTTTGTAAGAATAGTATCAGGAATAGTATCCTATAGTTTTTACTCAGTATTTCTTATTTGCACTACCTACAGTGGAAATACAATTAATTTAGTTTTCCTACTGTCAGTATGAGGGCTTATGATGTTTTGCCACTAGAAGGTAATTAAGTGATTAACAGGCTGAAGCTCCTAGCCTGGATTCCTTTGGTGTGATACATCAATCAATTAAAAAACGATCATTACATGCCTACTATGTGCAGGCACATGGTAAGTAATAAAAAGAGAGAGAGAGACAAAAGACAATCCCTGCCTTCAAGAAGCTCATAATCAATGCTGAATTATTCCTAGTCAATTCTTCATTAATAAAATATGTAGTAAATTTTCCTGTTCCTTTCTTCTTTTTCCTTTCTAACTTCAGCTAAGATATCAAGTTCTCTGACCATCTCTTTTTTCCCCTATTCTATCTTCTCCATGACTTTTCCTAAAAAAGCTTTCTCAGTTCTTCTCTCTTTCTCAACTAGCCCAAATGACAGTGTTTTTTTGCCTCTTCCTCTCCACTCTGGCCATAATTTCTTATTTTAAAAACATCATTTTCCCTATTCAAGAATTGCATTTTAAAAGCAGCACACACTGATTCAGCATGGCATACTAACATTTTAACAGAGACTACAAGTAGAAACTGAATCTATTTCTATGCCTAAAACCTTGGAAAACAATTTAATCTTTCCTTTTATTCCTCTTTCTGATCATAAAAGTTGGATTACACGCAATTCTCAACTAGAGATTAGAAAATCCTCCCAATGATTCCACAAAATTACCCTGAATAATTTTTGCACTTTTAAAAGTTGTACCCTTGGACAATTCTGCTTTGGGGAATTTGTCTGGCACCTTAACGAATACAATCTGGCAAGAGCCAAAATTGATTTTTCATGGCATACTTTATATTCAACAAGAATATACAACAACTTTTCTGAATTGAGTATTCAAAGATTCTTCAACGTCTTCTCTTCATCACAAATTGATATTCTTTGGCAAAAAAATAATCCGATTTCTGTGGCTACCATTTCTCCCCCAACATAGTTTGGTTATCGTATCCTTTTCAGGGGTTTATAGGTAGGTGTATATATACATAATGAGAGAAATTCTCTGGCAAAATGATCCTGGCAAAATGGTTCTGCCTACAGTGGAAGAATCATCCCTAGTGGTCTTACAGTCTCATCCTGAAGAGAGAGGATCAGTGTGTATAATGCAACTTGTGTGTGTGAGAGAGAGAGCTTTAAAAATAATGTGTGTTTTAAGAACTTCAATTTGTTAGTTAATTTTTAAATTTCAAAATATAAAACAATATACTTCCTTTCAGAAGATGACATAACTAACGAGGTATAAAAGTAATCTAAAAATACTAACATTATGACATATCACTAGTCCTGCCTCATAGCCTTATACTGTGCTTTCCTTTGCTAGTCATAAGTCAGTAAACCCTACTCCTCCTTCCTTTTCACACTTTCCATTTTTCCTTACCTATAACTCCTTGACTCCCTTTGAGGCAGGAAAGGTGAGTAGGAGGATACTTCACTTCCTCAGTGGACCTCAATCTCATTAATGTGAGAACTACCTCCAAATGTACCAATCACAAAATGCCTTGTAAGCTTGCACATCTCTTGTCCATATTCTACTATAAACTCTCCATGGAGAATCTGTCCCAAGTGCCTAAGGCCTTCCTTGAGATTTTTTTTTAGAATGCCATAGAAATCAGTTTAGCAATGACTTTTGACAAGTGGACCTGCCTCACTGCATGAATAGTAGCTTCTTCACCACTTTGTAAAGGTATGTTATCACTGGTGTGGGGCAGCTATGGTGGTGCAGTGGATAGACCACCAGTGCAGGGGTCAGGAGGACCTGAGTTCAAATCTCACCTCAGACACTTGACACTCACTGTGTGATCTTGGGCAAGTCACTTAACCCCAATTGCCTCTTCCTGGGTCATCTCCAGTCATCCTGATGAATATCTGGTTATTGGATTCAGATGGCTCTGGAGAAGTGAGACTGGTGACCTGCACAGCCTTCCCTCATTCAAAACAAAGTCAAGTGCAAATCATGTCATCATTTCTCTGATGGCGTATTCTTCTTCAGCAACGAAGGACGAACACACACATCACTGGTAGTATGCTGAAGCAAACTCCACCTTCTGTACATCTCTCCATTGTCCTTTGATGCACCTACACTTTTGATTGAAACTGCAGTGTAACAAGACTCACAGACATATAGCCATTTTCACTTTATACAGCAAATATGAAACTTAATTTCTTTGATTCCAGAGAGTAGAAGTTACAGTAATGGACAGAAGTTGCAGAAAAATAGTTTAAGGTTTGATTATAAGGAAAACATTCCTAAAAACCAAAAGTATCCAAGAGACCTTCACTAAAGTCCTTAAAGTCAATGCTAGATCAATCATTTTGAAGGAATTTTTCTTGGGATTGGACTAGAGTTCTTCTAAAGTCTCTAATAGGCTAGTATTTGTGACTATTCTGTTAATCTATAAAACCTTAACCCTCCTGAACCTAAGCATAATTGGTTAGTTCCACTGTATTCACATTAGGAATTCAGGTTATATTTCATTGCAACTAATCTAAGGACTTAACTACATTATTTTGTTGCATTTACATTTTGTATAATGATAATAGCAATAACTAGAATTTATGTAGTGTTTTGATGTTTGCAAGGTGATATATACATAAAATTTCATTTGACACTGATACCCTGTGACATAAGTTGAACCAAATGTTTCTTGAAATACATTAACTGTTGCTACTGTTTAAACACTTTTTCATTACACAGAAATTTTTATAGTGTTAATTTTATGTAAAATAATTTTAGCTTTCTAAAGCAAAAACAGAGGAATTTTAAAAGTTTATAGAATTTGAATAATATTTTAAGAAAAAGTTTTAGAGATAAATATTTTTCAGGAAAAGTATTTTTTCATAGAATTAAGATATAAATCATATGAGAAAAAAATTCCTCAAGCTTGACATCTGATGCAACACCACATGAACATTAACTTACATTTTCCTGGAAAATTCCACAGAAAGACTTTATTTATAACATCTAACCATTTTACCCAACTTACCATCATTGCATTCCACTTATTAAAGACTGTTGTATTACTTGTATACCTCATCTCTGTTATTTCAAATTTATCCTGCATATAGCTTTTTTTTTGGTTGCTTGTAACTGTTCATTGTTTTTGTTCATAGTTTTCAGCATATCATCTCCCCCATTAGACTGCAAGCTCCTTGAGACTGATAACAGTCTTTTTTTGTATCCACAGTGCTTGGCACATAGTGGGCAGTTAATAAATGTTATTGACTAACAGACAGACTAGTGCTCCAGAATGATCTGAATAAGGGACAACCCATTTAATGATACTCAGTTATTTAGCATCAAACTATTTTTCAACAAAAACAACTACATCCTGTATGACAGGAAGAGGGGTGGAGGACTTTGTATATCAAACTTCCAGAAATCTTTGTTTACAAGGTTGAGCTTTTTTTTTTTTCTGTTATTGCAAGACCGTCCAAGAGTTTCTAAGCAGGTCATGGCTTTTTCTGACAAGAATTATCTTTGTAACACATACATAGATATTTTCCCCTTTTTAATATGACGAAAGAATATTTTTAGAAAACATTGGAATGAAAGACTCTTATAAACATCTACAGTTCACAGGATCATACATCTTGAGTTGGAAGACACTTATTCCAATTCTCTCATTTTACAGATGAAGAAACTGAGGCTCAGGGAAGCTCACACAGGCAGTAAGAATTGGATAAAGGATTAAAAACCAAATCCTCTAACTCTAGAGCCAATGATATTATCTCTATAACAAATTGACTCCCTAGTCCTAAAAAAAAAGAAGAAGAAAAATATTTTTAATGGAGGATAAGAAAGGTTCTGACTTACACTGGCATTCTAGCTTGGCTCCTCCCTACATTCCCATTTTTAGTCTTTTTTTCAGGTTGCTGCATCAACAAATACAGGCTATCTTTTTTTTGATGGGCAGCTGGGTGGCTCAGTGGATAGAGTGCCAGGCCTGAATCAGAAAGATTCATCATCTTGAATTTAAATCTGGCCTCAGACACGTAGTAACTTATGACCCTGTGTAAGTTGTTTAATCTTATGTGCCTCAGTTCCTCATCTGCAAAATGAGCTGGAGAAGGAAATGGCAAACCATTCTAGTATCTTTGCCAAGAAAACCCCAAATGGGGTCATAAAAAGTCAATCACAACTGAACAGCAACAATCTTTTTTAATAAGCAGATTTAAAGGTTATGCTTAGTTATCCCTTCTCTTTCTGTTCAAGTTCTCATCAGTTTAATGCAAAGGAACTCAAATTTGTATCTTTATTTTTTATTCTTACCAGGAGATTCAGTGGCTGAGAGGAAAGTACAAAATCTCTCTTCCTTCATGATCCTCTTTCATTATGGGGGAGGTGGGGGGTGAGTGGAGAAAGTAGAGAGGAGATTGGAAGTGAGATCTTATCTCATTTTGACCTTACTTACCAGCACAGCTTCTGATGAATGGAGTGACCAAGTCACAGCATCTGATGGAAGTTCCTTTCAGCCTGAAGACAATCCAACCTCCTATTGCTGTACTCAGCAACATTTCTCTGTCAATACTTTGCTTCCTTCTGTAACTGTCAGACTTTTGCAAGTGACAAGTCACTATGGGAGCATTCAACGTGGTAAAAGGATTGATCATAATTCAAAGTTTAGGTGCATGAAGTTACATGGGACCATAGTGCCATAAACTAGAATTCAGTGATGAATGGTTGCATTGACTATATCTTTGACCCATAGACACTTGTCTAAATTCATGCAGTCTTCAAGATATGGGAGAAGTAGGTTGATTAATAATGATATTGTTCAGTCATTTCAGTCATGTCTGGCTTTCCATGACCCCATTTGGGTTTTGTTGGAAAAGATATTGCAGCAATTTGCCATTTCTTTCTCCAGATCATTTTACAGATGGGGAAATTAAGGCAAACACAGTAAAATGACTTGCCTAGAGTCACACAGCTACTAAGTATTTGAAGTCAGCTTTGAACTTGGGTCTTCCTGATTCCAAACTCAGGCCCCACCAAGCTGCCTTAGCAATGATAATAGTAATTATTATTATTATAATAAATAATAATGTTAATTTTAAAAAAGCCTGTGGTTTCATGGGTATAAGGAACACTCCGTTGACAAAATTCTTTCTATTACTGCAATTTAGCGTCTTGTCTGCCACTAAATTGTAGAGCTGGCTAAAGTGGTGAGAAGTTAAGTCACTTGCTCAAGGCCAGCCAGGTAGAATTTGATCTCTACCAGGTAAAACCAGAGCTACCTAGCTTCAAGAACAGATCTCTATCCACTATGCCACACTGTGCTCCCCTCCCCCAATATGCGTGTATATTTCTATTCATTTTAGACCTTATAGGCGGTATAATCTTGACAATGCAATTTGTTTCTTAAGATGCGAGATTCTGATCTGTCCCATGAAAGATTCTAGAAAAAAACTTTACTCCAAAGACTTGACTTGATTTATTAGTAAGATATAATGCATTTTTAAATATTTGTAACACCTGTCGAGTGAAACAACGTATGTAAAGCACTTTGTAAACCTTCAAGGGCTACACAAATGTCAACTTTTATTATAATCTGTTTCTCTAAAGTCATCATGTCCTCTTCTTACATAGAATTATAGATTAGAAGAACCTTTAAAAGTCATCTAATACAAGTCTCATCTTACTAATAAATAGATTGGAGGACATAGGGATCAAGTGATTGGCCCCAAATTATACAGATATATTAAGTGGCAGAACCAGGATTTAAATCTAGGTATTCTAACTCTATATCCAGGCCCTCTGACTCCATGCTCATTCTATCCATCAAGGTGGTTATAGATTAGCATTTAAGACTGTCATTTTAAAAAAGTAACATTTTCAAAACAATTTCAGTGTATTTTAAAAGGCACTCTTCTGGCCTTCTAAATCCTATTCCAGTTTGACTCATGCCTTTATGTACACTCAATTCAGACAACTAATGTTAACCATTGATCTAGATCAGGGATTCTCAACATGAGGTCTGTGAATTTTATATATTCTTTATTCTGAGAAGGGGTCCATACACTTCACTAAACTACCAGTGGGCACCATCACATGCACATACACACACACACACACACACACACACACACTAAAAATCCCTGATCAAGACCAATGAGGATCTGAGTGGTCTTCACTAGACTCTACCCAGAGTGTCTGGTATGGAATTCCTATTAGGGCAATTTAATTTAAGGGCTATTCCAAGTGTTTAAATAGCTTGGGGTGGCATCCACAGATCTAATTCAGTTTAAGATCTCTACGAGTCTTTGCCCAAGTAATTTAAAACCTCAAACTGATCCAACATTTTAAACACCATCTAGACTGCTGGACTGGATCCCTTTGGGTAGCACTAACTGACTCAGAATGATACACATAAGTAGAATGCGGAGAATAGGGAAAGTTCTTGTACGAATTATAGTGTTGCATGAGAACATACAATATCCCCTTAATCAATGGAGGAAAGGAGAATGCCCAATATTTTAGAATAAATTCTATATTATGTCACATGATTTGCTATGTGACTCAAGAAAGAAACAAAGGATCCCTGTCCTCCCCTAAAATAAATTGCCAGACATTTCCTTCTATAGAGGGCTCCTTTGGAAAAAGTGAATAGGACTGAATAAGGTGAAAGAGGGAAGGCAAAGGAGAAAAGAGACAATATAAATGATTTCTTTTTTGCCTGTGGGGCAATTTACTACATTCTAATACCTACATATGAGTTTTAAAATAATGAATAGATAAGCATGGTACAGTCAATAGAATGCTGGATTTGGAGTCGAAGTATCTACATTCAAATCTCAGATCTGCTTCTTATCTGTATGATTTTAAACATTTACCCTCCCTGGGCTTCAATATCTGTATCTATAAAATGGTGTGTATTGATATAGGGAGGAAGGGAAGAGGGATGGAGAATAGATAGATGACTGTGAGCTCTAACTCTATAAATACATTTCAAACAATGAAACGAGGATCATGATTCCCTATAGTTTTTTCCCTTTTTTTCACTAAATTTTATTCTAATTTTCAACATACTACATAAGAATAATTTTTAGTGGAATGAAAGGGTACGCTGCCAAAAATCACCTCCTAAAATCTTCCCAATCACAAGTCAAATCTTGTTCAAAATACATGATTATCACCCAACTGTTTATATGTTTTAGGTAGGAAGTTGTATTCTGGTACATAAAATAGACGATAAAGTAAATAATAATAATAATTATCCCAGCACAGGGATAAACATGCCCTCTACATACATTCATCCATCATTTGTGACAGCATCATAAAATTAACAAAAACAGCCAGGGTAAGAATGCAAAAAAAAATGTCAGTTAAGAAAGAAAACAACCAGACCTTTGCTAACTATTTATTACTATTGAAAGTAATATTTGTGAGATACACCCACACACACACAGCACACACTTTACAAAGCTTTCAAGATAAGTAATCAGTTCCCACATATGAGGTAAGAGCTGAAAAAAATCATCCTAATTGCTATTGTCATCTCTTGAGGTTAGCAAACGTCACTTTTTATTCCAAAAGCTTGCAGCATGATGTGCACAATGAACAGGAAACAGATGTCTCCTAGAGATTTATTCCTGCATTTGCAAGTATTTACTACAGACAGATGAGAATTAAAATTCCTGTTTAGCACGTAGCTAGTACTCTCAATAGACCCAGAGTGCTAAATTCTGCACTGGGCTACATTTTCTGTTGTTGTTTTTTTACCCTAACCATGTACCATTAGTACATCCACAGAATTGCCCACAAAGGCTTCAGATATATCAGTGCCAGGGACTATTCTTAAACCGGAGAAAATAGAATAGGATCCCTACATGGAGACAGTGTAGTGTAACACCTTGAGTACTGCACCAAGTGTAAGAAAGACCCGAGTTCAAGTCCTGTCCTGGACATTTAAGAGATCTCGCACCTTGGGCAATTGTATTAAACTCGCTATGCCTTGTTTTCCTCCTCTGTAAAAATAGAAGGGGGAGGGGACTAGACTTCTTGGCTTCTAAGTTCCTTTCAGCTTCTAAATTTATGATCCCATAATTGTGTGAAAATCACCTAAAGGACTGCGAGGTTGTGTTGATATGGGCAGCAAAGGAAATGGGATGGAACGCTTTCTGGAGCAGTTTACCTTAAAACTTCAGCCTCCTTGAATCAATACACTCAATCTGGGTTGCTCTGTTCTAACCAGTTTAATAGACATAATCCTGCCAATTTCACAGGATGTTAATAACTTGATTGGTGAGGCTTTGCTGTTATTTATTTCCTTTTGTTTTATAATCTTATAATCCTAAGCAACTGATTGTCCCTTGGAATACAGGGTTATTTAAGGACAGAATAATTCGGTCAGCTTTTAATGTCAAATAGATTTTGAATAAGAACTCTGTAAATGTAGTTAGTTATAAATGAGGCAAATTTGCTTGCTTGTTGAGATTTCATTTCTGGTATTTCTTCCTGTTTTGAATTTCTTTTATTAGAATTATTCACTAACAGGACAAGGCAACATTAGTGATAACTATTTTAAGATCTCCATTTGCTGAGGAATTCAGAATGAAACAGAGTGAAAGGACAAGTCACTATCCTACTATTATTCTCTTGTATTCATTAGACTGATGAATTAAAAAGTTAATCATTGAATGCAACTATTAGCATGTAAACATTTTCTGTCGAATCACTGAAAGCATTTGGAGGACAACTTTAGTAGCAGACAGAAGGACAGACATGATTTATACCTCATCCTATTTCCACATGACTTTGCTTCTCCCTACCAGACTGTAATATAAATGTTTCATTTGTTTTCCCCTTTATAGCCTGGAGATCATAAGTACTTGATATGAAAGCTTTTTTTAAAAAATTTATATGGATCATATACCTGGTCAATAGTGGGTAATAGTTGTATTTTCAATAATGGCTCAGTCTCATATTGTTTATCCATTGGATTTTCAAGGATATTTTGAGGTCTATGAAATATGGACATAAATAAGTGAGTTTTCACAAATATAAAACACCTTTGGCTATATTCCACCAATCTAGGGGTGTGTACCTAGTATCAACTTTTGCTGTTTCTTGGTGAAGTGATACCTACTTCTTCCAAAAGTTTTTCTGTATGTAAAACATGTTCATTATAAGTTTTGATGCATGCATCAATCTTCTTCCTTCTTTATGACAACTAAATGTTAATCATTTTGTATCTGACTTCAGACAATAATGTATATTTCATGAATACTATACAGGGTTAGGTTAGTGCTCTTTGGCTTCTGGGGCTCCCTACCTAGACAGCATTGCTATAGAGATGATAGACACTATCACAGAACTCCTTAGTTTGGTGATCTCTCTTTCAATTTGTCTTGGAGGGCTTCTGGGAAACCAGAAGAGTTCAATCCATGCAGAGTAGAGTCATATTTGATTTCTAGGCACACATTCCACTGCTCTCTCATTTAAGATTCTACCAGTATGTGGTATTGCAGGACAGTAATACTTGAAATAGAGGAGATCATCACTACTAGCACCAGTATGCTTTTTCCTTGGTTAAAGGAAGGAAAGACAGAAGGAGAGATGTGATTCTGACCCACCAGCACTCCCAAATGCCTATTCCATATGCAAGTCCCAAAAGCCATAGAAATGTATTGATGTCATGTGTTGGTAAACATACACATACCTGAGACAGACTGATAGATGAATAAATATATCCATATATCCATACTTAACAATATATGTATTATATATGTATACATGTATTATATTGTGTATATATACATATACATATGTACCATATATATGTATGTGTGTGTGTACACACACACATACCTATTCATTGCCCTAGATCTGAGATTAGCCCTGGAGGTAAAAACTCAAATTGAGCCTAGTGAAAGACAAGCTTCCCATAAAATGACCAGTCTTCATAAATTGGGGCTACCCCTCATATGTCTTACAGGTAGGGTATCCTGTACATTGCTAAACATAGTCATGCTAAATGTAGGGCACCCACCACCCTTTAAACCTACTACAAGTGAAGCTTGGATACCTGTTTCTGCCACTGCCTTTACCATTAATTTTCTTTCACTTGGAAACTTGCCAAAATTGTTAGTGCCCACTTTACAGACCTGAAAGTGTGTGTTGACCAGCACTGAATAACTGCTAATTGCTTCTGACGCATTCTTCTCATTGACCTTTGATTTCGGGGAGCTAGTAAATTTCTTGATCTGTATACACAGCCTTGGCTTTCTCCTTGATAGCTGAACATTTGGTGGGTCTTTCCATTTGAATGAATCACTTTCATCCGTTGGTTCAGTGTTAACTCGGCATTCAAGTTTAAAGTCTCAAGTCTCTGTCTTTCTTTGATATGCATTTTAGATTTTAAACATATTGTCATCATATCCTTATTAGTCTTTCTAGCAAGAAACGGAAGCAATCAAATAAAATAGCCTCAAATTTAATAAATCCCAAAACAAAAATGCCTGGGGGAAGGCTCCCTGTCCAACATCAACTGTACAAAGAGAACTTCGCATTAGTTCACAAAAGTTTTACATGCACAGGACACATAAATGTTACCAAGCAACAGTATTTTGTTTCATTCATTCCATGATTCTTAAGATGCCACAGATACTTAATCTGTATACAACAGAAACTTCTACAGAATGATTTCAAACTGCTAACTTTCCATCAAATCCATCTCCTGCAATCTGTCTACAAAGTAGTGTGATGGGCAGAGGCCCCCAAGTACTGGCTGCTTAAATTACACTTTTTTATAGACATAGTGGAGCTAACCATATCATTTTAGAGTCATGACAGGAACCATTGCGCACTAGTCCTAACGCTGTGCTTGTAGAAAGATTTTGATAGATACTACTTTGAATCATTTACAAATAATAACATTACTAGAAGCCACCCAAGTTTTTCATTTTTTAAAAAATTCATGGAATAGAAATCCAATATTTGACCACAAGAAATTACTTTTATGACCATGAAAGAGAAAAATGTCAATTCCTTCATGTATTCACCATTGGCACCACATGAATTTCTGAATTACGTAAGAACTCTGAGAACCAAATACTTACTTTCCCAAAATTTGCATGATACTAAAATGCCAGTTTCACACATAATAATAAAGGGAGTCGGAAAAAAAAATCTAAAAATGATTCCTGACACTGGGTTCAATTAATGTTGAAGTTTTTTTTCCCTTATAATTTTCTGAATTTATTTTTCTTTCCTTTCAGTAATACTGAAATGCACTGTGAGATTTTGTGACAGACAGTTTTCTTTTTTAAAAAGCCATGACATAACCAGACCCTGGATCCAGACAGGTTTTTCCAGGATAGGATCACTGACTTTGGTTTCCTGTTTTCTTTTTCTTGCATCAGTAACAACCCAGGCCTTTCCTCTAATTGCTTCAGGACTCATTTCTTTAATAGCTAGTATTCCTTTTGAAGGTGATGAAATTTCATTAATTATTAATGTTTCAATTGTATATCATCATTATGGCTGCTATTTTTGTGTCTTAAACAAATTTACTAACCCCTGATAATAGTATTGGTCTATGGTCAAACCACATTAGAGAGGTCTTCTTTAAGGCTAGAAATCTTGATTTGACAAGTGTTAACTTTTTCCTACATTGGTAACAAAAGATTATATGGATTTCTCAGTCTAATACAATATTCAACAAGCATTCATGAAACCATTCTAGCCACACAGAAAATGAAATTTTATTTTGACATTCTACAAATTACAGTCATTCCAGTTCTTTTTGCCAAACATATATACTTTTGTTTTGTATAGGTTCATGCTACTGTTTTTTATTAATGCTGTTACAAATCTTATTGATACTGATGGATTACAATAAATTTATTTTAAGTATCTAGTGCATGAAAATCCATGACCTCTATATTTTTATTATGTGTCATTTTCCATACTTTCCATCTTTTCCGTTTTCTCCTACTACAAAAATAGCAATTTAATCTAATCTGGAGGAGTAGGATGATGAATAGCAAAAACATCAAGATGAAAGAAAGTGTTAAAGAAATTTAGATGATTATCTCTTGTGACAGATGTAATCTTAAAGATAAAAAGTTTATTTTATGGAATACTTTACAACTGGCTATTCCATTTCTGAAGTTACTATGATTAAGGACAATTAGAACTAATGGAGAAGTCCTATCTCTTCCACACTAATCTCCAAGGATCTTTCCCCCCAAACTTATATTTGCCATCTCCTGAACAGCTAGGTAGCATAGCAGTTAGAGTGTCAGGCCTGGAGTCAAAAGACCTGAATTCAGATCTGACAAATCAGGCACTTGCTAGCTGTGTAGCCTGAGTAAATCACTTAACTTATTTGCCTCAGTTTCCTCATCTGAAAAATGAGTTGAGAAGGGAATGATAGATTGCTCCGATACCTTTTCCAAGAAAACCCCAAATGGGGTTGTGGAAGGTTGGACACGACCAAACAACTACAAAAATAACAATGGAATAAATGAGACATAAAATAATTGGATAAACAAAAACCCCATGCTTAAACATTTTATTGTAGTTAAGACTACAAATCTTTTTTTCCCCAGTGATATGGTCGGGAAGCACTATGGTATGATATAGTAGAAAGAGGGCTAGATTTGGAATCAGAGAATCTAAGTCTGAATATCAGCTTACTTACCGCCTGTGTCATCTTGGGCAAATTGCTTGACCTTTCCTCATCTGTGACATGAATGGGTTGAGCTAGATGATGTCTGAGTTTTCTTCTAGCTCAAAATTTTTTATCAATCTCAATCCTATTCTTCACTCTTTAAGTTGAAGGAAGCAGCCCTGGACTCCTGGTTGACCGCAGAAGCACCTGAAGGGACAATGTGAGAGAAGAAGATGGAAACCGGGACCTCAGCCGAGCTTCTAGATCAGGGGTCCTCTACTTGGGGGCCATTAACTTGGAAGTTTAGAGAGGTTGTTTTAAAGTATTTGACTATTTCAATAGAAATGTTTCCTTTATAATTTAATGTATTTTATTTTTTATGTAACATCTGTCCTAAAGCCCATTTTCATGGAACTCTCTCTTTTATTGGTGGAAATGAATGCCCTGCCCTGAATGGGGGCAGGGGAGAGCACAGTTAGGGAAAGTTCCCCATAGTCAAGCTTTAGGGAGTCTTCAAGCTAGAGAGAAGATGGAAGAGACCCACTGCACTTCAGATAATGGAAGGAATAGACTCTGGGAAGATATGAGAGGAGTGGGCAATCTCCATGTTATTTCTATTCCCAGTTTGCTATTATAGAGACTTTGGAGAGTTTTCCCCTTGAGTAAGATCTCAAACACTCTCTGGGTTGAGCTGAATTATCTTGCTCCCAAAGGAAGAAGTCTTTCATTCTATATTGCCTGGTAGATATTTTCCTATGTATACCTTCTCTGATTTCTGTTTGCTACAATTTGGATAAAAGGACTTCTTTGTGATTTACTATGTGTGGAATTGTTATTAAAGTCAAATTTTGTATATAGAGCTTAGGGTTCCCTTTCCTCTCAATATGACAAAGCAATCAAAATTTAGATGGAATGTAATCATTTCTCCTAGACAGACAATATGTAAGAGAGCAGAGAGATAAGTTTCTAGCCTGGTACCCCCCTCTCTTTGAGGAGAGCAAATTGACCTCTAGCCCCAACTTCCTGCTTCCCCACCTAGCAGGATTGAAAGTCTCTTTGGAGAATGGTGGGGAGGAGAAAAGACTGGAGATTTCTATTCTATTTCCCTTTGAGCCACACACAATGATAGTATCCCTTGCCATACATAGGCCTCACTACACATGGGACCCCTACTTCTATCAACCACTCCCATCACACTATCCTCATATATACATTGGAAAAACATTATTCTGACAAAGGGTTCACAGGCTTAACCAGACTGCCAACAAAATTCAAAGGAGTCTGTGGCACAAAATAGGTTTAAAACTCCTTCTCCATATAAGTGGGAGTTGTAACAAGGGTAGAGAGTGAATTTCTTGGATGCTAGTTAAGAAAGAACATCAGACCTCCCTGGTTTCCTTTATGTCTCAACTAAGATCCAACCTTCTATGGGAAGCTTTCCACAAGCCCTCTTAATTCTAATGCCTTTCTTCTGTTAATGATTTCCTGTTTATCCTGTACATAACTTTATACATATATATATATATATATATATATATATATATATATACATATACACACACACAAAATGTGTGCGTATGTGTGTAATATACATGCATATATATGTATATATGTGTATATATATGTATACATATATGTGTATGTATATTTTTGCATGTTGCTTGCCTATTAAATTTAAACTTTTAAGGGAAGAAACTTTTCCCCTTTTAGTTTTCCCAGAGCTTAGTACAGTGCCTGGCCCATAGTAGATGCCTAATAAATGTCTATTGATTGATTGAGACAGAGGGGTCATCTTGGCTCTACATGGTATTAGAGACAGGGTCGGGTTTGGAGCATAGAAAGGGCGAATTATTCCTGAGCACTAAGAATACTTTCTTTGAGATGAAGAGTCAACAGAGGTATAGTACTACAAAGAAAAACATATAGTTATAGCTCTACCAAGCTAAGAGAGGTCTGGAATAATTCTCACAGCTGTGGAACTGACATTTGATTGGTACATCGCCGAAGGAGAGGAACATCAGCTAAGAAAACAGAGAAGTGCGTGGTACCGTGACTGAATAATGACGTGAAGTGATAGGTGATGGAGTGCAAGAGCCCCACCATTGACTCGGAGCTCCAGAGGATGCATGCAGGGCATTACACTGCACAGCAGAGATGCCCAGAGGAAGATGCCAATGAGGACTCACCACAAATGCCTTAATAATAAAAATATCCTAAAACAACACGAAAGAAAACACCTACTAAGATGCTCTCCTGAACATTATTATGAGGGAATGAATATGTGTAGAAACCCAGTTAGAGGGGCAAAATGGATTGTAAAAGGGTTTCCTATTTCCCATTAATTCTGTATGGGTTCTACTTATTTTCTTTAAACTTTATAAATAAATTTGTTCATCTTTTAAAACTTTTGAAGCATGGGATTACAAAAGGAGTTCAAATCTCTATCCTGGATGGTGTCTGATAATAATAAAACTCTATGATCATTTGGGTGAGAGAAGTGAAAAAACATGCCTAAAATGCACCCAGACCCTCTGTGTAATGTGAGAGGCTGTGACAGAAGAACACCACCATTTTTAAAGTGACCCTATCTTTGACCCTATTTAATAAAATTCTATAGCACTGTATGATACTGTTAAATAAGGCATCATTCTATTTTTCATCTTCCAAACCTATAAATCAGGAGAGAGAACAAATTCTTTATTCCTTTATTATTGTTTCCAGGGATAAAGGAAATCCAGCAGCTCCCAAATTGGAATAAGCTTTTAGTCCACTGCACTCTAAGAAGTCATAATTCAGTTCAATAACCATTTATTAAGGACTTATTATGCACAAGGTGATCAGAGAAAGAGTGATGCCATCCAAGAAAAGGTTAGGAGGAGCAGAAGTCAGGGAGCAAAGATGCTAAGTTTAATTTGAGGCATATTGAACTTTGAGGTCATGCAAGGACAGTCGAGTGAAGAAATTTTCAGACTTGGAAACCACGGTTGAGGTTCAAATGAGAGTTATAGATTAAGGAGTCATCTGCACAGAGAAGCTCATATTAGCCATTGTAGTGAATGAGCTTGATGTGGGAGAGAACGTAAAGGGAGGGAAGAAGGCAGATGACATAGCCTTGTAAGGAATGCCCTCAGATGTGGAGCTGTGGGAGGTTCAAAAAGAAATGCATGATAGCAGAAGAAAAGCAGTCAAACAAAGAGATGGAGGAAAGTCTCAGAAATAAAGCAGGAAGAGAGAACTAAAAAATGAGTGAGTGAGCACTAGTATCTAATGCCTGAGGAAAAGTCATGAAGAAAATAATGTTGCAGAAGCCAGATTATATTGAGTTATAGAGTAAGAAGATATTAAGCAAGCAATTGTATACTATTTTTTACTTCTAGAACTTAACAGTGGCAAAGAAGATAGATAGAATGGTAATTTGAGGAATGGTGAGGTTAAGAGAACTTTGTTCCTTTGTTTGATTATCTGTTAGTAGAATAGTGACGGCCAGCGCTTGTTTGTAGGTAAAGAGGAAAGAACAGAGAGTGAAAGACTGAAGATGATGAAAAATTGTGCAAAGTCCATGAGGAGAGCGAAGCAGGAGAGATCGCAGTCAAAAGTGTAGTGGTTAGCTTTGTCAAGGAGGAAGGTCACTTCATTGTCATTAAATGAAAGAAAAAAGGGATGAAAAAAACAGAGGTTTTGAGCTGTGGGAGAAAAAAATAGAATAAATAAGTTGACTCAACCTTCTCAGAAAAGTAAGAAGAGAAAGGCATAGAAAAGCCACTGTGAAGAAGGTATTAGGTAGTCTTGAGAAGAATAAGGATGTTATCAGGAGCCCCCACCCGAAGTTAGATAGTATACATTAAAGGTGGACCCACTCAAAAACTTTCATGGACACCTAACATACAGTTAAATGTAGAAATCTGGGCAGAGGAAGATTTTCTCCATGTGTAGTTACTTCATGGAATTTTATGCAACAAACACCCTGTAAGTACCTACTCTATGTGAAGCACTGTGCCTGGAAAAGACAGACAAAACAAGGAGCTTTTACTTCAAGGATCTTACTCTGTGTCTCAGAGGTGTATGTACACAGATATGCATACAATACCTTTTTTTCCCAATAGAAATAGAGTTTAAGATGCAAATGACCTGGTACAATTTAAATGTTATGAACATCTGAAGCTGAAAGTGGAGTGGCACATACAGAGAGAAATGATGCAAAAAGGAGAACCCACACTGCTGCAGAAAAACTTTGCAGATTTCATAATTTAGTGGAAAGAGTAAACTCCAGGTACTCAAGATATTCACTAGTTATTTTAAATAGTACCTAATTTTGAGAGGATAATTTATAAACTGGAAGGATAAGGTATAATACAGCAATGACATGTATACCTGCATAAATTTTTGGTCTTCTGAATATACTAGGAATAAATGGTGTGTTTTTTTTGCCCTATGTGCCCCATGATATAGTCATGTTAAAAGACATCAAGAGTTTAGTCTAAAATGTTCATTAAAATTTACTTAAATAACTTTCTTTTTTAAAATATGTTTTACAACTGGTATGTTTTGTTTTTATATGGCCTGTTTCCCCTTTTATCCTTCTCCCTCCTCACTTCCAGAAATCCATCCCACATAAAAAAGAAGTTTTAGTAAAGAAAAAGAGAAAGAAGAAAAAAAACAGCAAAAAAAAAATCAATACATTTAAAAATCTGAAAATGTGTGTAATGCACCACATCCATGGCATCCAACCTCTGCAAAAGAGTAGGAGATTTGACATAGCTTTCCACAGAACTTTAAAGGGGACTAGGTAATCTAGTATAACTCACTCATTTTATAGATGAGGAAACTAAGTGAAATAATAGAAGCAAATCCCTCCATCAATAGTAAAGGTATTTAACAGATTGAAAATAATTTTTAAAATTGCATTTCAGGCCAAGAGAGACAAAAAATGTGATTGAAAATTGATTTTCATCAGTACTTGCTGTACTGAGACAGGGAGTGTCTCGAATGGAAACAAGCCTGCCAGACCTGCACCACCCTGCGCCACCCTGCCCCCACCACAGCCTTGTGTGTCATTATTTCTGAAGTCTGCCAGGAAGTTTTAGGAAAATTGAGCTTAAAAAGCTGTACTGCCCTGGAGTTCTGAAGTCAAAAATTTCTTTCATACGTACACATAGCCCAAAGGTCTTTTGGACTAGTTTTTTTGGCAGAGTTTTGCCAGGAAATAGGGAGGCAGGAAGACCTATTTTATATTTTAAATGAAAAAACACTAACCCAAGAACATTATGCAACAATAGAAAACAACTGGTTGGTAGCAAAGGAAACCTTGAAAGCCCTGAGCCATTAGGAGTTAATTTCAGACACATTCTCAAACATGAACCAGGGTGCAAAAAACTCAAACTAGGAAAAGTTCCTAGCAGTGAGTTTGGTCATTTTTACATAGAATACAGTCATTTATTTTAGTAAGATAAAACCATCATGCAACTAAACATAACCTCCTGCCCTTTTCCTGGATTACAGGTATAAGGAATTGATGGATACAGAACTGACTTCTAATAAAGCAGGAAATGTTACTCAGACAGATTGGCCACATTCATAGGTTGTTTTACTGGAGTCTTAAGGATTTTTTTCTCTCTAGGAGGATGTCCCACAATGCTCCATGAGCCTCAAGATGGTTGTAAAATTAGGAGCAGGAAAGGTTACCCAGAAGATTATGAATTTTCCTCCCATCTCCCAGTAAAGTGGAAGTCCCTCAAGGCAGGAATGTTTGCTTGTTGAATTATAGTGAAACCAAGATAAAATTTTCAGAAGCTAAAATTCATCTTCAGGACATTCTTAATGAGTTCCATTTCCCCTTTCCCCTCCCAAACCCACTTCTCTATGATATCCCCTGTCTTTATGCTATCTCAAGTGAGTTAATATGTGCAAAGTCCTTCACAAACCTTCGAGCACTGTATCAACACTATTATTATTAGCTTATGTTACCCCCAGACTGCCCAGGACACATTCCTTCCCAGGCCACCCCATTAAAGAACTGATCTACCAAACTAATGCCACATGCCCTAGACCTGTTCCATCTTCAACCTCCCCTTTCACACCATCAAAATTTACCAAGTTCTATATCTCATTATTTCAGAGCCATTATCTGGTGACAGTAAATCTCATAAACAAATCTTGCTAATGTGTTGGTTGGAGCTAATAGCTTCTAAATGTGCTACTTTCCTGTCAGAAAAAGGTTTGGATTTTTATAAAGAGTTGCCAGAGATATTGTCCTAATCAAAAACAAAAAGAAAGAAAGAAATATAACAATGAGATAGCCTGAAAATAGATCTTCACTGTCTTCCTCTAACCCATTTTTCATAGCCCTTCCAGGCTTATCTTCTTTCTATAATAAGTCTAATCATTCAGCTCCTCTACTTACAAATCATCAATGACTCACTATTACTGACCAAATTCAGACTCAGCCTGGCATTCAAGGACTTTCACAATTTAGATTCACTCATCTTACTAACCTTGTTTTATCATGCTCTATGCTTACCAAAGCTATACATTTGCCTGGAATTCCCTCTCTTCCATTCCCTTCTGTTTTGTGAATTGTTACATATCCTTTAGAATAGGGGCTCTTAATTGTGCTGTGGATCCTATGGAGAATCTTGTTAAGCCTATGGATCTCTTCTCAGAATAATATTTTTAAATAATTGAAATAAATGCCATACTTCAGTTAAAGATTAGGGAAAATAAAGGTGTAACTTTTTCCCCAGCTTTTCCCAAGTTGATACTTATAATCAAATTCAAATGCCACTTTCCTTCAGAAAACTTTCCCTGATCCCTTTAACCCTTAACCTCTGATCCCCTTTCCCTACACACACACCAAGACCTCATAAAACACTTTTTTTACAACTTTTACGTGTACTTTTTTTGCATTATATTTTTGTAGGCTTCACGTACTTCTTCCAGGGTATAAAATTGTAAGGGCTGTATTTATCTAATGATTGCATCTCTCATAGCACCTAACAGAGTGCTATGTACACAATATAGTTAATGTTTATTAGATTCAATTAAAGTCTAGGAATAATGGCAGAATGAGAGAGAAATTTTATGTAAGGACTGGAAATCTCACTTCTAATGCCCTTAAATCATGTCATCCTATACATAGTACATTGTCTGTGAAGTTAGGCCTGCCTCGGTGTTCTTTCCTTTAAGAAAAGTATTGGACAAAGACATCACTCTCATCTAATAAGTCTAATTTTCCAAACCTTTAAAAATTGATATTGATCATCTGTGAACCTAGCATCTATTTCTTCACAAGTACAAATTCTGAAATAATGAATTAGATATCTACTATTCTGAATTGGAAATAACTTGAGCTGGTCATTGAATCCAAGGGAAAGAAAAGGAAAGTCAACCTGAGCAGATTTCCGTGATGCCAGACCACAAGGTGGAATTCCGATACTGATGCCAGTCACTGCTATTTTCCTTTTACCTAAAACATATTAAATGGGAAATGTATCCCACAAGTCACCAGTCAAGTGCTCAATTGTCCTGTGAGTCACTATGACTTTAAAGTTAAAGAAATATTGCATGGTGTGAACTTTAAAAGAGAAAGGTACTACTAACGGAAACTGAAGAGAGGGCATGAATGAAAATAAGTTGTAATAGAAAAAAAGTGAAGAACTAAACACATGACTTCAATGGTAGAAAAACACCCCCCTCTATTAACATGGGCTGGAATTTTTTCTGTGACTTAGAGAGTGGCTTAGACCTCTGAGAGGTTAAGTGATTTGCCCAGTGTCACATGGCCATTATATGCTAGAGGCCAGGATTAAACCCAGGTCTTCCTGGCTACTAACCTCCATACTGTCTGTCATTGTTTTTTTAAAAAAGGAAACATTGTAATGATCAAAGATACACAGAAATAGAGAGTGTCAAAGAAGTAAGGTGGCATTGTGGTAGACAATACAAAAAATTGAAGTAAGCGTTATGGAGACCTGGGTTCCGTTATTAACACCATTGGTCAGCTCATTTGGGCAGGTCACTTTCCATCAGCTACTGGCAGTTTCTTCATCTCTATAACTCAGCTAGTAATTTCTGTCCTTACCATAAGGTAACGCAGTTTATGTGAAATTGTTCTTAAGAAAACCAGTGCACAGTAATATTGTAACAGAAGTGATTCATAAAGACTTCCTAGTAAATTTGATGTGAAAATAAAAAAACTAAGAAGAATAAAAAGCAGTAATTTATAAAGTAAAGATGGGGTCATGACCAACAGGGGACAGCTAGGTGGAGCAGCGGATACAACACTGGGTTTGTAATCAGGAAGACTCATTTCCCTGACTTCAAATCTAGCCTCTGACACTTAACTACTTGAGAAAGTCACTTAACCCTGTTTGGCTCAGGTTCCTCATCTATAAAACGATGATTAAAATGAGATGGAAGCAGCAAAGCACTAGTATATTTACCAAGAAAATCCTAAAATGGGATCGCAAAGAGACACGTCTGAAATAACTAAACAACAGAAACAAACCAACAGAAAATGATGAAGAAAGGAGTGTGTGAAGGGCTTGGGGGATGAAAATGAAGAGTCCATCAAGTTACAAAAGACAGTAACATAAATTCTGCCTAAGCAGCACTTGTATTTGAGATATCACAGAACTGAAATGGCATTTAGAACTCATCTAATCCAATTCCCCTCATGTCATAGATGAGGAGAGATAATATGATTGGCCCAAGATCACACAGGTAGGAATCGACAGAGCCAGATAAAGTTCTAAGGTCTTTTGTTCCAGATCCATCACCTTTCCCAATACATCATGCTACTTCTCACTATAATACTCACTTTTGCTGTTGCTGGGGGGAGGGGTGTTCCTTAGAATAGGAGAAGGAAGGTACGGTCTTCTCTCTGGAAGCTCTGTTTATTTTACAGTGTTTATGAAGTGTTTGCTTTGAATATATTATGTTCATGAGTCCCAGATATAACTTTTTTAACTTTGTCTCATCCTCTCACTCCCTTTTAAACTATCTGCAATCCACTTTCCACTTTCACTAAACTGAAAGAACCCTTCTCCTATTTGCTGGTGTCTTCTAAATTACCATATCTAAATGTCTTTAAAAAAAAAAACCTCTCATCCTTCCTCACTTCTCTGCAGCATTTGGATTTGAGAATCACCTACCCTCCCAGATTCATTCTCCTTTCTGGATTTTCATGACACTGTTCAATCTTAATTCATTCCTCAGTCTCCTTTGCAGTATCTTCGTCCAGGTCACACCCACTGACTGTGGGTGCATGTCAAATCTCTGAACTGGTTTCTCTTTTATTTCTCTCTCACTTAGTGACCTCATCAGTTCCCATGTGTCCAATTTTCATCACCATGCAAATGACTCTGTCATCTATTTATCTGGCCTTAGTCTTTTTCCTGAGCCCCAATATCAAATCATGAACTCTCTATTGAACATTTCCAATTGATGGTCATGTAAATATTTCAAACTAAGTACACTCAAAGCTATCTTTTTCTTTCTCCTCGAAACTTACCCTTCTACAGAACCTCCTCTATTACTGTTGAGGACATCATCATTCATCCATCAACTCAGGTTTACAACTTCAGTGCCATGCTCTCTCTTCACTCTGTCTTCACTCTCATTCATCCACTGAGCTTGTCAAATTGTGGTACTCCTGTCCCCCTGTCTCTTGGATCCCCTTCATTTACCCTTACACATGGACTACTGCAATAGGCTCCTAAGTCATCTTGCTTCCCCAGGTGTTTTTCCCCTACCAATTATCCTCCACAAAGCTGTGAAAGTGAGTTCCCTAACGCCCAGATCTGACCAGATTACCTCCCTACTCAACAAAGTCCAGTGGCTCTCTACCACCTCCAAGAGAGAGGTGTCAAACATGGCACTTATGGGAAGCATGCAACCTACAACACTCCTGTGTTAGATTAAAACATAATTGAGAAATATTTTACAAAATAAATAAAACTATAAAGATAATATAGGTAATGTTAATTTGTGGTTTTCTAAATCCACATGCAGTTAGCAGGGATTGGTTTTATTTGAGTTCCTACTGTTTCTCTGGAATCAAATAAAAACCCCTTCTGACATATAAACTTCTTTATCACCCTTCCTATTTTTTCAGTCTTCTCACAGTCTTCTCACACTCTCCCATCATTGCCCTATATGCACTTTCTGGTCCAGGAGATCTTCTACAAGTTGTGCCTCACACTATTTTGTTCAGTTGTTTTTGAGCTTCATGCAACTTTTTCTATAGACCCCTTTTTCTTCATGACCCCTTTTGGGGTTTCCTTGTCACAGATACTAGAGTGGTTTGCCATTTCCTTTCGAGCTCATTTTACAGATGAAGAAACTGAGGCAATCAGGGTTAAGTGACTTGCCCGGGGTCACACAGCTAGTAAGTGTCTCTGGCCAGTTTTGAACTCAAGAAAGTGAGTCTTCCTGACTGCAGACTTGGAATGCTATCCACTGCACCAGCAAGCTGCCCCATGTTCCTCCCACATGATGTTCCAGCTCCCACCTCCCACATTTTTGCAGTGACTATCCCCAGTCCCCAGACTGCTTTCTCTTCTCACTTCTACTTCTTATAATCTCTGCCTTCCTTCAAGATTCAATTCAAGTTTCACCTTCTGCAGGAGGACTTTCCCAGCTATCTCAGTTGCTAGTGATGCTCCTTCTAAAGTTACATTTTGTCTATTTTGCATGTATGTTGTATATATAAGTACCTGGTCGGTCGGGAATGTTTTCATTTACTCTTTGTATCCTCACTCCTTAGTCCAGTGCCTGGCATACTATGTAGTCATCCTTAATAAAAACCTATTGACAGATTGTTGACTCAAAACAAATGAGGTGTTCTCTCTCAACGACTTGACTACCAGAAACCGATTAAATAAATATAAAAATTCAGACAGCCATCAAATCAATAAGCATCATCAGTTTGCCACTATTTGTGAACACTTATGTACAAAAACAAAAGAAAATCTTCTTGACAAATAAAATCTTTTACTTCAAAGCTTTTAAAATGTACAAAGCCTTCATTTTCCATTAAACTCAATGTTAAGTAGATGGTACTTAGTGATAGATATGGAAAACATTTGAAAACAAAGGTGACACTAGAGTTTTTGCACTCTATGTGGAAATATTACATATTAAATTTTTTTAAATAGCAGCATCATGCCTTTTTCCAGTGTAATTCACAGCATTTTTATAGCTTGCTTCATATTGACTTGTGTTTACTTTATGTCTATAGAAAAGGTTGCATGAAGCTCAAAAAATGAGCACTTACTCTAAATTGAATTCTTTAGCAAGGAGATATTTTCTCCATCTTTGCATTTGCACCAATTTTACGAGAAAGAAATCAATAAGACCCATTATCAAAAAAACTTCTAAGATAAACAAAATTAAATTTAACTATTTGTAGTTATGGGAGGCACTAGGCTTGGTCTACAGGCACTAGGCTTGGTCTGTCTTTAAAGAGCCTGAAATAGAGGTGGGAAATATATGCTCCTAAAAACAATTAAGTGTTAATGGACAGGAAACAGTAAGCACCAAGTGGAAAAGACACCAAGTACTTTAGGAGGGACAGAGCACTTTTTGCTGGGGTGATCAGGTAGGACTTCATATAAATGCAATTGGAGCTGAGCCTTGAAGGATGGATATAATTTGACTAGGTGGAGAGGGAAAAGGGAAAAAGACATTCCAAGTAGGAAAAATGTTCAGAGACAGAATGGCCGTGAATAATCATTTTTTAAACAAGTATTTAAATAAAGGTATAGATCATACACTTGTCAAATTTGTAGAAGGTCCAAAATTGAGAGGGATATCATAGGATAAAACTGGAATATTAAAAAGATTGTAACAATTCAGAATCACAAAATCTCAGAGTTAAAAAGAACTTCAAAGGTGTCTGGTCCCACCCATTCCTGAAGAAGAATCCCTTCAGCAACATTCCCAACAACTGATCATCCAGTTTTGATTTGGTGACCTTCATGAAGGCCAGAACATTTCATTTCTGGATTGCTCTAATTATTACAGGATTTTCCTTATGTAAGTCCTAAATCTGGGACTAAGAAAAACATGTCTCATTCCTCTTACATGTGACAGTCCTTTGAATACTTAAAGACAAGAAGAATTATATGTCCTTTCAGTCTTCTGCAAGCTAAACATCCCCAGGTTTTCCAGCTGGTCCTCATATGTCACGATCTCAAGGCCTTTTGCCATCTTGGTCAGCCTCCTCTGGACATTCTTTGACATATCAGGGTCCTTTTGGTTTTGGAGACTGAATTGGGGCAGCTAAATTGCACAGTGAATAAAGGACTGGCACTGGAGTCAGGAGCACCTAAGTTCAAATCCAGCCTTAGATACTTACTAGCTATGTGACCCTGGGCAAGTCACTTAAGCCTAATTGTCTCAGGAAAAAAAAAAAAAAGACTGCCTCTACCAATTTCAACCAGGCTAGATGTGCAGAGGCCACTCATGGACCTAATCCCACTGCTAATCTCCATGGAAGCTTTGACCTGTTCAGTTTACAAGCTGAGTTTTTTTACTCCTTCTTAAATAGTCCTCCCCTTCTAGGGGCCCCCCATATTGGCAGTATATCAGATTGTGCAGACATTGGACCATTTTTTTAGTTATTGCAGCTCAGAACTCCTGAACTCTGGCAATCCACCAGCTTCAGCCTCCCTCGGTAACAGAGAATTGATAGCTATATACTACCACTTGCAGCCATCAATGTCCTTCCTAAAGTATGGTACACAGAATAGAACACAGCACTGCAATTATGTTTTGTTCACAGCAAAACATAGCAGGATTATCATAGTATCATAGACTTAGAGCTATAAAGAAAGATAGGGACCATTAAATCCAATTTTATCATATTTTCAACAAAAGATGAAACTGAAGCAGTTTCACTGAGGCAGAAAGTGTTGCTTAGGGTCATAGAGCTAGAAAAGGTCAGAGTCCCCTAGAACTCATCATCACATTTTTATTAATTCAGCCTGAGATTACATTAGCATTTTTTTTGCTAGGTCAAATTTAATAAGATATTGCTTGACAGGGATACATGGGAATTCCTATAATTCAGTTCAAGAAAGCAGCTTGACAAATGCAAGAAGGGAGAGGGACAGCAAGACATATGCTCATTTGAAAAAGACTTGGCAGTTTTCATGGAAAAGAAACAATCTGAGTCAATGGTGTGACATGGTGTTGTGAGGCCTGCTTATTAAACTTCTGTGATTCATTTAACAATGTCTGACTAGTGGTTTCTATGACCTTTTTATAATATGTATAAAAATACGTTCATATCTTCAAATTTTGTAACAATAAATGACACTTTCCCTATGTGGAATAAATGCATCAATATTGCTTGCTGTTGCATAGATATGTGCATACATACATTTATACATAGCTATTCAGTGATGTCTGATTCTTTGTGCTTCCCCCAGACTTATCTATGGGGTTTCCTTGGCAAAGATACTGGAGTAGTTTTCCATTTCCTTCTCTAGTGCATCTATGTTTTACAGATGATGAATTGAGGCAAATAGGGGTTAAGTGATTTGCACAGGGTCACACAGCTAGCAGTGTCTGAGGTCTGATTTGAACTCAGATCTTCCTGACTCCAGGCCCAGGGCTCTATCTGGTGCACCACCTAGCTGTCCTGTGTATATATCTATAACCCTCCCTATATATTGCCTGCAATTATATATCCTGAGACTAGCTCTCTATTTGCAAATAGGTACTTCAAAATATTAGGGGCAGTGAGCTGCCAGATTTAAAGTCAAGAAGACTCAACTTTGTGAGCTCAAATCTGGCCTCAGACATTTACTAGCTGTGTGACCCTGGACAGGTCATTTAACCCTGTTTGCCTCACATCCTCATCTGTAAAATGAGCTGAAGAAGGACATGGCAAACCAATGCAATATCTTTGCCAAGAAAACCCCAATGAGATCAGCAAGAGTTGGGCACAGCTGAAAGGGTTGAACATAACAAAAACTTCAAACTATTAAAGAGAAAATTTTATTAAAAATAAAAGGGGAAAAGAAAAACCATGTAATGTGAACCTGTCAGTTTCACAGACGTATGTAATTTCCAGCCACTTATAGTCCTAAGCGTGAGGAAGCAATCTTCTTTTGAGGTCTTTCTTCAGAAGTCCTGTATTGACAACAGCTCCTTGAATGAGCAAAAGTATCGGCCTTGGCCGATAATAATAACACAACAGAAATGACAACAAACAAGTAGCATTTAAATAATGCTTTAAGTTTTGCAAAGATCTATACAAACATTAACTCATTTTATTCTCATGACAACCCTGGGAGGTAATGTGCTCCCATTCACATTTTACAGATGAAAAAAATTGAGGCAGACTGAGGTTAAGCGACTTAGCCAGGGTCATGTAGCTATCAATCAAGCAACATTTATTAAGTGCCTACTATGTGCCAGGCACTATTCTAAGTGATAGAGATATAAAAAGAGGCCAAAAAAGAGAAAAAAATAGAAAGAAACCCAGTCTCTTTCCTCTAAGAGTTTATAAACTAAGTATCTGAGGCCAAATTAAAACCAGATTTTCTTAGCTCCAGATCCCACACCGCTCATTGTGCCACTGAGGTGCTCTTCAGTGCCTCTTCCAGGTTGTCAATACTCCTACAAGCCTTCTTCCCACAATCTTTAAGTTATTGCCTTCAGCTCCTCCCATTTCCATTTATAGTCTTTTGGCCTGACATTTTCTTTTCCTTAATTATACAAATAAGAAAGGGCCGGGGAAGGAACAAATATCTCATAACAAATATATGGAATGTTTCAAATACTCTCACCCTCCTAGTTCTCTTTTAAGAACATGCTTCAACTTGTTAATCCCTTTTCTTCAAGGTGCTCTCTACAGTATGGTCATGCTTCATATGGGGTCTGAAAGACCAGAGTGCTTATCTCTCTTCTCATTTTAGATGTTATTTTCCTATTAATGTATTTTAAGATCACAGGAGCTTTTGGAAGCTTATACATTAAGGTTCCTCAGTTCAGCAATGGGAACGAGGGGTTTAAAAGTGAGGAGATCTGGTCAGTTTCTTCTACCTATTTTTATGCCTCAGTCAAAGAGAGAACTCAGAAAGACGGTAGCTCAAAAAGGTCAAGTTCTCCCACTGCATCCTGGTCCATCTCCAGTTGTCCTGATATGTATCTGGCCACTGGACCCAGATTATTCCAAAGGAGAAAATGAGGTTGGTGACTTTGCACAGCCCTCCCTCACTTAAAACCAGTTAACTTGCAAGTCAAGGCAGCATCTCCTAATGTCATGATCCTCTTGGAGAATGAAGGACAAACCACCCGTAACAACTCCTTCATTTGGCAATAAATACCTTTCAAATAAGTAATTTTGCAGTACACCATTGTCCACACTAGATTTATATTTCCCCAAATAACTCAATAAGTGATAGTCTACATAGCTAACCACTACCTCAGAAGGGCTGAATGTTCAAGAGAGAGATATCAGAGTCTTCTAAATCTTTGTCTGAATTGGGGTGCCATTATGGCAGTGCTAAAGATGGCTTCCGAGCTTTTTTTTTAATGAATAGGAAATGTCCCACATCCAAGATGTTGGAGATGCTTTCTTTTTTTAAGGGTGCCAGGTAATTGGTATTATCTTCTATCTCTGCATCCAGATCTATGCCTGTAGCACAGTTATTGGTTGAGCGGAATGAGATTCCATTGTAATGTTTCCCATTTTACTGAAGGTTAGCTACTAAAGGGTATGTGGGGGAGTTTATCTATAACTTCAGGTGCTATGAGACTGTTTGGGTCCAGATGAATAGTTATATATTGTTATTTATTGGGGGGGAAAGAGGAGACAATCTCTACTGATTTTAGGATGAAAGCAAAGAAAGTTGTAGGATACTAGCCAAATAATATAGGCATGAATCTTCCCAGGGAGTTCTGCCACTGAGTGCCTTCTATTACACAAAGATCCTAACAAGATGGGAAAAGGATTTAATTACTTCTCTAGCCAATTACTTCTCTAGCTGGGTGGTACAGTGTATAGACATTAGCTGACCCTGGTCAAGTCACATAGCCATTTTTGCCTCAGCTTCTTCATCTGTAAAATGAGCTGCAGAAGGAGATAGCAAAACGACTCTAGTATCTGGGTCAAGAAAACCTCAGTTGGGTCATGAAGAGTCAGACACAATTGAAATGACTGAACAACGACAGTAGATATACACACACATATATGTGTCTAATATATGCACATATTCATGTCTAGTTATATGTATACATACATGTGTATACATTCATATGTATACATGTATAATGTTTTCCAAGGTTCCACAGACCAGGAGATGTGTGTGTTCCTCCTTCGTTGAGGAAGAAGACCATGCCTTCAGAGAAATAATGATATGACCTGCACTTGACTTTGTTTTGAGTGAGGGAGAGCTGTGCAGGTCACCAGCCTCACTTCTCCTTTAGAGTCATCTGAATCCAGTGACCAGATATTCATCAGGATGACTGGAGAGGACCCAGTTCAGGCAATTGAGTTTAAGTGACTTGCCCAAGGTCACACAGCTAGTGAGTGTCAAGTGTCTGAGGTGAGGTTTGAACTCAGTTCCTCAGCACTGGTGCTCTATCCACCACACCACCTAACAGCCCCATTGAGCTGTGCTCTGGCCAATAGTGCCAATGGGGAAGATGGAGCTGGAGCTGGGAGGAGATACTGCCAGAGACCCCTGTCGTCCCGGGCTCATTTTACTCTTTTTTACATTACATTACATAATACAGAGAGGTATTTCCTCTCTGGCTGGTTTTTTCCCCAGACCGGCAGCCACCTTGGTTTTCCAGTGTGAGTGTTCTGCTCAGCTGCGATGTCTCCAGGCTTATCGCCGGCCTTCTGCCTTTACTTACTTCTGATGGAGGTGTTGTGGCTGACGTTGTCAGGCCTGCGTTTCCCCTGGTTGCATAGATCTGCTCGGGACTGGAAGATATGAGTCAAATGAACAAGAAAATGCTCTGAAGTGTGCCTGGGCCTTCATGTCATGAGACAGTCTTTGACAAAAGGGTTATACCAGAATCACTTGAAGGAATTAGAGATATTTAGCCTAGAAAAGAGAGGAATGGAGGAGTGAAGGTAGATATGATATCTATCCTCAAGTATTTGACTAGGTAGAAAATGAAAGATGAGACTTGTAGAATCCTTCCCAGTCTCCCCTGCTGGATCTTCATCCAAATCTTGTCTACTAATTATGGGTGTTCTCTGCCCCTCTAAGTCTCTCTCCTAGGCCTCTTCTTCCTCTATAATATTTCATTTGGTGATCTCATCATGTCTCATGAATTCAATTATCATCTCCATGCAAATGATTCTCAGATTTATTTATAAAGCCCCTAACTTCTCTCCAGAGCTCCAGTCTTACATCTCCAATTGCTTATTATATATCTCAAATTGGATGTCCCAGAGACATCATAAACTCAGCATATCCAAAATGAAGTAACTTTCCCCCAAAATCTTCTTCCTGTCTAACTTCCTTATTACTGTTAAGGGTACCACTTGTCAAGTCTTGCTTCTAACCTCTGTAACATCCCTTGTATACATATATGCCACTTTCTCTCTTCTGTGAGAATAGAGAACATCTGGCAACCACCTTGGTGTAGGCCCTCCTCATTTCACACCTGGACTTTGCAGTATTCTTCTGGGTGGTCTCCCTGCCTCAGGCTTCTCCCCACTCCTGTCAATCCTCCAATCAGCTGTCAAATTGATCTTCCTAAAGTGAAAGTCTGACCATATTACTCCTCTCCCACCTTCAATAAATTTCAATGGTTGCTTATTATATAAAATCCTCATAAGGATGATTTTCTAGTTTCTTATACCTTCCTCATATTCACATTTTCTTTTTAAGCCAATGACACTGGCCTCCTTACTGTTTCTTGAATGACATACTTCATCTCCTGACTCCATGCATTTTCACCAACTGCTTACCAAGCCTAAAATTCTCTCCTTCATCTCCACCTCCCATTTTCTATGACTTCCTTCAGGTCCCAGATAAAATTCCATCTTCTACAAGAAGACTTACTTGATCTCATAATGTTGGTCTCCTCCTTCTGTTGATTATCTCCAATTTGTCCTGCATACTTCTTATTTGTGTGCTCTATATATGTTGTTTGAATGCTGTCTATCCCATTAGATTGTGAGCTCCTTGAGACTGGAGACTGTTTTTGTTTGTCAGTTGGTTTTTTGCCTTTCTTTGTATCTCCAGCACTTAGCACCATGCCTGACATATAGTAGAAGTTTAATAAATGTTTATTCACTTGATTTGAGTGGTTTCTCCAGAAATAGGAACAATAGGGAGAAATTGAAAAGAAGTAGCTTTAAACTCACTACAAAGAACAATTTTCCAATTGTTAGCATAGTGCAAAAGTGGAAAGGGCTAATCATCTTCACGTGGAGGATGAATGATCACTCTGGTCATTAATAGAGAAGAGATTCTTATTCAAGTACAAGTTAAATTACATGACCTCTAAGGTCTCTTATAAGTCTGAGGTGCTATGGTAGTATAATTGACTGGTTTGGCTGAAGCAATATATTCAAATAAGGGGAAAGTAGAGGATAAGGTTAGAAAGATGATAGCGGGTCTTGAATGCCAGGCTGAAGAGCATGAATAATGATTATTAGACTGAGTTGGAATGTGATAGCATGCAATATGATTTCTGCTGGAATTTACTCCTAAAATTCTAGATGGTAGAGAAGGATCTGAAAAACTGTTGATAGAGTTTATTTTTATGCATCTAAAAACTGTCATTCCAATCTAAATGAAGTATATTTTTAAAAATTATTTCCCTAACATAAAAATCAAATCAAACAATTCACCTTTAATCTGTCTATGATCCTGTGTGATCTGCAGGAAAAAAAAGCCCTGGGCGCAGTGATGTACCCTTGCCTATGAAACCTACTATTGGGAAGACTAAGACTAGCAGAACTGTTGAAGGAGTTTTAAGCCTCATTTGAACTAAAAAACCAATTGGTTGTCCACACTAAGTCTGGAACCATTATAATGAACAGATATATGGGAAGGCAGGGGCTGGACTCAAGGAGGCCAAATTGGAAACAAGCAGCCCAAAGGTTCAATGTGAATTACCAGTGGGATAAGGCTCTGGAGCCATTGCACTTCCAAACTAAGACAGGAAAGAAAGAAAGAAAGAAAGAAAGAAAGAAAGAAAGAAAGAAAGAAAGAAAGAAAGAAAGAAAGAAAGAAAGAAAGAAAGAAAGAAAGAAAGAAAGAAAGAAAGAAAGAAAGAAAGAAAGAAAGAAAGAAAGAAAGAAAGAAAGAAAGAAAGAAAGAGAGAGAGAAGAGGAGGGAGAGAAAGAGAGAGAGAGAGAGAGAAAGAGGGAGAGAAAGAGAGAGAGAGAGAAAGAGAGAAAGAAAGAGAGAAGGAAGGAAATAAGGAAGGAAAGAAGGAAGGAAGGAAGGAAGGAAGGAAGGAAGGAAGGAAGGAAGGAAGGAAGGAAGGAAGGAAGGAAGGAAATCTTCCCTGTTCATCCATATGTAAGCCAACAATTTTCCTTTATTAACTGTGGCTTCATGATTCCCAGGTGATTCTTTTCACAGTGTTCATATAAAGGCAGGAGTGTGCTGCTAAATGTTTAACAACCAGCTTGGGGGAAGGAGGGGGAATGTACTCATAGCACACTTCCAAGTTTCATCTGCATTATTAACATTTTTTAAAGTCTAGACAAATAACAAAACAATAAATTAAACCCTGATTTATATTAGTTGCAAATTTCCAAAGTGCAAATGCTCATGTTGAAAATTTAATAATCAGCTTGGGTTAGTTCCAGTTCACCCCTGCATAAAAGTGAATCTTGAGCTAGAAATAACCTTTCTTACACAAATGTATACATACAGGTACACACACACATACAAACACACACACACACACACACACACACACACACACACACCTGTGTAATCCATGGCTCAAGTCTCCAACTGGAGATCTGGTTTATCTCATCTAGCCAGAACTCCAAGTAATCAAAATATTTTTGAGCACTGATCAGAGGCAACAAATGTTTTGGACCAGCAGCAATGCACATCTACCTTAGGCTCATTTATTTGATTCTTCAACCACATATTTTGTGCCTTATATCTTCCAAACCAACCTCACTTATGCTTATTTCATTTCCCCTCAATGAAGAAAGGAAACAGACCAAGTAAAGAATTCAGTGACCATATGACCACTATACAGAAATCATAAAAGTGATGTATACAAAAAGCTTGAAAATAAAATCCCTCCATATTGCCCTCAGAAATCATCCATAAAATCTTTAATAAAGTTAATCATGTGAATAATTCAATACAAAACTTTCCCTAGCTTCCATCCTTTAAAACCCCAACTCAGTAAACTAGGAGACAGCATGACATCATGGCTGGTGTACTGGAAACTCAAGTGCTTCTTAGCTGTGTGACCACAAAGTCATTAACCTCCTCAGTTTCCTCATCTGCAAAACAAGAAAGATTCTTGCAATCTTTACTTCATAGGTTTATTGTGAGAATTAAATATAATAAAGTTTGTAAAGCACTTTGCAAATCTTAAAATGCCATAAAAATGCCAGCAATTTTTTTTTTTTATTTCTTTCCTCTCTTTGGGAATTTCCAGTCTACTTTGACCCAATGTCTATGAAAAATGAGGTCTAAGAAAAATTACTTTGGATCTGTACCCCAAGCATCATTCACTGGATAAGCAACAAACAAGTTGCTGTCTTTACTTCCGGAGTTTCTAACCCAAGTTTAATCACTAAATTCTTGTTCCACAATCTTCCACCGATGTGATCCATGCTGCATAGTCTTGGACATGTCAGCTGGAGTTCCTCGAGCTTCAGTTCCTCAAAAGGAGGCTGTGAGGACTCACCTAAAGAGCGTTTAAAGTACTTTGAATTTATAAAGTTTTATAGAAAGGCCCTTCCTTAGTACGTTTCTTAGGAAGGTTAAGTACCTTGAGATTTAGAACAGATGCAGTTCCAGTATACAAACAGGGCAACGCATCTTAAACAAAAAAGCCCACACACATTCCTCGTCTAAGGAATTTGTTTTCCTTTCTTCCTTCCCTGTTGCCTTTCTCTTTCCTTACCCTTTCTCCTGTCCTCGGACACACTCTTCTACTCTTCTGCTTTTCCTTTCTTCCCTTCCTTCTTTGTCCTTCCTAAAGAAAAGTACATCTTGCGCACCCACTCACCTCCCTTTCTCTTTAATAACTACTACGTAAGCAAACTCATAAAAACAAAGAAAATCACTCTTTGGGGAATCAGCGGTCAGGCAGGAAGCCTCCATTTGGGGGAGACAAGAGGGGATTTGCTTTACAATTTACCCCACATAGAGACAGGGGCGAAAATGATTCGAGAGAGAGTGGCAAAAGATGTATACTTTGTCTATGCCAAGAGTGCGTCTGATGTCTGACAGCACGGACCTGAAGTAACGAGTCTCACCTCTAGCAATGAGGGCCAAAGAACGTACTTCCAAAGAGGGTCCTGGAATGGTCCTAAATAGAAGGAACGGGTGTGAAGGCGGAGCGAGCCAGCGAACCCGCGCCACCCAGAAGTTTCAGTGAGTTTCCTCAACTTCTTGCTCTCATTAGCGTTCGCCCGACCCTGGGGAGGTGGCATGGGGAGAGGGATCGCCCATTCAATGGAATGCAGATGTCCCTTTAAGGTTTGTCTGTCTCCCAGTGGACTTTAGCCTAAACACGGACTGGAAGCTTGCTTTATTTGTACATGAGCACAGACTCTGGGAATCAGCCAGTTGCAATTTCAAAGACTGAGAACTGAAAGGGAGGGGCGATGTGGCAATTCATCTTGGATGTGAAAAGCGTGGAGAGGACTTAGAGGCATTTGCCGAAAACACAGGAAATCACCCCTCAGCTGCTGCTGCCGCTGCTGCTGCCTCCGCTGCTCGGAAAGCCGGCCGAGGAGCTCAGGGCAGCGAGCGCTCCCGCCACAGCTGGTTCAGGGCAGCCTGCGCTGTGTCCCAGCTGAGACTCCGAGCCCTGGGGAGCCTGCCCGTGCCAGGCTGGTCATGGCCCGCCAGCGCAGCACCAGCCCAGGTGTCGCTGTCGCATGCTGGTTGCTTACCGGTGAGAAAAGCCGTCTTTCTTTTAGCATCGTCCCCCGGTCTTTGCTTAAGGGTTGAAATAAAGAATGAGGATGTGAGGCTGGCATTCAGGATAAATAGAATTGTGGAGAAAAAAGGGACAGGAAGAGAAATAAAAACGCTTTAGGTTTTGGAGCCAGTTTGGGCAGGTTAGAGTGTCAAAGGAATGTTTTGTGTTTGGTTTGACTAAGAATTTGTTCTGATTTTTCACCCTGGGGTTACAGGATAAAGGAGGACTGTTTGGAATTGTAAACAGTAGGTGAAAATAGGATTTTAAATTAAAGCCCTCTTGCGATGGAAAATAACTTAGTGTTTCTATGTTAGGAGTTTAGCGGGTGACTTCTGTTTGGGGGCGGAGGGACTGTGCTGAGCTGGGGGAGGAAAGTGGACAGCAGCAATCTACGCCAAATTCAAGTCTCCATACTCAGGTTGCTCATGAATCGAAATATTGTGTCTTTGGCATCCGGCTTTCAGAACTAGCTCTGCTTCAGGACTTGGGAAAGAGACATATGCAATTTTCCCCCTGATTCTGAGGTGATGTTTTCAGGTCAGTGTGGTGAGCGGACATTGTGGAAGGGGCGGAGGACACAAGAAAAGTTTGAAAATGAGAAGGAATTGTGAACACTTAACTCTGTTAACTCCAAAAAGGAATTAAGCAAATAAGCAATGTTATCTATCTATATTTTTTTAATTTTGTTTTCTCCAACACTTCCCCAGCAAGTGATATGTAAGAATCTACATGTGAAATGCCAGGAATATAGAAGAGTTGAGAAAGGGAAGGGCTCTCGTAAACTGTCACTGTTTAATACTAGAGTTTCTAAAATCTTTCATATATGTTCCTAAGATATATCACCAAAATTTTCTATCTTGTTAGTATATAGACTATTTTTAGATTTTTAGTAAAGCTGATATTCTGTGAGGGCATTCTTTTTGATGGAGAAGGAAAGGGATGTTGCTAACTTTTATAAAGAGAGTATATGGATGAATGAAATTGTCAATAAGCAGATAGCTTGGCTTTTTATGAGGTGGTTGAAAGGGGAAAGAAGACTCTTATGAAACTATTGTGGTGGGCCCTTCATGCTCACACTTAACAGCTCACAGGCAGTTTCCAGTAATATAAACAGTGGTCACACAAGAACAGCATTGCAAGCCAGTGAGCTCTTTAATTTACCAGCTACTGTCATTACACACAGACACATATTTGGAAATAATTAGCCAGATCTAAGTTGCTCAAGACCAGGATAATCTTTACTACTGACAAAGTTGCTCCTTATCATTTTGTCGAATGAATCAAAGTGGCCAAGGACCACTTTACTATTTCCTACATGACAGGTAAAGATGAAATTTAAAGGAATAGAGAAAGTAGAAAGGTGCTATTTTCATAAAATAAAATGTCAAAAGCCCATAATATCTTAAAGATCAATGAATTGTATTTTCCTTATATTTAAGTTACCACTTGGTTGTAAAGGAGTCATTTAGGAAAATATATTAACTCTTTCATGACCAATGAGCCCAGATACAGCAGAGTTGGCAATCTGGATAGAAAGTTGTCTTTCTTATGGTCTTTACAAATATACTTTTATATATATATATATATATGTATATACATACACACACATATACATATATAGATGTATATGGATATATACCTATATTTGTGTGCATGTATATGTGCATGTGTGTGTGTGTGTGTGTGTGTGTGTGTGTGTGTGTGTAGAAGAGCTGAATTAAAACAAGAATAACAGAACATAGAAGCTTGGATTTAGATCTGGAAGGGAAACCTTGGCCAATTCCCTCATTTTATAGATGAGGTAACTTTTGCTCCATATTCAAACAAGTAAAAAAGGAAAATGACATTTGTTATATCTAATTCTTCCCCTAAGAAGTTTTGTATGTTTAATTAAGGTTTTAAATATTACTATAATTAATGCAATAATATTGTGCCTAATCCTATGATAAACCAAGATACCAAAAAAACCAAACCAAAACAAAACAAAACAAAAAAAAAAAACCTGGTCATCAACAGGTTCCCTAAATGAAGACACTACAATTAATTTGAATTGCCAAAGATTTAGTCCATCTCATTCCTCATCTGATTTCTCCATTTCCTTCATCCTTTACAGCCACTCAGTCACAAAATTTCATCAGTTCTTTCTCAGCAATTTTTCTCTAATTCATCCCTTTCTCTCCACTACAATGATTATTTCTCTGGCATAGTCTCTCATCAGTAAACATCTATATTACTACAGTAACTTACTTCTGCCTCTAAATTCTACACTAACTTCTAATCTATCCTTCATGCCTTTGTCAGGTAAATCTTCCTAAAACATTACTCTTATCATAATAGGTCCTTACTCAAAAATCTATAATAGCTCCCTATCGTTATTCAATGGAGCTCAAATTCTTCATTATAATATTTCAGGCCCTTTGTCTTATCTCACATTATCTATCCCACATTTCTCTCTCTCTCTCTAGTATGCAGGGAGTTCATAGAATTTTGGAGATGGAAAGAATTTTAAAAATCCCTTACTCCTAATCCTCTCATTTTAAAGAAGGCAAAACCAAGGCACAGTGACTTGCTTCATACCACACAAGGTAAACCCTCATGCCAGTCAGGATGATAATCTTATCTTCCTCCACCGTGAAAGTAACACTCTTTTTTCTTCCACTGTGTAGGTGCTTCATATTCTATTCATCTCCTTCCTCCCTCTTCACCTCTCTACAGACTGGCTGTCCTTCAGAGTCTAAAAGCTTTTTCTAGGCTCTTCTGTTCCAATTTGTCTCTTCTTTTTATGAACTATCATTGCAATTATTTTAATACTCATAGTTTATTATATAAACTTTTAATTTGTTGATTTCAAACTGTGTAAGTCATATTCCACCCCCAACAAGACCACCAACTCATTGAGAACAGATGTTATGTTTTATATTTCTTTTGTATTGGGTTGTGTCAAACTCAAAACTGTGTTATCTATGTGGTATATTGACTTAAAAACTACAAATTAGCATTATCTATACTGTATTGTATTTTTATATTTTTTAACATTTCTAATTACATTTTAATCTGGTTTGGGCAGCCCTCTGGAATCTTGTGAGCCACTTGCAGCCCTGGCCTGGTGTGAGACACTCAAAACTCAAGGGACCATCTGGTGTAGGAAGAAAGGAGAATGATTAAATCTTACTGGAGAGGTGTGTGTGCTGTTCTGGTACAGTGGAGAGAGGATTGAATTTTTGCTCCTTACTATCTAAATGATCTTGGAAAAGTCACCTACCTTCTTGGGCCTAGGATTCCTTATCTGTAAAATGAAGGGTTCCATTAAGTCCTGAACAGCAAACCTATTGTGACTCCCTTTGGAGAATCATAGATTTAGAGCTGGAAAGGACCCTAGAGGTCAACAAGAAGGTCTAGATCCATTATCTATGATCTTGTCCCCTGAGTTTTGCAATCATTACAAATTTTCTCAATAGCCTAATATAGTGTTAATCATTGTATTGCTCAAGAAGTTCTTCCTTCCTTCCACACAATTATTTTCCACTTTAACCCATTCTTCCCATGAAGACCTCTAGACACGAAATATTACCAAGTTAGATACTCTACTTTAGAAATTTTGTGACCAGTGAAGAATTATTTGAATGGTTCATTATATCTTTGCCTAATACTGTCAAAATATAAAAGGGGCCATTTGGCTTTTAAAAATGCAAGTATAGTTTTAGCATTAAGTCATTCTATATATAGCTCACAAATATGTCTTAGGCAAGGTTTTGAATAAGATCTACACACAAGATTTCCTGTTCAGAATGAAGCTGGCAGGTAGTCAAAATACTTACTCAAAATGATAGAGGGGCTGTTAACAATGGTTATAAAAAAAAAGTAAATGCTTTAATGTCCTTATTCAAAAAGTATTTATGAGTTAAGTGATATTAACTTGGGGGAGAGAGCGATCTCTGTCCTGAGTCCCCTTCTATTCCAAGAGCATTACAGGCTGGAAAGAAGAGCTGAAAACAAACAAAAAAGAATGAAATTTAGTAGGAATAAATGTGAAGTCCTACACTTACATTCAGAAAGTGTTGTGTAGAGGTATAGGAGGAGGATGAATGGTTAGAAAGGAGATCGAGTGAAAAAGCTCAATGTTTTAGTTGGCTTAAACGAAGTAGGCAGCACAATGTGACTGCCCTTCCCTTCAGATTAAGGCAAACTTGTTGACTGGTTTCTGATTCCCTATGACCCAATTTAGGGTTTTCTTAGCAAAGATACTGGAGTTTTTTGCCATTTCCTTCTCCAGCTGATTTTACAGATGAGTAAATTGAGGCAAACAGGGTTATACAGTTATATCATACAGTTAATAAGTGTCTGAAGCTGGATTTGAATTTAGGGCCTTCTGACTCTAGGGCTGGTACTCTATCAACTTTGATGAAGTACTCTGTACTGGTCAAACTATATCTGAAATACTGGCTTTAGTACTGGACACTGTTTTTTAGCAGAGACATTGATAAATTAGGGCATGTCTAGAAAAAGGCAATCAGGATGGTCAAATGATCCCAAACTATGTGAGAATCAGTTGAGTAAACAAAGAAAAATATATAAACACATGTAAAATGTGTTTATGTATGTATATGAGAATGTATATGTATACATACATACATATACATATGTGCATATTTGAAAAGTTGTCTGAAAGAGGGATTACATTTATTTGACTCTAAGGTAGAAAGTCGAAGGGGGCAAATTTCAGTTTTATGTGAAATGTTCAAAAATGAATGAGCTAGCTCTTAAAATAATGAAATATCCATCATGGATAGTATTCAGGGACAGACTGAATACCAACTTGTCCGAGATTTTATAGAAGGGTTATTCATTCAGATCTGGCTACATGGCCTCCAACTTCACTTCCTAAGATTACATTCCTAAGATCTTCACTCTAAGATCCCATGATTCTCTGAAATTTAATGCTTTAAATAATTTATCAGGAGAAGCAATTAGAATGGTCTCAATCAAGGGATAGATTCACAAAACTTCCAGTGCAGAGACACAAAGAATAACAATGGAACAAAATAACTAACTTGACTTTGTTTCCTGCCTAACAACATTACAAATAAAGCTATTTCTGGTAGCTCACAAACTCTCATGAAAGCTCATCATTGTCCATCTTGCTTGACTCTTCTATGATTTCTTTCCAATTGGCCTGATCTCTAGCTCTTTCCTCCTCCTCCCACTTGTTTTTCTTTGCCATCAGTAATTCTGTTTTCAGATTTACAGCTTGTCAGATTGTGATGTGATTTTATGAAATAAAGTTAAAGTCAAAAAATGGCTAGGAGACTGGTGTTGAAATCTTGTTAAAAATCAAAACAGTATTATTTAGTTCCTTGTGAAGAAATTGAATTTAACAATATTTTGGAAATCAATGTTGCAGTTCTAAAATCAGAATAGATTGCCTATTCATTATAATGTATGACTAGGAAAATTGTAGTCACTGTCAAAGAAAGTTCAATAGGGAATTAAGAAATGTCAATGAATTTAACTGGTTCATCACAGTTCCTTGAAAAAAATGGTACAGACTTTCAGAAAAACTTAGGTAGGAGTTATTCATCTCTAATTATATCCTCAAAAAGATGGTCATGTAAAATAACTTATAATCGTGCCATCATTTTTTATATCCTTTAGAAAATCTATTATTAAAACAATTTTGAAGCTGATAATCTGGGAAACAGAGGTTGGAAGATTATCCCTCTGCCCCCCTTATAGAGTCCCAAAGCCAAGCTTATAATTGAGTAGTACCCCATCCAAAACCTGCTTCTTCTAAAAATAGCACATGAAATTTTCTAGAAAGACTCATGCAATTGTGATTTATATGGAACATGTTCCTAACCTTGGTATAGCTTGGCCACATCCTAGGATGATACAGTCCACTAGGGCTATTTTTGTATCAGTTAATCAAGTTACCATCCAATTTGGCTTATCTTTCTAACAAATTTGTAGAGTCTAAATTGGAATTTGTACATTATTTAGAAGGCAATGAGGAAGTATGAATGGTTTGTGAGGATTAGAACTATACATTGGGAAACAATTCAGTCATTATAATGTATAAGCAAATCATGCTTCTCTCTAGAAGTTCATCTTTTAGTCTCTTGGTGCTCACGTACAGGAATTATATGCTTCCAACTTATACAATATGATGATAATAACAACAGGTAGCATTTATTTAGGATTTACTATTGCCAGGAACTTTACTAAGTGCTATAAAAATTTTATCTCATTTAATCCTTACAACAACCCTGGGAAGTAGGTGATATTAGTCTCTTCATTTTACAGTTGAGGAGATAGAGGCAGAGGTTAAGTGACTTGCCCAAGGTCACACACCTAAGTATCAGAATAACTTTTAACTCAGGTCTAGACTCTGTTCACTGCATCCCCTAGCTCCACTTAAGAAACCTAATGGCACACAAGTTTCTTTTTGTCAGGCAGTCACGGTGGATTTAGTAATAGACAAGTAGTGGAGAAGACCTGAGTTCAATTCCAGCCTCAGACACTTATTAGCTGATGCTACCTCAGGAAAGTCACTTAATCTTGACCTGTATCAGTTGCCTTCTCTGCAAAACAGGAATAATACTAGCACTGTTGCTGTGAGGATAAGATTATATAACATTGGTTAAAAACTTCACAATCTTTAGAAAAATATATAAGTACTAGCTATTACTATTATTTTAAAACAATATTTGTCATCTGTTCATTGAAAACATGTGCTTAGGTTGATTGTATCGTGTCCAACTATCCCCTAACACCTTAAAAGAGGCTTCTAAATAAAAAGGGGGAAGCTAGGCGCCACAATGGATAGAATACTGGACCTGAAGTCAGGAAGACTCATCTTCCTGAGTTCAAATCTGGCCTGAGATACTTACTAGCTGTGTGACTCTGGGCAAGTTACTTAACCCTATTTCTCTCAATTTTCACATCTGAAAATTGAGCTGGAGAAGGAAATGGCAAACCACTCCAGTATCTTTACCAAGAAAACCCCAAATGGGATCACAAGAAGTGAGACATGATTGAGCATCAACAAATAATAATGAAAAGAGCTAACATTTATAGAGTGCCTACTGGGTCCCAGGCCCTGTGCTAAGTGCTTTGCAGGTGTTGTCTGGATTAATCCTCACAACGACTCTGCCAGGGAGCTACTGTTATTATGCGCATTTACAGATGAGGAAACTAAAGCAAGCAGAGGTTAAAGGACTTGCCCAGGGTCACACAGTATCTAAGACTGAATTTGAATTCAGGTCTTCCTGACTCCAGGACACTCTATCTACTGTGCCACCTTGTTGATCCCTAAATGGTGGTTTTTAGATTTGTTTATTGCATTTGGTTTTAATAACTAACAGACCAGCATAATGTGATTTCTCTAGTGTTTTGGTGTCCATAATAGACAAACCTAAGTCCCTCCCTGAATTTTAAAAGGAGCTAATTTCCATTTGTACGCATAAAGCCTCCTACAATATCCTTACTGCAGGAAAGATTGTCCCTCTACAAAATAAGTTCAGTAGTAGTAAATGGAGTATTATATTTGAACTTGGAAAAAACTGAGTTAGAATCATGCCTCAGACACCATGACAAGGTTTGCATTTGATGACCTCTAAAATCCATTCCACATCTAACTCTCCAATCCTACTCTTAAATGAACAGATTAGCTTTATGACCTTGGACAAGTCACTTAACCCTTCTGTCTTAGTTCCCTCACCATTAAAATGAGGGGATTAGACTCAATGATCTCTAAGTTCCCTTCCAACTTTAATCTATCATTCTATGAGTACTAAGCAACAGTGCTCCTTCTGTCTGCCTAAAGAAGCCCAGAAATGGGCAATGCAGAGAGAAGCCAAGAACAGATTAGCTGTCAGACTCCTTCCTTCAATCAGCCACACCAGTGGCAACTTTTTCAAAGAAGAATAACTATGATTATTTCAAGGTAACTAATTTGGCAGGTTGCCATAGCTGCTTCAGAGTTCTGTCTCCCAGCCAAGAAAACACACATATGTAAACTTTATATTTGTAGAGGGCTTTATACCTGTGCAAAGCACTTTCACATATATTAGTTCCCTCGGTCCTTCACCACAATCCCATGAAGCAGCCATTAAAGATATTATAATACCATGTTTGCACAAGACAAACTGGGGCTTAAAGTTACACAGCTAGTAAATGGCAGACCCAAAGGACTGCACTTGATCTGGTCCTCGTCCAGTGCTTAATCTTCAAGTTGAATAGCATTCCAGAATTTTGGAGATTATCTAATGTAGCTCATTTATTTTCTCTTTTAATCATATTTTTATGGGTAGCTTTTGCCTTTATATTGCCTTTATCTCATACTCTTTCCCTTGCCTAACCATCAGTCATCCCTTAAAAGAAGCATTAAAAAAAACTATACAAAAAAGACAGTTCAACAATACCAACCAAAATATCAACTGTCTGACAATAGATGTAGAATTCCATACCCAAAGTCTCTCATTGCTACAAAAGGGGAAGATGGTATTTTCTCAACCCTTTTTCAGTGCCAAAATTGAATCATTTTAATTATTCAGCCTATCAATAAGCATTTCTTAAAAGCCCTGTGCCAGGAGCTGAGCATATACATACATACATATGTACATATATACATATACATGTGTATATAGATATAGATATAAAAACTTTACTCAGGAGTTGATATTATATTGGAGGAAATCACACATATGAGAATATATAGAGAATAAATACAAAATGAATACAAGGTAGTTAAGCATATGTTACTAGGAAAATGTTTGATCCTCTGGCTCATTAGCTAAAGAACTTATCTCTAAACAGATTACAGCATTATACAGTGGAATAAACTATTTTCATGCCCTCAGCTTCTCTCTTGGCTGCATTCCATAAGCAGGCAGTATGAAACTTTATTCAGAAAAACAGTTTTTGATTAGTTCATAAACCCTGAGACCATGGGGCCTGAAAGCATTAATTTTGTCAAATGAAAAGAGTGCAGGACTTCCCCATGCATATCTGAAAACAAATCTGATGTAACTATTAGGCCTTGCATCTGTTCTCAATGCTTTTTAAATATTCAAAAATGCCAATGACATAGCTTCAGGATGGAATAGTATATCTTTATCAGTAAATCAATCCAAAATTATTTACTAAGCACATCCTCTCTACTTTTGCTATGATGAAGTACTGCTAGATTACATATGTGCATATTCATAGGTATACATAAATTATGTGTATATGTGACAAAGGTGCATATAATAAATAGATTCAAAATAAACACCATGCAATGATGGTAGGGGAGAGGGGGAGAGTCAGGAAAGGTCTCACGCTGAAATGGTACTTGAGGTGAGTAGCGAAGGAAATCCGAGATTTTAAGAACTGGGGGTAAGGAGGGAGAACATTCTAGAAATTGAGGGCAACTAATGCAAAATCACAGAGATGGAAGGGAAAGGGTCATGCATAAAAAATACTAAGAAGGGAAGTATGACTGAACATGGAGTACATGAAGGGTAATAATGTATAATAAGGCTAGAAAAGTAGGAGTAGACAAATTTCAAAAGAGCTTTATTTTAAAAAAATTATTTATTTTATTCTGAACTTAAGAAATAAAGCAAGCATTTTCATAACAAAGTGAGATAGAAAAACAGAAATTGAAGATCCATTATGTACAATTTGCTATTCCATTCAAATATACAACAAAGTTAATCATGTAACTTGCTTTTACTTCCCCTTCCCCCAGCCCAAACTTTGAGATGGCTACCATTAGACACAAATCTGTATGTATACAAATATAAAATACATACACACAGAGATGTATGTGTGTATGCATGTACATATATCAGTTCTTTATCCAAATTCAAACAGCATCATGCTTCATAGGCTCTTTGCAGTTAATTTGAAAATTTATAATAGTATGACTTGGTTTCTCAAAGTTGTTCTTAAAACAGTACTGCTGTTACTGTATCAAGTGTTCTCTGGGTTCTGCTCATTTCATGCATTACTTCGTGGAGTTCTCTCCATGCTTTCTAAAGTCATTGAGCTCATCATTTCTTGTAACAGAGTAACATTCCATCAGAACATAGAGCGTAATGTGTTTGGCCATTCCCCAATTGATGGGTATCCCCACAATTTCCAGTTCTTTGCCACCACAAAGAGAGCTGCTACAAATATTTTAGAACATGTAGGCTCTTTCCCATGTTCCCTAATCATCTTGAGAAACAGACCTAAGAATGATATTGTTAGGTCAAAGGGTATAAGCAATTTAATAACTCTTTGGACATAATTCCAAATCTCTCTCTTTAAAATGGATCAGTTTACAGTTCTACGAACAATGAATTAAGGTCCCAGTTTTTCCACATCCCTTCCAAAATTTGTCACTTTCCCCTTCTTCCCCTTCTTTCATTTTAACCAAGCTAGTAGGTATAAAATGATATCTCAAGGTTATTTTCATTTGCATTTCTCTAATTAATAATAATTTAGAACATTTTTATATGACTATAAATTACTTTGATTTCTTTATCGAAAAACTGTCTATTCATATTCTTTGACCATCTATCAATTGGGGAGTGACTCACATTTTTATACAGATTTAACAATGCTCCTTATATATTTGAGATATGAGACCTTTATGTGAGGAACTGATTGTTTTCCTCCAGTTGTCTACTTTCCTTCTGATCTTGGCTACATTTGTTTTATCTGTACAAAAACTTTTAAATTTAATGTAATCAAAATTATCTATTTTATATCTTACAACACTCTCTATGTCTTATTTTTTCATAAACTGTTCACCTCTCTATGAGTCTTATAGGTAATATATTCCATGTTCTTCACATGTCATTGTAATATCTCCCTTTATATCTGGGCCATGTATCCATTTTGACATTATCTTTGGAAATGGTGTAAGATATTTGTCTATGCCCAATTTCTCAGACTGCTTTCCAGCTTTCTCAATAATTTTTACCAAATAATAAATTCTTATCCCCAAAACTGTCTTGACACTTGTCAAACTATGTTACTATATTCATTTGCTCCTGTAGATTGTATGTCTGCTTTGTTCCACTGACCTACTTTTCTACTTGACCAGTACCAGACAGTTGTTGCCTCATCGCATCTTTAAGATCTAGCACGCTAAACCTCCTTCCTTTACATTTTCTATTAGTTCCTTTGATATTCTTGACCTTTTGCTTTTCCAAATGAATGTTGTTATGATTTTTTTCTAGCTCCACATTTTGTTATTAATTTAATTGGCATAGCATTGAATATATAGATTAATTTTAGTAAAATTGTCATTTTTATCATATTGGCCCCGCCTACCCATGAACAATTTGTATTTCTTCATTTATTTAAATATGATGTTATTTGTATACTGAGTTGTTTTTTTTATGGTTTTATTCATATAGATCCTGTGTTTGTTTTAGTAGGTGTATTCCCAGGTATTTTATACGGTCTAGAGTTATTTTAAATGGGGTATCTCTAGCCTTTAGGATCCTATAGGAATGTTGATGATTTATGTGGCTTTACTTTATATTCTGCTAGTTGGCTGAAATTGTTATTTCAATTAACCTTTTAATTGAATCTTTAGGATTTTCCAAGCATAACATCATACCATCTGCATAAAGAAATAATTTTATTACCTCATTTCATGTTCTGATTCCTTCTATTTCTTTTTCTTCTCTTATTTTGTTATTATAGGATTTCCAATACAATATTGAATAATACTGGTGACAGTGGGCATCTATTTTCATGCCTGATCTTACTGGGAAGGCTTCTAGCTTAACCCTATCACAAATAATGCTTGCTAATGGTTTTAGGTAAATGTTTTGTATCAATTTAAGGAAAAGTTCATTTATGCCTATACTTTCAAGTATTTTTAATAGAAATTCAAGTTATATTTTATCAATGTTTTTTCTGCATCTATTGATATTGATATGATTTTTCTTACTTTTCTTAGTGATATAATCAATTATGTTAATAGTTTTCCTTATGTTAAACCATCCTTGCAGTCCTGGCATGAATTCTGCATTATCATAATGTATAATCTTTGTAATATATTGCTGCAATCTTTTAGATAGTATTTTATTTATGATTTTTGCATCCATATATATTAATGAAACTGGTCGATAATTTTCTTTCTCTGTTTTTACTTTTCCTGGTTTAGGTGTCAATAGCATATTTGTTTCATAAATAGAGTTTGGTAGGAATCCTTCTTTGTCTATTATCAGAAGAGCTTTCAGTGGCAACCAGGGCTGTAATAAGGAAACGCAGGAGTTTACTGAGAAGGGGACTCCTGTTAGGATCTGTGCTTTAAGAAAATCCCTTCAGCTACTATTCAAGGGTGGATTAGAATTTTAGGCTCAGAAGACCAAATAGGAGGCTATTGCAACACTGAAGGTAAGAGTGATGAGGACCTGAGGTCACTGAGTGAAAAGAAAGGAGTCTTACATGAGAAAGGTGGAGATTTAAAAAAGAAAAAATATTTAAGAACAGATGGAATATATGGTTGTGAAAGAATGAGGAGTTGCTACTGAAACAGGTTGAGAACCCGACTAGAACAAGAGCAGTGGGTAGAAGCAGTAAAATTGGGATGACAGTGAATTTGGATGTGTTGTGCATGGGGTTGCCTATCAAGAATCAGTTTGATGTTTGTTGTGGCAACACAGCTTGATCCCTAAACATTAATTCATTGTATACTGAGACCTGTGGGATGGGATGAGGGGACATGGAAGAATCATGTGACTGCATTTCACGTTGTATTACCTTGGGATTGAGTCAGGCAAAAGGAGTTCTTTTAGGAAGGGGGTGGAGACGGAGTAAATATGAAACGCTTAAAGACTCCCTTGTTCAAAAATGTGTCTATCCTTTTGTTATGGGGGACTGTATCTCCTCAAATGGGAGGGCTAGGGAGGCTGATTGTGGGAAAGTCACAGTGACATGTAACAGAAATGCCTCAGAGATCTTGGAATGGATTTAGATATTCTATAAGTGGTTCTGCTAAATTTCTCTATCAGAGAAAAGAATATTACGCAAATGTTCCAGGCTTGAGACCTGAGTTGGTCGTTGTTCAGTCACGTCTGACTCTCGTGACCCCATCTGGGGTTTTCTTGACAAGGCTACTGGAGTGATTTGCCATTTTCCTTCTTCGGCTCATTTTACAGATGAGGAACTGAGGTCAACATTATTAAGTGACTTGCCTAGGGTCACACAGCTAGGAAGTGTCAGGCCAAATTTACACTCAGGAAGATGAGTCTTTTTGACTCCAGGCCCAGCACTCTGTTCACTATGCCACCCAGCTGCTCTGGGTTACAACATATTTACCAATTAGAAACTTTTTGGGGGAGATGGGCAGGGAAGGAAATCAAATTATAGCTAGAAAATAATGTTTCACACCTTAGAAGAAGTTACTTCAATCAGATATTAAGAGTAACACCTGGACCAGATTTCTTAACCTTTTTTGAGTCATGAACCCCTTTGACAATCTGGTAAAACCTATGAACCCTTCATCAGAATAATGTTTTTAAACTCATTAAATAAAACATATAGGATTACAAAGGAATGTGATGTAACACAGGCAGCCCTGACTCCTACACCTGAAGGCCAAGTGTGTTAGATTTTACCATTTCACCCCTTTCTTAGGGTTCTCTGGTATCCTTAAGAGGACTGAGGGGTGTGTGCCATTGGCTATAGCTCCAACTAATGGTATTCCCCCATGTATAGGGGGTGTGGTTCCCTGCATCCTAGTTCCTATTAGCCAGTAACAGCCATATTAGCTTTTACACAGAAATCTTTACTTCAAAAGGTAGAATCACAAACATACAAATTTACTCCCCTGTCATGTGAGAGGCACAATCCTCATCCTCTTTGGACCACCCAGTGCCTGGAGAGGGGAAAGGAATTAGGTTCATAGTTTAACTCAGTTCAAAGACCAAAACCCCTCTGGGGCTGGAGTCCCCATGTACCCTGGCTTCTCTGGCTTTTCAAGCCAGGCTGACTGGATGCACCACCCTGCCTGCAATCCTGGCTTCCATTTTGCCAGGGTTCAAATTCCTGGGGGAGGGGAACCATTTACACAGCTAAGGACAAACACAGAACAAAAACACACACTCCCAGGTCCATTTCTCAGGGCGGACAGTCCTTCTCCTCTCACCAGTTCAGTTACAGGCATCCCCACCATGAAAACTGGGTAGATGTATAGTAACAGAAAGAGATTAACCTGCTCAGTATCACTGATTTTAAAGATGCAGCTAGCCAATCAAAGGATACTAAACCCACCCCTTTGGTAGGGGAACCACTGGGCCCCATAGGCAAACTGGACATGCTCAAAAGGCCCCTCAAGTAGACCTCTATGTTAGACAAACTGGGCATGACCCAACACACTCAGGTCAGAGACAAATATAGTTATCAAAATATTTTTGTAAAAACAAATTTATAGACTCAGGGTTAAGAAACCCTTAATTTAAATGAATGTTGCTGGGCATTTAAAGCGAGACTTTTGAATGGGAAAAGGTACAGAACAAGAAGCATTCTTGATGAGATAAGGGAATCTGGATGGCCAAAATCACTGTTGCTAACCTTAACTCAGAGACTACTGTACAATAAGCAATCTTCTAATGAAACCAGGTAGTATGAGCAGTTGATCTGAATCTTGGTTGATAACTTTTTGCCTGACTTACCCAATTGTTCCCCATTATTTTTTCTTGATTTTGGCCAGTAACATTTGGCCCCACGGAACTGTTTCCAAATCCAGCATTTTACACAGGCTACTGATCTGCAGAAAGTGCAGATTGATAGTTTTGGAATCTACAGCTCCCAGGACACTGGGTCAAGTAACTGCAAGGCTTTCTAAATGGTAAATTCCACAAATGCTTTCTGGCTCTGGAATCAGTGCTTTTAACTATTAGTTAAAACTAGGTCATGCGAGGACAGTTGCAAAGATCAGAAAGTCAACCTGGCTGGTTAGGCATGCAAAGCTGTAATGCTATTTATTTTGGAAACCTATGACACACAAACCCCACACGTATGCCCAGCTCAAAGTGGCAATCTGCTGAGTATGCACATGCAAGCTGAGGGAAATGGTGGGTTGCAGTGATCTGTCAGGGCTAATGTCACCCACCCTCCTCTCAGCGATGACATTTTTACATGGTCCTTAAGAGCTCTGGCTGTGGAGTCGAAGGGTCTTACTTTGAATCCTTCCATTTACTCCCTCTTACTCTTAGACCTTGGGCAAGTCACTTAACCTCACTGGATCCAATTCCTCATTCTGAAAAAAAGAAAGAGAGAATGGACTCTGTAGTTAATTACTAAAATCGTTGACCCTTTAGACCAGAGATTCTTTTTCTTTTTTGTGTTTATCATGGATTATGCTGGTAAAAATTTAGCACCCAGCTCTCTGATAAAATAATATCCACAACAAACTTTAAAGCTTAACCTGCATTATTAGCATTTTAACATCAGTTAATTTAACACCAGCATTTTAATATTCCATCACTCTTCAATCTAGGCAATCAACCAAACAATAAATCATACCCTGATTTGTAGTTTGCCAATTTGAGGTGTAAATGCTCACACTGAAAATTTAACAGTGAACTAGCTGCCTCCAGCAAGCTCATGCATGTACCCCCTTTGCCAGTCTGGTGAAGTCTATGGACTCTTCCCAGAATGTTTTTAAATGCATAAAAATAGAAGTCATAGGATTACAAAGGAAATCAATAATCAATCAGCAAACATTTATTAAGCACCTACTGTGTGCCAGGTACTTTGTTAACTGCTGGAAATACAAAATAATAACTAATATTGAACATAGCACATATTATGTACTAGGCATCACAGTAAAAGATTTACAATTTTTATCTCCTTTGATCCGCACAATACTCCTGGAGGTGGGGTGTGTGTGTGTGGGGGGGGGTGTACACATGCAGACACGTTACATATACAGATATATAGATATATAGCTATATATATATGTTTTTTCCTTTACCTGACTTGCCTAGGATCGCATAGCTAGTAAATGTCTGAGGCCACATTTGAACCCGGGTATCTTCCTGCTTCCAGGTCCCAAGCTCTATCCACCTCCCCAACTGACTTAAAAAAATTCCACTGAAATACTGGTATACAAAGATTTTAAGACATGTTCACGGCTCCCTCTCAGTCTTTGGTCTAAGAGACTATTAGCCCTCTGCATACAGGGCTTGTTTCAGTTTTATGTGTTATCTTCGGGGCTTGGTACGCAGAAGGCGTTTAATAAATGCGTGCAGAATGTTCAATGAATGACGCCCTCCCGGTTCCAAGGCCTGGGGTTCCGTGAGCTGCGGCTGCCGCAGGGCTGCGCGCCGAAGCTTCCGAGACGCCCGGGTGCTCCTCCAGACCACGCCCTCCAGGCCACGCCCCCTCCAGGCCACACCCCCTCCCGAGGAGCCCCCGCGGCGGCGGCCCCGCGGGACCAGCGGTAGCGGACGCGTTCACTCTTCTCTCAGACACAGCCAGCTCCAGCCAGCGGAGGTTTAGCGCTGTGAGCCTGCGCACGTCGCATGCGCCGTCCGCCGCTTCCGTAGCTTTACGTACGCCAGCAGAGACGTGGTTGGGGAGGCGGTCTCTGTTGCGCAGGCGCGCTAAACAGCCTCCGGTGAGTCCCTGCTGCCGGCCGGTCTGAGAAGGGGGCCGCGGGGCTAAGAGGCTCCGGGTCTTGACCGCGGCTCCCTCCCACCCGGGCGGCCGGGGCCAGAGCGCCGCGTGCGGGAGAAGGAAGGTTCTCCGGGGCGCTCTTTCCCTCCCTCCGCGAGGCGAGTACCCGCCCGGCGGGGCGGCGGCCGCCAAAGCCAGGCCCGAGGCGGCGGGGCCCGGCCCCTTCCCCCCCCCCCCCCCTCCGGCCTCCCCGTACCCCACTCCGGCCGCCCCTCCGCCGCCGGCATGAAGCTCGTGAGGAAGGATATCGAGAAGGACAACGCGGGCCAGGTGACCCTGGTGCCCGAGGAGCCCGAGGACATGTGGCACACGTACAACCTGCTGCAGGTGGGCGACAGCCTGCGCGCCTCCACCATCCGCAAGGTGCAGACCGAGTCCTCCACGGGCAGCGTGGGCAGCAACCGCGTGCGCACCACGCTCACCCTGTGCGTGGAGACCATCGACTTCGACTCGCAGGCGTGCCAGCTGCGGGTCAAGGGCACCAACATCCAGGAGAACGAGTACGTCAAGATGGGCGCCTACCACACCATCGAGCTGGAGCCCAACCGCCAGTTCACGCTGGCCAAGAAGCAGTGGGACAGCGTGGTGCTGGAGCGCATCGAGCAGGCCTGCGACCCGGCGTGGAGCGCCGACGTGGCCGCCGTGGTCATGCAGGAGGGCCTGGCCCACGTCTGCCTCGTCACGCCCAGCATGACCCTCACCCGCGCCAAGGTGGAGGTGAACATCCCCCGCAAGCGCCGCGGCAACTGCTCGCAGCACGACCGCGCCCTGGAGCGCTTCTACGAGCAGGTGGTGCAGGCCATCCAGCGCCACGTCCACTTCGACGTGGTCAAGTGCGTCCTGGTGGCCAGCCCCGGCTTCGTGCGCGAGCAGTTCTGCGACTACATGTTCCAGCAGGCGGTGAAGACGGACAACAAGCTGCTGCTGGAAAACCGCTCCAAATTCCTTCAGGTACGGTGAGCCGTCTGGCTGAAGGGGGGCCCGGATGAGAGCTTATGGGTTGGCATCAGTGTTAATACATTGTGTGGGAGGGAGGACATTTAAAGGGATAGGGAAATGACCTTTTTCTTAATCATGTCCAGTCGTCCCTAAAATGTAAGCCTGGCACCAAGAGAAAATTAATGTCCCATTTTTTCCATATTCATGTTTTCTTATTCACTTTTAGGGGGAAAATGATTTAGATATGCTTAACAATAGGCAGTTTGATGCCAAGAGACTTAAATGATCAATCTGTGTTATGAACTCCTTGTGAAGCATCTCTACATAAGTAAATATACATAACTTTAAACGTGTAAAATACTTAAGTTTAATGCCTTGCATGTTTTGACATTTTGGTTAGGGTTGGCATGTTTAACATTAATTGGACAAGTATGAGTTGACTTTTAAAAGGTAGAATATGTGCTCCAAAAGATTTCATCTAACCTCTGTAATTGTGATCCCAGGTACATGCCTCTTCTGGGCACAAATACTCATTGAAAGAGGCCCTTTGTGATCCTACTGTGGCCAGCCGCCTCTCAGACACCAAGGCTGCTGGTGAAGTCAAAGCCTTAGACGACTTCTACAAGATGTTGCAACATGAACCTGACCGAGCTTTCTACGGACTCAAGCAGGTGGAGAAGGCCAATGAGGCCTTGGCAATTGACACGCTGCTCATCAGTGACGAGCTCTTCAGGCACCAGGATGTAGCCACCCGAAGCAGATATGTGAAATTGGTGGACAGTGTCAGAGAGAATGCAGGCACAGTTCGGATATTTTCTAGTCTTCATGTATCTGGGGAGCAGCTCAGCCAGTTGACTGGAGTTGCTGCCATTCTGCGCTTCCCTGTCCCAGATCTCTCTGACCAGGAGTCTGGATCAAGTTCTGAAGAGGATTGATGATGGGCACCTGTAAAAAGACACCATTTACTGCCCAACTCCTTGACCTACATAAACTAATATATAAAACAGATGTTCTCAAATCCAGTATGAAAGCTGCTAGGGAGGTTCAGTTTCATTTCCGTGAGTGGGTCTTTCTTGTCAGGCTAGTCTCTTTGTATTGGAAGACCAATACAAATAGAAAATAAATTAAGATAAAAGTAATGTCTAATGTTATCTTTATTCACATTGACAATTACTTTTAGGAAAAAAAATGGTTTAGGAATACTAATAATATGCAATTGATACTTAGGATAAAAGTTTTTACATCAGCTGCATTCAATGTGTACTGTACTGGGGTTAAGCTACTGTTTCTAGCTCTTCTTTGTATTTTCAGAGTGCATTGCAGGAATTTTACTTAGTCCTCCCAAATAACTAAACTGACAGTGTTTTTTGGAAAATGGATAGAAAATTCACCAAAGAAAACCTAAAAGCTGACACTATTGTTTAGGGCAATTACAGGAATTGAATAAAATTATTTCTAATATTCCAAGAAGCCATTATACTTTATCCTTAAAAGTTAACTTTATGCTATTTTGTGCACCACTTAACCTTCTATTCATAGAGTTTTAGAGCAAGAAGGAACCTTTGTAAATATAACACTTTTATTTTAGAAATGATAAATTCAGGTCCAGAGAGGTTAAAGTGACTTCCCTGAGACCAAGCAGCTAATTATTAGCAAAGGTCATAGTGGAACTTAACTTTGACTTCATGTACGGTGGTCTTTCTTTTTACTTATTTTGATTTGTCAAATTTATTGATAGTTGTAGTATTAGAATTTCAAATTGACTCACTGGAAGCTTTAAAGCAGTATTTTCTAGATTCTAAACAGTTTTGATTTAGTCATGCAATTGCATCATGATTGAATAGAGCCTATATGCAGCAAAACACTAAGATATATTTGACTTTTTTATAATTGAAAAAGGCTGCTAGGTAATTCTCTAGTTCACTAAAATGTCAGTGAATGATCTATCCCTGTTTGAAGTGGTAGATTATATTTTGTTTATGGTCTGTGGGTATCAAGTGGAAAGTTTTAGACATTCATTAACTCCTCAGTCCAAAATGATAGGACTTTTTTCTTGTTCTGACAGTTGACATGTAAATGAAATCTACTGATAACACCATCAGTTTTAGTCAGTATTTTTCATGGGCCTTCTGAAAACTATCTTCACAAAGTTGCTAACCCTGAGTAAAAGTAGATCTTCTAAATCATACATACACACACACACGCTTTAAATAAGCTTATATTTTACTTGACAGAATGAATGACATTAAGGTATATAACAGATGTGATGGTACTTTAACTTAACCTCTAGAACGCTTCATTTTCAAATGCAGCAAAGCAATAGAATGATACCTGTATCATTAGCTTATGCTAACTGAATATGGCAGATCATTAACATGTAAAGATTTTGATAGTTGGACGTTGTGCATATGTTAATCACTGTTTCAATTTTGTTGACTTTAATTTGAACTTTGCAGTGAAAACAACTGGATTATACATGTGAAAGTTGTACTAAAAAATACCCAATAATTTTGACCATTGCATCACACTTCCCAGGAAGGCATGTCCTATAGTCCAGAAAATTCTGCCTGAAGCAGATTTTTTCTGTTGTCAAATGACCAATAATGTGCTCACATGTAGGCCATGCTTTATACAAAATTAAGTTTTTTAAAGATACCCATAACAACATTAAGGTAATTTGCATCATTGTAATTTTGAGGGACCATCTGGAAGTCAGGAAGGCTTGGATTCAAGTACAGTTTCTGACATGGTATTCTCCTGGCCTGTCATTTAATTTCAGGCATCTCTTTCAGACTAAATTGCTAAGTAGTTTCTGGTCTACTTTTGTTTGTCCAGGGAATTTACTCACTACGAATTCTCTGTATCAGTGAAATCACAGACAGTACTACCCCACCCCCATCAAAAAGCATTTACATCAGTAAGTTCTGCTTGTGTTCAGATTTTAATTTTTTTCTCTCTATAGTAATCAAATACATACCTGAAAAAGTTCTGTAATATTTAATATTTAATAATTTGTATACGATAATGAAATTAGTGTAAAGATTTTTATTTCTGAATCTGTTTAAAAATAGTGTTTTGGGAGTTAGTTTTCTTTTAAATCTGAGCAGAGCAGACCATTCAATGTTACATGTGAAGAGCATCTGGAATTTGCAGGATTCAGAATAGGAGAGGATTCCTAAGAGAGATTCTGAGAGTAGGTTGGTGGAAGATATCTTTAGGGTCCTCAGATTTAAATACACCATTGATTAAGAATAAAACTTTGCAAGTAATATGATGGTTCCTTTTATGCTCTTAAAATTCTTGCTGCCTTTAATAACTTAAAAATGTGCCATAGCTTATACCTTTCAGGAATATATTGGTGTACAAATATTTATCATTTTTCAGTTGGAACAGTTTGAAACTTGTTTTGGTTTGCCTTATCTTGAATATCTGAAATGCAATGGTGCTTTACTTCAGTATGCTCAACTTGAAAAAAAAAGTAGTTTAGGAAAGTTCTTGAAATAAAAATATTGTAAGCTCTGAAAAAGGAGTAGCCTCTCCTCCCTTGTTCAGTCATTTCTGACTTCTTGTAACCTTGTGGGCCATGCTGTGCATGGAGTTTTTTTTTGGCAAACATTGAAATGGACTGCCATTTCTTTATCCAGTGGATTAAGGTAAACAGTGGTTAAATGACTTGTCCAGGGTCACACAGCTAATATGTATATGAGGTTATATTTGAACTCAGGCCTTTTTAACTCCAGTCCCAGCACTTTATCCACTGAGTCACCTAGCTGCCTTCTTCAATACCAAGTAGTCTTTAAGGATCTTTTTCTGTAAAGTTACCCTTCATCTGTACCATTTGCTACAATTGACTCCCCTCTTGAGACAGCTTACTGTTTATTTTTTAATCATTCAGAAATCTTGTTGGGAGAATTTTTTTTTTCTGCACAATGAAAAAAGTTCTAATTACATCTAAATGAAAAATGTCAGTTGTGGATGTAGTTCACTTCCTCCAGTAGTATATCAATTTGTTGGTATAGTAATTGGACAAAAATGACTCATTTAGATAGTTTCATTTTCATCTGAAAGCCATGATTATTAGTCACTTTGATTCTGTTTCTCCCTCTCCACCCTGTTGCTACAGAAAGGGGCTTAATGGTTCTAAAAACCATCTTCTATTTTGCCCAAATAGGTAACCATGGCCAAAGAATTTGTTACTTCTAACTGTTAGATGTTAGGTGTGATGAGTTTTAGACTGGTCCTCAGCAGATCATCTGTATCATGACCGTATTTGAAACATTTCCTTCATGGTAGCATCTGCTAGAGCTTACTCTGCTGGCAGTCTTTAGTAATCCATTGTCCTCTCCTATGCCATAAAAAAGCATCAACATTAGAATTTCCTAAATTATTCCTTAAAGGAATCTGTGCATGTGCATATTTTAAGGAAGGTTACCACCCTTGTCCCATTCAATTGAAAATATGTCATGATTTACATAAAGTTTTACAGGCACTTAGGCATTATGGGATTGTTATTGTTTGTCTGAACTCAAGTAAAGTGACGTCACAATGTCTGACTGGCAGATCATACCAATAGGAATTTGGGAAGCTCTGCTGCAGGTCAGACGCAAATCGTCTGACCATTTGGGAAGGAGATGTCTCTAAATTTCTGTTCTTTTGCATATACACATGTATATATATGTATGTGTGTGTATCTTATAAATATATATTACATATGTATATGTGTGTATGTGTATATACATATATATATACACACACATACAAAAGCCTACAAAACAGTTTTGTGCGTGTTTTTCTGAGAAATGAGACACTTTTAAAAGGTTTTAGTATTTGTTTTTGAAGGTTTTTTCCCCAGTTTCTTTGAATGTAATCACAATAAGTGCCACACGACACATAGTTGTGTGATCACAATACACATTTACAAAGTAAAGTAAGAATACATTCTTTCCTTTGATCCTCACAAAAACCCTGTGTTCCTGTTTTTCAGATGAGAAAAGTGATAGAGAGGTTAGGAGACTTCCACAGTCACAATTAGTAAGTTTGATTAATGAGATTCCAACCCAGACATTAAGGTCCAGTGATCTTTCTGCTACCACCCTGATTCAACTCTAATTGAAATGAGAAAAAAATTTTCCTTCTGACTGTTCAACTGAAACTGCCTTCTCCAAAGTTGCCTGTGTTCTTGTAATTGCCAAATCAAGTAGATTTCTCAATTTTTATCCTTGACCTCTTGCAGGCTATAACACTCCTCTCTCCTTGCTTAAATTTTCATATCTGATGTTCAATGACAGGAAGAGAGAGTGAAGTTGACAACTGCGTAATTTTGCCTCAAATCCAATGACATTGTTCCTCTTTAGAAATGAAGGACCAGCAACGATACAAGTTTTCATAACTGCTTATTTCTGGTTCTTGTCCTATCTTACTTTCTATTTCTTCTCAGTCTCCTTGATTAGATCTTCATCCCAGTTGCATCCAGTAATGATGCTTGTTTTCAAATATTCTATACTTTCTCACTTGGTCATCTCATCACCTACCATGGATTCAGTTATCAGATGACTCCAGATCTAGCCATCTATCCATAATCTTCTGAGTTTGTCTCATATCACCACCTGCTTTTTGGACATCTCAGACTTAGACATTTGAAATTCAACATGTCCAAAACAGATTTCATTATCTTTATCGCCTTAATGTTTCCCTCTTTCTAACTTCCTTCTTACGTCAAAAGCACTACCATCCTTTCAGTTGTCTAGGCTAGCAAACTAGGTATCCTAAAGTACAAAAAGCCAACGAGGAGAAGGAGGTTTTAAAAAGCAGAATTAGCCAAGTGGAGGAGAAGGTTCAAAAGCTCACCGAACAAAATAATTCATTGAAAGAGAGAATTGAGTTCAGGGAAACGAATGACTGAGTTAAACCAAGAAGTTAGTAAACAAAACCAAATATGTGAAAAAACAGAAGATAATGTGAAACAGCTCATTGGAAAAACAACCGAACTGGAAAATAGATCCAAGAGAAATAATTTAAAAATTATTACCTGAAAGCCATGATTACAAAAAGAGCCTAGACATTATCTTCCATGAAATTATCAAGGAAAACTGCCCTGTTATAGAATCAGAGGGCAAAATGGATATTGAAAAAATTCATCTATCACCTCCTGAAAGAAACTCAGAGAAACTGCTAGGAATATTGTGGTCAAATTTCAGAGTTCCCAGATCAAGGAGAAAATACTGCAAGCAACTAGAAACAATTGTACTTGAGTACTGTGGAAATACAATCCAGATAACACAGGCTCTGGCAGCTTCAACATTAAGGTATCAAAGGGCTTGGAGTGGGATATTTCAGAAGTCAAAGGAACTGGAATTGAAACCAAGAATCACGTACCCAGAAAATCTGAATATAATACGTCAAGGGAAAAAATGGTCATTCAGTGATATAGACAACTTTCAAGATTTCATGATGAGGAAAAGACCAGATCTATATTTAAAAATTTGACTTCCCAAGACAAGAATCAAGAGAAGCATGAAAAGGTTAACAGAAAAGAAAAATCATAAAAGATTCTCTAAAGCTGAACTGTTTACATTACACTACATGGAAAGAAAATATTTTTAACTCTTGAATCTGTTCTCAGTATTTGGGTAGTTGGAGAGATTGTACATACACACACACACAGATAGATAGATAGATAGATAGATAGATAGATAGATAGATAGATAGATAGATAGATAGATAGAGAGTACAGGGTTTGTTATATCAGAAGAGATAATATCCATCCATACAAAAAAAGATAAAAATTAAGGGGTGAAGGAGGAAAATTCTGGGAAGAGAAAGGGAGTAATGGAATGCGGCAGTCTATACATCATAAAAGATAAGAAAAATGTTCAATGGAGGAGATAGGGGAGAGGGGGAAAAATAAAGATACTCTCCCCACGTGTGGGTGAAGGAGGAAATAACATGCTCACTAAATTTGATATGAAAATTTATATCACATCACAGGAAAGTAGGAGAGGAGGCGACAAGTGGAGTGAGGGGAATGTTAGAAAGGAGGGCAAATGGGAGAAGGGAGTCACTAGAAGGGACAAGGTCAATTGTAGTGGGAAAAATAAGGGGGGATAGGGTAGATCAAAGGGCAATATAATTAGTATTACACAATATTATTATTATGGAAATCTTTTGCAAGACAACATATTTAGTCTATTGAATTGCTTGCCTTCTCAGTGGGGCTGGGGAGTGGCAGAGGGGAGAGAAGTTGGAATTCCAAGTATTAGAAACGAATGTTGATAATTTTTATTACATATAATCGGGAAATAAGAACTGCAGGGATAGGGGTATGGAACTTGATCTTGCCCTGCAAGGAAAGAGAGAAGATGGGGATAGGAGAGGGATGGGGTGTGATGGAGGAGAGGGTACATTGAGGGAAGGCGTAATCAGAATGCAAGATATTAGGAAGCAGGGGGGAGGGGAGTGATGGGGAGGAAAACTGGACATGTTACAAAGTGAGGTAAAAGCAATTAGTATTAAAACAGCAGACTGAATTAATTACTGAGAATAAATCAATGACATCTTTAGTTTGGAGGAAAGAATTTCAGTCTAAATTTCCTAGAGGAAAGTAACCTCAAGCAAAATTTGGCATTGATGGAAAAGTCAAGGTTTAGTGGTAAATTTGATTTTATGATTGCCATTTAATCAGGAACTAGAGTATGTATAGAGAGGCATATAAGCCACCTAAGACTTGCCTCAAAAGATGTTCCTTAGCCAAAGTGAAACTATAATCATATTTGAAACCTGGTTATTGGAACTTGCCATTTTTAGATGCTATGGGACTATTAAATGACTGTTCTTCTGAGTCCAACTCCAGTATGGGTAGCAAGAAAGGCGATCTGAGCCTACAATCTATGATGCCAGTAAACTGATGAGATGCTGGTATGAACTGCATAGGTGATCTCAAGGGAAGGGTGGGAGAGTGGCTGTTCAGCATGGGTTGAGGTGGGATTCTCCTGACTCAGTTTCCCCACTGACACCTGGCAGACTTTAGGCTTGATTGATTGCAGGTGGATAATCTGATCCTGCCTGGAATTGACATGAAGTTGGGGAGATATTGTATCCCTGCAATGTCTTTACTATTGGTGGCAATTTCCTATAGTCAAAAGGTTTGGAAGCTTAATTCCAGATCTATTCAATTATAGATTATGGGTAGGGGAACATCCAAGGTTGTCTAAAATTAAGCTATTAGGCATAGGACTTTAGACCAACAGCAGTAAGTTAGGGTCCTTTAATTCTTAGTAATATTGTGGAAACAATTAGGTCAAGAGCTTGTGAAAGTAGCAACATAAATATTGTTTGTGTCTCAGTTGGTTAATGTTTAAAAAAAATTCTTTTGTGGTCCATATTGTAAATGCTTTAAAAAGAAGTATCACCTGACCAAAAGTTTGAATTGCTTTATCTGGTATAAACTGTGTTAAAAATAAAAAAAATAAACTAGGTATCCTGAATTCCTTACCTGCCCCACATATCTACTCTGTGCTCAAGGCTTGTTTTATGGTTCTCATATGTGTCTCCTCACTCTATCAGCTGCTGCCTTTGTGCCAGCCCTCATCAGTTCATACTAGAGCAATAGCTTTTTTGGTTGGTCTACCACCCTCCTGGCTCTCCCTACTTCAGTCCATCCTCTGCTCATCTGTCAATGTGATTTTCCTAAAGCCATGGTCTGGCTATACTGTCACTCTACCCTATAAATTCCAATGTTGTCTCTCAGATAAAATATGAAAATACATTATCTGCATGACTTTTAATGTCACCTGGCTCCTTCCTACCTTTCTAGTCTACTTGCTCTTTGCTCTCCTCCAAGTACTCTACCATCCAGGGAAACTGGCATCCTTTGCTGTCTCTTATGCCAGATATTCCATTTCCAGACTCTAAAGCCTTTTCACTGAGTGTCTGTCCCCCATTCCTAGAATACTTTCTTTCCTCACTTCCATCTAGCCTCCCCAACTTCCTCTGAGAATTTAAATCCCACCTTCTTCAAAAGGCTTCCCAATTCTCTAATTTTCCTTCTGAGATTACCTTCAATCGACAGTATGTCTTACATTTATCTATTAATTCACTCCCACGTTAGAATATGAGCTCCTTGAGAGCAGGAACAATTTTTTTTCTTTTCTTGCTTTTCTTTGTATCTGCATTGCTTAGCACTTTGTCTGCCTCCGACATTATGTCAATAAGTGCTTAATCACTAATTGACTCATTGGCAAAAACAATAGTCCCCACTAAGTAATTCTGTGTTCCAGTGAAGTCATAGTTCTGCCCCTAACTCTGTTTCTTTAGGGAAGCTTTACACAAAGTAACCATCATCATCATCATCATCATCAAAACTACTTGGTAGAAGTCAGTCAAGGAGATAAATGATATTTTCTACTATAATGCTTTTCTTAGTGCAAAAACTTCTCATTTCATCCAACTTAAATCCTGTGGTCTTCTGTGGTTATCACTGTCATGTTACAAATAAGGAAAAGGAGAACCAGAAAGAAAGTGGGATGGTAGTAGCAGAGTATGCCTAGACCATGAGTCTCTGGACACGCTGGGATTATTTGCATTTGATGTGAATTAATGTGTATGAAGAGTTTTAACTGTTATTTTGACCAAATTTTTAGTTTCAAAGAAATTTCTAAATATTTCACTAGGGCTTTTCTAATTTGAGGATTGAATTTAATCTTTTTTTTTTTCAAAGGAGATCTGCAGTGTATTCACTTTCCTTTGTGGAATATGTTCATTACAACTCCCTTAAGCTACACAAAATTACTTAAGAATAGACCTGTACTATTATATCATATCATAATATATTATAATATCATATCATAATCATCATAATAATCATATCATAATAATCACAGTTTTAAATAATTACTTTGTATTTCACAGGAGTGTAAGGCCTTTTAGTAAAGCTAATGGGTATAATTATTGTAATGCAGTAAACACAGCTGTTCTTTAGAGTATTTACTGCTGCTGGAAGAGTTGTTTGTTTCCTGCGTTAGACCTTGTAGGCCACAGCTGACTAAAGGAAGTTAAAGAGTTCCTGTTTTAAAAAGTCATTAACCCTCAATTTAATTTTTTAATGGAAGTTTCATCTGTTGTTTTTTTTATCTTAAAAAGAGATGGCTTTCTCTACTAATGACCGTCCAGACCATTCCAGAAAATAATAATATAAATTCATTATGATCAGTATTGTATTTATTGGACTTAACTCTCACGTGATCATTCACATTAGTTGGACTGAGTTAAAATCTCTTAAATGAAGTAAAATTATTTTTAAAAGTATATATTTCAGCCCTTTTGTTCTTTGTAATGCCAGTTAAATTCTTAGTCCATAAACAATTATTAAGCATCTGTCATGTGCCAGGAATTGTTCAGGTACTTGGGATACAGAGAAAGATAAATGATAATCCTTGCTCACAAGGAACTTAGTCTGATGGAGGAAACAACATGCAAACAAATATGTATGGATAAGATACAGACAGGATCAATTAGTGATGTTTAACAAGACAAGAAATATGGAGGATCAGAAAAGGTTACCTGTAGAAGATGGGATTTTAGCTGTGACTTGAAGGAAGCCAAGGAAATTAGAAAGCAAAAAAGGAGGAGAATATTCTAGGCATGAGGGACAACCAGAAAAAAAATGTTGGGAGATGGAAATAAGAATGACTTGTGCAAGAAGTGTCTTGTCATTGGATCTTAGAGTAAAGGGTAAGCAAAGTGTAAGAAGATAGTAGAGGTGGAAATGGGTGGGGAAGATAGTTGATAGAGGACTTTGAATGCCAGAGGATTTTATATTTGATCCTGGAAGAGTCAGAGAGGCACTGAAGTTTATTGAATAGGAAGTGCCATGGTCAGGCCTGCCCGTAGGAAGATCACTTTAGTAGCTGAATGAAAGATGGCCTGGGGTGGAGAGAGACTTGTAGCAGACAGACAACCAGAAAGTTGTTGCCATAGTCCACGTGTAAGGTAATGAGAGCCTGCACCAGAGTGATGATGGTGTCAAAGAAAAGGGGGCAAATATGAGAGACAAAAACTTGTGACAAAACAAAAAGAGACATTCTGAAGAATTATTTTGAAAAGAAACGGTTCTTCAGGGTAGTGACTCTGTGTAAATAGTATATTAAAGAAGTGTCCTCTATCAACTATGTGGAAATGAACAGTTTTATCTTCTTGGTTTTAAAATACGTGTTTTTGTTATCTCCTGTGCACATCTCTTCAGGGGAGAAAGTTCCTCTAGAATAGAAACAGAAACTTTTATTTCTATTCAAATTCATTGTTTTTAAAAATTTTATTACTTCAACTATATGTTATTACTTAAGCCAAATAATAGTGCTTTAAAAAAAACAGCAGAAAAGGATGTAGTTGCCACTTTTGTTATCCAAATCTTGACATCTGTGAAAAAATTATTTTAAAGTAGAGGTGTGGTTTTTTTTAAGCTGTCTTACAATTAGGTAACATCTGGAAACCAAGAGTAAGTGGTTTATGATCATGTAGCCCATTAGAAATATGAAATTTGAGAATAATGGAGGTCAACAACCTAGTTATAAAAATTCGTACTCATAATTAAATACTGTTACAGTAGCTTGAAAATAGCCATATAAGTGGTCTCGTGAACCATCATTAGCCATGGTAATTGGGTGAGTGTGGTAACGAAATGTAGCTATAATGAGGCTATTCCAACCGTATGTGAAAATCAATTCTATTTAAGAACCATGGCTCATATTATAAAATCAAGCATATGGCCAGCAGCAGAAATTTTATGTGGTAAACCTGAATTTATTCAGGTCAAGTTGATTCAGTTGTGTAGTATGTTTTTAATACATTTGCCAGCCCAGTGATGTATAGTAACACAACACCTATCTATCTGGAATTCAGCTACTCAGCAACTTCTTTTATCTGAAATATAATTATGACCCTAAAGGGAAAAAAAAGCAAAAAATATCACTCAGCAGCCAAAACATGTTGCAAAGCCCAAACACTAAAACGTATGCACATTACTTATAGAAGAATGCCTTGATGATATCATTTATTTGCTTATGTTTTATACACAGTTATAACAAATTTGTCCATCTGATATGCAAATCTACAATAAATTAAAGCTTGCAAATCTACAGTAAATTAACGCTATCAAATCAAGAGTGGAAGCTCCTACTGTCAGGTATACTGACATCCCTGAGAAATGACAACTGACATTTTGACAATAAGAAATGAAAAAATATTTTTCAATAAATATATACTTCTGAGAGAAGTAAAAAGGAAATGAGGGAAAGAAGGAAGGAAGGAAGGAGGGAGGGAAGGAAAGTAGGAAGGAAGAAACAAAGAATTCTAAGAGCCTGGGACCATTTAGTGGAATGAGAAATAACCATACTACCAACCTCAATAGCATCTATGAACAGTGTTATAGCACAGTACCATCACTGATGTTCACCATGATGATCCTGCATCATCCAGAATAGATTGACATGTTTAATGTTGTTTGAAACGACAAAGAATTATACAGTGTAGAACACATTTTAGAAATGTGTTCATCCAAAATAGTCAAGATTTAAAAAGCAAAGTTTAAAGGTGGTAAGTCTATTCCCAAAACTCAACTATCCAGAATGCTTCCTGAAGTTCTAATTAAAGAAACATGCACAATAAATCCTGACAAATGAATTCTTACTAAGGAAAAAAAATCCCAAATTAATTGTACTTGTAGAGGAATTTTTTGTTGTGGTTTTTTTTTTTTGTTTTTTTTTAAGAAATGCTAAGCCAAAAACTGTAGATCCTCTGAGATCTTCATGCAAATCAGTTCCAGAATTTTTATGTCTGGAATTTTTCAGCAAGGCTTAGTGTAAACATTGACTAGAACTTTTTGTTTGACACTTTCCTGATAAATTGCTCTATGAATATAAAATGTACTTTAACCCTGTCCTTCGGCTCATTTGATCCAAAGAGGTCAGTTTATAGTTTGTTCTTCCTCACCAAATATGTTGCTGCCAGAAAAGTACTAGCAGTCTGTTGAAAATAAGGTCAAGTATCCTATAGCATGGATCATTTAGATCACCTAAGAATTCTCATAAAATGACAGAATCTCAGAGTTGGAAGGAGGTATCTCTGAGGGCATCTAGCCCAATCTGTACATAACCAAGAACTTACTGCTACATTGCCAACTGCTCTTCTAAGCATCTGCTTGAAAGTCTCCAGTGAATAGGAACCTGGGAACTTCTCATTTCACTTTTTGATAGCTCTAATTATTAGGAAGTCTCTCTCTACCTTCCACCAGCTGCTCCTAGTGGTACCTCAGGGTACCAAGCCAAACAATCCTTTTTCATTTTGTTTCTTCCTCAATTTAGAATCCTGCTTCTATAACTGGTCTATTTAAGGACAAGGATTGGGAGCAGGGAGAGAAAAAGGGCAAAAAATACTTTAAGGTAATTTATTCATCACTTTCGTGTTTATTGTTTTGTTAATTTCTCATTCTACCAAGTAGAGAAAGAGTGTCTTCTAGAATCCCCTTCAGACCTGCTCCTTGGCTCTGGAGTCTTCCTGCCTCTTTGTTCATCGTTTCAATTTCCATTCTGTCCCACAGGAGCTTGTCCTTAACAAGTCATGAGAACTTCTATCCCCTATGGGTCAATGATATTTTTAATGAAATTACCAGTGGGGCTTAGGATGTGGTGGGAGGAAAGGCAAGTTTATGTAAAAGGTAGAGAGGAAATACACAGGATCTTGTGGTGAGGAAAGTACTGTGGGAACAAGCTTCCGATCCTAAGTGTCTAAATGGCATCCTTAGTAAGAAAGGGAAGGGCAGAGAGGCCATGGGGGCTGTGAGAAGATATGAGGTAAAGTGAAGGGTACATCCAAGGACACATTGTTGTTTGTCCTTTGTTCTCAAGAGGACCATGCCATCCAGAAGGTGATACCATGACTTGTAAGTGAATTGGATTTAAGTGAGGGAGGGCTGTGCAAAGTCACCAGCCTCACTCTCTCTTCCAGAGCCATCTGGGTCAGTGGCAAGGTGTGTTGTTGCTGTTTATCCTTTATTCTCCAAGAGGACCATGACATCAGGGAGGTGATGCCGTGACAGGCAAGTGAATTGGATTTAAGTGAGGAAGAGCTATTCAGAGTTCCCAGCCTCACCTTTTTCCTCTGGAGCCATCTGGGTCCAGTGGCCAGATACGCATCAGTATGACTGTGGCCTTTTAAAGCTAAGATCAAGATGACTAGAGATGGCTCCAGATGCAGTAAGAGACCTTGGCCTTTGTAAGCTGTTTCCCAGGTCTCAGTTTGACTGAGGTGATGCCCATTCAGTGATGAAGGCTAAGTAAGAAATGTGGCAAAGAATGGCCTGTTTTACCTATTCAAAAAAAAAAAATCAATCTGAGAGCGGAAGACCCTCTACGTTTCTGGCCAGAACAGAACAGTTGTTATTTATGTTCATTCTGAGCCATCAGGGCCCATCAGGTAGGGCTTGGGCTGGGACCTATTGTTGGTCAGTCAGTGAGAGCCAGAGTGATTTAGGTTTAAGGCATAATCTTAAAGAACAAATCTAGCTTGTAAACCCCAGGGTTTCTGGCCAGGTTTCAGGGATCAAAATTTACATTTCTTTGGGCAGAGCATCCTCAGGTAAGGGTATTATATTTTATGTGGACAGAGGGAAAAGAAGGAGGAAGGGAGAAAGGGAAGGAGAAAAGGACAAAGGAAAGGAAAAAGGGAAGGCCAAAGGAAAGGAGAAAGAGAAGGGAAGAAAAGCGAAGGGAAGGAAGGATACATCGTTTCAGGGTGAAAACGCTGTAGTAACAATAAGCCAAAATTGCCTTAGGTGCTGCACCCTGTTTCTCACCATGCAGCTTCTCTCTGCTCTAGGCAGAAGCAGCATCACCTGTGCCTTCACCCTCCTGCTTGTTGTACATTGTGTAACAAACCTGGTGGGGATGCTTGGGAAGTTTTGGGGTACTTTGTTGTCATTTTTTTCAGTTACTTTAATGAATCTATAACTTTATCCTCCAGTAGTGCAAATCACAGTTGGGAGGCAGCACACTGCAGCAGAAAATACACTCGATTTACAGTCAGAAGCCCTTGTCAGCTTTCCCCTTAGTATCTATGTAACTATACAGAAGTGACAACATTTCTGGATGTCATTTTTCTCAGTTGTAAAAATGAGGGAGCTGGTCTAGATGGACTCCTCCATTTCCCTCTGAGATTCTCTGATATGCCTTCTCATCCTAGACTACTTCCAACCAAAGATTTTAACAAGTCTTCTATAAAGGATACATTCAACAGCAGAAGTCTTCTAATTGCTTTCTTGGGAGGAAGGTATTGGGAAGAGTCCAAACTTGTGGTTTCATCCATAAGGAACTTTAGTTGAGCAAACACCCTGTACCATTGCAAATCAGCAACTATTCTGCCCCCATTGTCACTTCAGAGTTACCTGGGGCACTGAGAAATAAATTTACTTAACCAAGGTATATGATAACACTGAGACTAGAAAGTCAGCAGTGTATACCAGAGGTGGAAGCTGAAGCCTTATCTTGCCCACTGAGGATGGCTCTCTACCCACTATTCTCTGCTGTCCCTCATGATTCTTTTATTTTCAGGATCATTTCAGGCAACCATTATGATGTAGCTTATTCTTGCTAAGTGTCTTACCCATGTCCCTTTCTGGATGTATATACAGTTACTCAATAACATATTTCATACTTCATCTCATTAATTATTGGTGATGTACTAGAGCCTCCTTCTAACACTGTGGTGTTTCAGGATTTGCAACTATATCACACTATGATTCCTAGGAGACTATAGAAATCACTTATTTAAAACCAAATGAAGCTATTTTGTTTTAAGATTTCCAGTAAAATTAGTATTATGACCACTGAACCTACAACTTGCCTCTACTGATAAATTGTTTTAACTTTTCTTAACTTAAAAAAATTGATGGAACAAGAAACTTCATGGGCATCATAAACACCTAAGAAATTACCAGACACAAAAGCAAATCAAGCAACAAGCGGTTACTAGGCACCTACTTTGTGCTAGGCATTTGGTTATATGCTGGGAATACAAAGCCAAAAATGAAAGAGTTGTCTCCTTTCTATTGGGAGAGACAAGATGTATATCAGTAGTTGTACAGATAATATGCAAAATAAATCCAAGGTCATTTTGGGAGAATTAAATATTTTTAAAATTGGGTAACATATCTACTTGGAAAATAATTCCCTTATTATTTTCCATTATTATTATTATTATTTATTGTTTCATTATTATATAAATTTGCAGAAGTTTGCAAGTCCAAGAATATACAGGAATGTTGAAATTAGCAAGAACCAGATATTACAAAATCTGGTCACAGAATAAACCGTTCTTTTAAAATTTTTTTATTGCTACCACCTGCTTTTTTTTAGTTCTATCTTTCCAACATAGTAAATCAGTAGTGACTGCTACATTAAAAAAAAAATAGTGATTTGTACCATGTTCCAAAAAGCTGCCAGGTTCTGGTTTTGGCAGACAGACTGTAGGAAAGAGCAGACTGCTAGAGGGAGCAGATTCCAGAGCAGAAGGTCATTTGTTTTGAATGTTTTGCCCTCTAGGGCCTTAAGTTGTTATGAGGCTTTCAGCTTGATGCATTAGGGAAAAGATGATATTTAAACAGCTTTGCTGGTAGGTACAAAAAAACATCTCGAGGCTTGCAGATATTTTCATTAGCTTGCCAAGTTTCACTTAGTCTGCCAAATTGCGTGCCCCTTTCTCATTTGCCCTCATTATTAGAGGCAGTTAGCTGGGCCTGCAGTTATGAAAACCTGAGTTCAAATCTGACCTCAGATACTACCTGAGTGACCCTGAGCAAGTTCATTTAACCTCAGTTCCTCCACTGTAATGGGAATGATAATATCTACCTCCCAGAGTGGTTATGAGCATCATACGAGAAAAATATTTGTAAAACACGAGTGATTTGAAGCATATTACAAAATGCTGTTAGGGGTCTGGCATATAGCAGTAGGTACTTAATAAATATTTATTCTCCACCCTTATAATTCCCTTACCACCACCAGCAACAACCTACCTACCCTTGTCTTGCTGACTTCCTAGTCATAGACTCTTGGAAAGTAAGTGCTGAAAGGACCATGTCTAACCTGGCTCCATGGGAAATATGCTGAATATCAGCTCTATTCTATTTGATTTTCCCGTATTAGAATGTAAAATCCTTGCGATGGTAGGGATTATCTTGTTATCTTGTATTTGTGTCCCCATGGCTTAACATAGTGTGTGACATAGAGTAAATGCTTAATAAATGTTTTATCAATTTGAATTTAGAGTCTGAGGAGCTAGATTTAAATCCTGGCTTTATTGCTTTCTCTTGATTTAATCTTGGCCAAGCCACATGACCTTTTTGGACTTCAGTTTCAGCTTCTAGAGAATAAAGCAAGTGAACTAGATGACTACGGGGTAAATTTTAGCCCTAGATCTATGATCCAGAGAGCTGGTCCTATTTTATAGATGAGGAGATGGAGGCTGCAAGAGAACAAGTATCTGGAACAGCTAGGTAGTGCTGTGGATAGATCATTGGTCCTGAGGTCAAATGTGGCCTCAGACACTTACTGAGCAAGTCACTTAACCCTGATTGCTTCCAAAAATAAGAAAAAGAAAACTATCTACCTACAGTAGTTAGATATTTGCTAGCTCATTTGGCTAATGAAATGAAGATAACCTAGTTATTGTTCTTTGGTCTTTGACTTTAGATCGTGCCTCCAACCTCAGGCAACTGGATCCCTCTGATCACAAAGGAAACTCTGAGACTACCCCAGTGTTTCCTCTATTGTCTTCTCCATACTTAATTGCTGGCACAGTGTCTCTCCCATTAGACTGAGCTCCGTAAGAACAGGGCTTGTTTTGTTTTGTTATCCCTAGTGCTTGGTACAGTGACTGGCATGTAGTAAGCATTGAATAAATGCTTGTTCAATGATTGATTGAATGAGTGTGGAAGGTTCAGCAGATTAAAAGCCAGTGATTCAGGAATGTAATAGTGGAAGAGTAGCCTCAACTTTTTACACAAAGGACAACATATTATCATTATTAAATATACACAGGTTTCCCCCTAGACACTAATTCCTAATAATAACTGTCCATGGAAAAAGAGGTGGAGTTTATGTGAACTTTAAATATTCTCCAGATATTCATAAAACAGACTAATAGTGATCGATTAAAAAGCATTTGTTAAATGCCTATTATTTGTACACAGCACTAGACAGCCTGGGTGATACAAGGAAACGCAGGACTCAATGCTGACCCTCAAGAAGCTTGTAATAGCATTTGAAAGATGGAATAATAATTGCTGATACTGATATAGTTTATGAGGGAGACCTTATCACATAATGGAGAGAGCCTTCTAGGAAGAAACAGTTTCCAGAACCATGTCTAACACATACTGGCTATGTACCCTGGGCATGTTGTTCGTCCCTCAATGTTCCAGGTGACTTTCTAAGATCCAAGCTGCAGAAGTGTTGACAATCTGCATAGGTGGAAGAATTTTCCGCACATGAGTTTCCCTACATCAATTGCATCAAAGGTTTCATCTGCTTCTATGATGGCTTGCAAAGGGTTTTACATTTATCATGACATTTGACCTCCCTGTTAGCCTTCAAGGTAGACAATGCAAGTATTGTTATACACATAAGACTTACAGAAAACAGGAAAGAAGGCTATTAAACAAGAGATGTGCCTCATTGTGTCATGCCAAGTGTATTGGACCTGGAGTCAGAGGCCATAGTTTCCAATCTCAGCTCTATCACTTATCGCTAACTGTGTGACTCAGAGCAAGTCATTTTCTACTTTGGGCCTCGCCTATAAAATAAGGGAGTTGGAGTAGATGGCCTCTAAGGCCCCTTCTACCTCTATATATGGGATCCTATGAATGGCAGCCTCCTTTTCCCCCAAGATGTGATAATGAAATTCTTTGTGTATCAGTAAATCATCAAGTATTTATTAAGTGCCTAATATGTGTCATATTGTCTGCAGGGCTCTGGAGATACAAAAACAAAAATGAAACATCAAACGACAGGAAACATGACTTAGTGTACATGGTGTTGAACTTACAAGTAGAATGACTTGAGTTCAAATCCATACTACAATACTAACTTACTCTGTAAACTTTGGGCAAATAAATTAACCTGCCTGAGACTCAGTTTCCTCATCTGTAAAGAGCATTGGACTAGATAGTCTCTAAGTACCCTTATAGTTCTAAATCTATGATCTTTTATCAACATAAATAAGTGTATGCAAGGTAATTTCAGAAAGTAGAGCGCTAGGAGCTGTAGGATCAGGAAATTCTTCATGTAGAAAGTGGTGCATTAGGTGAGTTTTGAAGGGTACAAAGGATTCCAATAGGCTGAAGCAAGAAGGGAGTGCATTTGAGAAATAGGTGCCATGTACTATCTGGAAATGTCCGTCAATCTTCATGTACAAAGAAAGGGGTTCCTAGCTTAGCCTGAAAGGTATTTCACCAAGAGTCTGATGTATACCAAAGACCTCAGTGCTTGAAAATGGTACATTTTAGCATCCTCCTCCACTCTCAAGGTCTGGGTAGAACCCTTCTTTCCAACCAGTCTTTGATCTTGATCAATGAGTAATAAAGAGGAGGTCAGAGCTAGCCTACTTCTACTTGGCACTATATTTGTGTCCATGTCTAGACCTAGAACTTCAGGCATGAATTTGGAGAGTTTCCTCTTTGGAAAACACTGATACTTTCCCAGGAAATACAAAAAGGGCATTTGTCTAATTGTCAGCTATTCAACACTCAAATAAATTTATGATCTCATCAATTTAGGAGTCTCCTCCAATCATATATATTATAATGAGTTTGCCTATTCTAGGTGATTCTTGTTCAAAAGTTCATGATAGGAAGTCATCCTAGAGTACTAGAGGCTTTCTCAATTCTTTGTGGTATTTTGAAGGTATTAGTAGACCACTCTGACTGGCTTTTACCCTCATTATTGCCACTTGACCAGCCCATCTCTCTTACCATCATACACTTCTTTCATGATATCTTTTACTTTTGTTTTGGGGGTGTTTTTTGAGGAGGAATTCTTTCTTAGTTATATGTTAAGGCCCAATTATATATAGCATGGGCCTATCCTTTACCCTCTGTAGTATACTTATTTTTAATTCTTCAGATTCAGTTGAATTCCATGTCTCTCTGACATCTACCTTCACCAGTACAATATTTCTATTGAAGAGATGGGTTTTTATTTACATAGGGAGCTTGGAGTCAATAGTGAAGCAATTTTCCAAAAGCAATCCAGGCCATTCTCCTCCTCCTTCCCAGCTCTGGGTCCAACTCGTTGATCTGTATGGTCAGTCCCAGACACACCTGCTGTTGTACAAGCTCAATATGGTGTCTGTCCAAATGAATGTTGGAATCTGGGAAATAGACATTCTTCATCCACTTTGTCTTCTGTGCAACTGGACAGGCCAAACTCTTTTGAGAGATTACAGATCCTTTCTAAGAGAATCTGCAGTGTTCAAGACTTGATGCAGTCAGTGCATCATCCATAAATACGACCATCTGGAGGACCTCAGTATCTACAGGGAATCATTCTTTGACCTAGGCTATGCATTGGATCTTCTCTGTATCTGTGATAATGTTTCTGAATTAATATGCTATCTGTCTGGGCTCTTTTGGTCTCCTTTTGTGGCAATTGGTTTACATTCATTAAATTCCTGAGTAAAATTATTGTATTCTGTGTCAATGTCATTTCTACTGTCCAGTATCTGTTTTTGATATTAACTTGTTTAAATAGTTCATGGTTAAGTTTTTTTTTTATTTGTAAGCTATATCTTTTCTAATTTTTTTTACTCATTTTCCTCTTAATTCTAATGAATTGATCATCTGCACATAGACAAATAACTCAGGAATAACACCCAAATCAATAATCTTTTGCTACCCGTTAAAATACAACTTATTTCATTCTTTACAGTGTTATTTTGTACATTCCATGTCCATTTTACTATCAATATTTTTTTTAAAGAAAGCATTCATGATATAAAAGGCTTCTGTATAATCCACAAGTCTTTGCTCTCTCTCCCATTCGTTCTATTCTGACCATGCTTTCCCACATATTTCTCCCCATCCTCTCATTTTCACTTTATAATGTAGTCACCAAGAGTAGGTAGGGGGTATAGTGGATGTAGAGCCAAGGCTGGAATTAGAATGATTCCTTTTCCTCAGTTCAGATCTGACCTCAGACACTGTGAGACCCTTAGCAAGTCGCTTAACCTTGTTTGCCTCAGTTTCTTCATCTGTAAAATGAGCTGGAGAAAGAAGGTGGCAAACCAAACTCCAAATGAGGTCAGAAAGAGTTGGACACGACTTGTTAACATTATCTAAATTTATTGTAACAGCTTGTAAAGTCCCTTCTATCTGTTTGCTCAATTCAGTCTTATGTAGTAACTCTGTGAGTGGGGTATGAACAAGAGGAAATCGAGACAAGGTTGATCAACATGTCTGTGCTCACACAGCTGGCTGATACCTGAGGATGCACTAAGATGCATGCTCCTGTCATTACACTATCCCAGAGTAAAGAACTGGGATTTCAGGTGGTATCAGCTTCATGCAGCAGGGTATCCTTAATGATATTGGTCATCAAGCACGTTTTGTAATTTCGAAAATATTAAGTAGTGAAGCTCCCTAAAGGCAGAGCCCATGTGTTATCCATTCTATATAATATTCTCTTGATGCTCAGTAGTTCTTGATTCTGAGTGCAATTGCTGTTATGACAAGAAAAAAAGCTGATGACAAAACCAGAACAGCCCTCATCTTCTGTGACCAGTAATGACTCTTCATTTTAATGATCAAAAAATACAAAGAAATATCATGAAAACAGACAGGATAATGTCTGCTTTGAACAGCCAGCTGCTGGAACTATTGGGTCAGGTGACTGCCAAATCATCTCAACTGACTCTCTAACCCACACTAAAAACTGAATGTTGTAAACAGGTGGAGGTAAAGGGTGTTGAATCCAATTCATGTTAGCGTACTGATAGCCACCTACCTAGGCCACCCATGTCCATCAGCTAACATTTCTGGGCATTCAAAGAAGTGAAATTTGTGATGGCCAGGTGGAGATAGAGGTTTTCTTTTGAATAGAAAAATGCAAGTGAAATGTATCTCTTAGCAGCTTGATTCCTTTGCCAGGAAGAATCAGAGACTTAAAATCAAAGAAGAAGCAGCATTAATGTTGACAAACGTGTCAATTTAGAAGAGTTCTAAACCCTTCAAACCTGATGCTTTCTCAGTTCCAAAAGGTTTATATGTTTTCCATTAAGAAATTATAGCAAAGGTACTTTCACTTTAAAATTTTAGAACTTTGGTTTAAACTTAATGATGCTTATCTTTTAAAAAAATGTTTTTCATTGTGAGCAGTAGTGGTTTCTCTTTATAAAGGTCAGTAAGAGTTTAATATTACAAAACTTTTATGGCCTCCCTCCTTCTTTAATGAGCAAATATATATTGAAAGGCAATGTTAGACCTTTAATTCCCTGACACAGCATTACAGAGACCATCTCTTTACTAAAGGAACTAAAATATGTTAAAAGTAAATATCTTTGGTTTTAAGTTAAGTGGTAAAATTTTCAGGAGTAAACAAAGCAGGGTTTAGCACCTAAAACTAAAAACAGTACGGGGATAGATTTGCATGTTTATCTTCTCTGCCAGAACTTTTCCCCCTTCTCCTTATGTTTCACATTTTAAAATACAAGCTTTTAAGACTTCCCTATAAAGATCCTTAGCCATTTACCTCTACACCTGTAAGAACTGCAATGCATGTATTCTTTTGTACAGTATAATAACACCTGGCATTTATATGGCACTTTGAAGTTTGCAAAGTGCTTTACAAATACTTCATGTGATCTTCACAACCTTGAGAGGTAAGGGTTATTTATTCCCATTTTATAGATAAGGAAACTGAGGCAGACAAAGTAGTTTGCCAAAGGTCTCATAGCTACTAAATATCTGAGATCAATTCCAGATCTAATGTTCTCTCTGCTATGCCATCTTGATGCCTCTTTTCTGGTGCCATGCTGAACACTGTTGTTGAGCAGTTGTTTTCAGTCTTGTCCAACCCTTCATAACCCTAACCCTTTAGGGTTTTCTTGGCAAAGATACTAAAGTGGTTTGTCATTCCTTCTCCGGTTCATTTTACAGATGAAGAAACTGAAGCAGGCAGAGTTAAGTGACTTACCCTGGGTCACACAGCTAGGAAATATCTGAGGCTGGATTTGAACTCACAAATATGAGTCTTCTTGACTCCAGCCCTATCACTCTATCCTCTGCACCCCCTAGCACTAACTAGATCCAGTTGGGGACTTAGGGAGGTGAAACAAAGATGGAGACTTTGCTTATCGATCAGGAATAGTTACTTAATAATATATTGGAACTGAGAAGAAAAATATGGACATATAATTTCCTTGGAAACTAAATCAGCAGGCATATAAAAGTTGCCCCTCTTTAAGGTTGTTCCCTGCTCCTAGGGACTCACCTTATTGGTGTCAGACTTAGTGCAGGCAACCAGTATGATTTAGCTTTACTTTCAGTTGGATAAAGATTTAGCTTTACTTTCAGTTGAATAAAAATGTTCCTTACAACCATACCCTCCCTCATCCTGGATGACCAATGATAAAAGTAATCAGTCTGACTTTTTCATTAAACTTTTACGGAGCAACCATGTAAATTTATGCCATAATGCACTTGTCTTTAATCACAGGTTTGCCAAGACATCTTGGACTTCTAAGCCAAGCCCATATTTGTTTGTCTGTTCCTCTGAGCTCTTCCTTCCGTGTTTGGCATGTATTAGAACTCAACAAAGTCCTGTTTGGTGAACATTCAAGGGAGGATTTCCTCCTGCTCCCCCAAAGAATCCTTTACAAAACCCTGGCGTAATGTACCCAAGGGATATCTCATTTGGCAGAATCTGAGCCATTGTCTTTTGTGGAATTTGTCAGTGTGAGTATGCCTTTTGTACTGAGGCTTGTGTTCTCAACTGACTTAAATCATGCCTTTCAAGAACTTGTTAGATGACTCTTTTTTCCAGGAAGAACTTTTAAGCAATGAAATGCCTAGCATTCTGTGTGCTAGTACATCATTTTCCTGCTATATTAGTACAGAGGCTAACTCTGAAAGTCCGTGGTCCTCTGCCAAAGTATTCAGCATCCATGTTGACATTAGAATGGCTGGACTGCTTGGCATTACTCTTGCCTTTTTGGTGATGTTCATGGTACTCTTACAAATTTAAAATACTTGGAAATATGATGGCCTAAACAAAGCTGGGCTGTTTTATTTTGTTTTGAGACTGAGGCTCCCTATCTCTCCCAGGCTGGAAGTGCAGGAGCCTCTCATGGATGATCTCACTGCTGACACCCTGGAAAGCTCTGACCTGCTCTGTTTCCAGCTTGGACCAGTTTGACCTTTTTTAGGCAGCTTGATGGTTTCCTGCTCCTAGGGGCTCACCATATTGGTGCAGACGTCTAATCAGCTTAACACAGTATAGCTCAGAATTCCCAATCTTAAGGGCCCCACCAGCCTCAGCCTCTGCTAGTAGCATGAATCAAAGGACTACACACCACCATGTCCAGTTAACCAAGCTATTTTAGAGAATATGAAGCTGCTAGTTCATGAGTACAAGGCCCCAAAAAGAACCAGAAAGAACTGATTTTCAGTATTATTTCTCTTTTCCCCAGTGTTGGTTGATTTTTGCAAGCATCTGTACTGGTGGAAAGCTTCAAGTATATTTTCTTCAAACATGTGATATTTATTAGAGGGGTAGCTGGGTGGCACCATGGTTAAAGACCTGGGCCTGGAGCCAGGAAGACCTAAGTTCAGTTGTGTGACCTTAGGCAAATCATTTAACTTCTATTTGCCTCATTTTCTTCATCTGTAAAATGAAAAAAATGATAGCACCCACTCCACACGTTTGTTGTAAAGGATCAAATTTGTCAAGTGCTTAACTCAGTGTCTGACATAAAAGTAGGCTCTATTATTGTTATTTTTATTTTTCTAGTACTAAACTGAACTTATCTATAGTATTTAATCCTGAGTGTTTTACTACTTGCAGTTTCTCCTATACATACAGTATACAATGATCTCTCTTCGACTGTACTTATCATCCATATCACTAATGTGGTAAGTGTTTCTTGCCTCTCAAACCAGATTATAAAATCCTTGAGGGTAATGACTGGGGTTCTACTTCTTTGTATCTTCAGTATAATGATAACAGTAATATTGAAAATAGCTCTCCTAGTTCCTCGGAGCAACTCTGAGAGGCCAGGTACATGGTACATTAGCCTTATTTTATAGATGAAGGACTGTGGCCCAGATTGAGGCTCAGGAATGGTAAAGAGGTACAATATTGAATTACTTGTTCCCTTTGATTGCAATATTTTGAAACAATGGTATTGTTCCTATTTATATTATTACAAGCATTCTCTGCAGAAGCAGATAATGATCAAAACACATAGATCTAATCTAGAAGGGGAGGAGATTGTACTGAGAAGTGAACATCATTTACTTGGAATCAATTCACAGTGTGTAAGGAGCACAGGATTTTTGTGGAGCATGCTTTTCAAATTATCCATTATATCAAAAAGCATTTATTAGATGCCTGCTGTATGATGGACACTAGGAATATACAGGTTGTGTTCATCCTTTGTTCTCAAGGAGGAACATGGAATGAGGGAATAATGACATGACTTGCAGTTTATTTAGATTTGAGTGAGGGAGGGTTGTGCAAGGTCAGCAGCCTCACTTTCTCCTCCAGAGCCATGTGACTTCAGGGACTAGATATTCATCAGGATGACTGGAGATGGCCCAGGATCATCTGGCTAAGGCCTTTTCAGGTTCTCACTTTGAGTACAGTAAGGTCCATTCAGTGAATAGACCTTTTAAGAAATAAGTGTAGAGAAAAAAAAAATCATACTGGGAGGGGAAGACTCTCAGGGTTGCTATTCCAAAGAGAAACAGTTACCATTGACATTCACTCCCAGCCAGGAGGGCCCAAAATACAGCCATTAAGTGGAGCTTGGGCAGGGACTTTTGTGGTTCAATCTATGAGCTTTAGAGTGAACTGGGTTTAAGAGAGAGAGAGAGACAGAGAGAGAGAGGAGAGAAATCTAGCCAGTAAACTCTAAGTTAATTGGGCAGCTTCTGGCCATCAGAATTTCCCTGATGTCATGGTCCTCTTGAAAAACGAAGGACAAACACAGCCTGTGAGTAGACTGAGCTGCCTAAATGGGAACCCAGCTGGCTGGATAACTCAGTTCATTCTCTTCCTTTCCCTGTCCTTCTCCTCTCCAAAGTACTGAGAATATACAGACAAACAAATGAAGTGGTCAGTCTTTAACCTTGGAGGAATTACATATTCTAACAGGAGAATAGCTAGGTGGCACATTGGATAGAGTGCTGGGCCCAAAGTCAGGAAGACTCATCATCTTCCTGAGTTCAGATATGGTCTCACACAATTACTAGCTGTGTGACCCTGGGCAAATCACTGAACACTGTCTGCCTCTATTTCCCCATCTGTAAAACAATCTTGAGAAGGAAATGGAAAACCACTCCACGATCTTTGCCAAAAAAAACCCACAATGGTCCCCCAAGAATCAGACATGACTGAACCATGACAGTAAAAGAGATACAAAATGAATACAGTATAATTCCTGTGGAAATCATATATTAAAACAAATCATTTCCCAAAACACAATAAAGCAAGTTATTTTAGAATGTCATTTGTTAAACTACAACAGCAATCTGTCAACAGATGAAACAGGAATTATTTGGTTAAGGATTTAACCAGCACACGTAAAACATGTGTTTTCCTCTATTCGTGGTGATTGAATTTAAAGACTGCCTCACTGAGATATCCTTCATTCCCTTATTCTTTTCTGCTTTGGTAATCTGGAGATTAGAAGTCCCTCACCACTTTCCAAGCTGTGGTTTGGCTGCATGATCCTGCTGTATTCTGAAACTGCCCTTGGTTACATGTTTACTTATTTTGTCAATGTTTAGCTTTTGGTTGGGCATTGAAACATCCTCATTATGACTGGAAAGAATTCCATGTGGTGGAAGGGAAAGGAAGAGGGAAGAAGAAACAACTGGAAATATGGAGAAGAAATATAGAGGGAGGGGAACTTTAATTTATCTGCCAATTTTGTGTTTCTTTCCATCTGCTCGCAATATAGAGGATGTACAGATTCATCAGCCTTCTAAATAGATTCAACATGTCTTCATGACTGGAAAGTCATTTTTTAATCAGTATGCAAATTTATTAGTGGTCCTTTCTACATTAATTGCTGGGGCATCAGATGACTCTGGACAATAGCAATTAAGAAAATGCATGGGGTGTTTTACATTAAGCTTCTTAATATCCTATAGTCAAATTTCCTGTTTCTTTGCAGTTCTACTTAATGCATGAAGTATCTTTCTATCCCTGACCAATCTAATCATCTGTATACATTGAGTATTCATGATTTCATCAGTGTTGACAACCAAACAGATTATAATCCTTCCACAACTTACTAGAGAGTTTCACAAGCTGCTGAAGCCAAAACAATCCATCACCTGATAGCCAACCCTCTGCTTGACCAATGGACCTCTTCTAGGTTAACCAGGCTGGTTTCTGGACAACAGACATATATGTCCATACTCAAATCCCAGCAGGATGTGTCATAACTTGTGATCTGGTGGTATTACCTTCATGGTCCCAATGATTAAAATTTAGAAAATAAATTTAAATTAAATTTTAATTTAAAATTATTAGATTCTATTAGAAAATAAGTTGGAATCTTTAAGTTAAAGCTTCATAACTCTACTGCTTCTTTTGAAGATTCCTTTTGTCTCTCATGAAATATGACCAGCTTGAGAGAATGTTCTTTACTAGCAGGGCTGATAAGTAACCAAGTAAAAACATATTGTACTTTTACCCAACATCAGTGGCAAGAGGCCCAACTTGCACAATGGCCCAGTTACTCAATTCTATATCAGGCACAAAAGTTAAAGATATTTTCTCCAACTTCATCTTAGCATTTTAATCAAGCCAAAAGCAAAACACCACAAGGTCTTGGGATACATAAAAGTATGTTAATTAACACAAAGGCAGCCAATTTATGTTGTTTTCCTTGTCTAGAACATACAGGCAGAGTTGTGAAAGGACATGTTAGTCTGGTATTTGCAGAGTTAAGAAATTCATTGATTAGAGATGGAGAAGACCAGCATTCATGAGAATAGAAGTTTTCAACCTATAAGTCCCCAAGGGAGCTGTGGAGTACTTACAAAGTGTCCACAAATACATAAATAAGAAATTATGCCTTCTGTAGATCAAATGGTTTACTTGAATCTTTTTTCAAATTTGAATAGAGGTTGTGCTTAATAAAATACAAAACTAATTTTAAAACATTACTAAATTCATAACATTATTTGTCATTATTTCTTTTCTCCAATAATCTATACAAATATGACTACCATGACTACTACCATAATGAAGGTCTGAGAAGTTTCTTGATATTAAAAAAGGTACTCATGCAAAAAAGTATGAATTTACCACATCAAAATAAAAAGCAAGAGTATTGTTTTTTAAACTTATTGATAAAGGGTTTTGTATATCGTAGACCAGGGATGTGGAACTTGTGGGCTTCTAGGTCCTTGTGTGTGATCTTTTGGCCGAGTCCAAGATTTACAAATTCTTTTATTAAAGGTATTTATTTGTTCTGTGAAGTTTGGATTCAATCAAAGAGCCACACTTGAGAACTTAGAGGGCCACATGTGGCCTTGAGGCCACAGGTTCCCCACCCTTCTATCAGACTCTACCCATTATAATTTTTAAATGATATACTTTATAGTTACAATTATATTTTTACAAGATATTACAAATTATTTGTAAGTGATTTATGTAGTACTTGGTGCTTTATGAAGGGCTGTCTTTACAGTGCCCTTGTGAGGGCAACAGTGCCAGTATTTTTATTCCAATTTTAAAGATGAGGAAACTGAGAGTCTGAGAGGTAAAACTGAACTCTTTATAGTAACATTTGGAAATGTGTTGGAGTTGAAACCGGGTCTTTCATTTCCAAATCCAGCATTCTTTCTACTCTTTCAAGTTGAATTCTCACTGACATCCTTGTCTCTTATATTTTTCCCATAAATCACTAGTTCTCCTGGGTCATATGAACTCTAGCATGTAGGTCAGTTGCTAACCACAAGCCTGGCCTAGCTTCAAGGTGTTAGCAAATATACATGACAAAAGCAGGGGTTATAATTAGATGCTTGCATCCAGTAAGTATTCCCACCAATATATATTACACTGTGACATTGCAAAGATTACCTAATATCTCTGAGCCTTGCTTCATACTCAGTAATCCATATATTGACCTCCAAAGATAACACATTAATTTCATATCTGAGAATTACTTTGAGTTCTTGTGGGTAAGGTAAAGCTATAAAAATAGCAAACAGGTATGCAATGCTAACTACAGGCCAAGTACTTTAAACGCCTTACAGTCATTATCTCATTTGATCTCACAACAACGCTGGGACTCAGGTACTATTGCTGTCCCCATTTTATGGATAAGGAAACTGAGTCAAATAGAGATTAAGTGATTTTCTCAGAGTTATACAATTAGTCACTATCTGAGTCCAGATTTAAACTCAGGTCTAACACTCTATCTACTGTACCACCTAGCTACTAGAATAAAAAAATAAAATAAAAATAGAATCTAGAATAAAAAAAATAGTGTGAGGTTCAGTATGAGAATACACAAATTTAATGATTAAGAATCAATGATCTCATTCAGAAGACTGAAGTCCAGTAAATGATTTTCTGGAAGTCTTGTGCTATTTTAGAATAGGTTTTCCTCTTAGGCTGTGTAATCCATTCATATACAGATGACAAAGGCTTGATTCACAGCATCCTTGGGCTTCCCTCTTGTAACAAGATGAGCACAAGTTTAGCATGCTGTCCTATGCTTTTCATAGTCTGGATTGTATGGAAGTTTTGAACAAGTAAGTCTTGATTTTTTTTTTTTAACCAAAGACTGCTCTCAAGAAGCTCTGTCTTGCTTTATTTGACAATTAGATATTTAAAAAAAATAATGAATGGTCATTTCTCAAAAGATTGGACTTTATCCAAAAAGCCAGTTTTTTGTTGATGAAAGGTTAAAGGTTAGGGGATACCAATTCTAACAACAATTCACAAAGCTCCTTTTGTACCTTGAAAGAAATAAAAAGCCTGTTAGGTTTTACACAGAAAAAAAATGTTTTTAACTGAAATGTTTTATAGTGTTGACACAACTACTGCTGTTGCTCTTTGATCATCACGTCCAGGAGGTATAGCACTCAAGAGAGGAATGAAAAAATGCCATGTGGCTTGGTTGTGGGGTGACTGATGGGAAGACACATCACACAGCTGTGCATTATAAATGTTCATGGCATCAATGAGCAGAACAGAAAGTATGTGACGGACTCTGCCGTCCTCTTTCAGGCAGGCTGGTCTCACAGCACAATGTCATTCTTCTTCAGCAGCATCACCATCATTCTTGACTGGAATTTAGGCTAAAGGATTCTTACATAGTGCCCAGAGTTTGGCACAGAACCTAGTCCTTGAAGATGCTTAATAAATGCTGATTGGGTTAATTGAACTGAATCACAGTGCAGAATGGAAGAATTTACATTCTTCCTCAAGGAGGCAGTATGGTATGGTGGAAAGAAGGTGGCTCTAGAATTAGAGGACCTGTGTTCCAATCTCAGGTTTAACAGTAGAAGGACTAGGTACATTGTTTCCTATAATTTAACCATATATACAAATTATATATATATATATATATGTATATGTATAAAACTTCATTGTAATCTAACTTCTCTTCTTTGGGAATATATATTTTTTAAAAATGCCATGTGCAGACTCATCACACAGCTGTGCATTATAAATGTCCATGGCATCAATGGGCAAAACGTGACTGACTCTGCTGTTCTCTCCCAGGAAGTACAAATAATCATAAGTAGATATTATAATTTTACTTTAAAATAAAAATTTGCCTCAAATTATCTCTATTTTCTTTGCCTTTTGGATTTCAAGCAAGGTAAAGCAGAGGAGAGAGACTATACCTTAGCCTAAGGGTGGGGAACCTGTGGCCACAAGGTCACATGTGACCCTCTGTAAGTCCCCAAGTGCAACCCTTTTACTGAATCCAAACTTCACAGTCTTAGGCCAATCAAGGACATTTGTTTCAGACTTAAAATATACAAAGAAATGTGAAGTTGATTGAGTTATGCTGGATAGAGATCACTGTGGCTAAAAGTCTGAAAGTTAAGGAAATTGAGGTAAAATGAGATAATCGTTTGAGAAAGAAAATGAAAATGACTTGCTTGATCTATCAACTTGTCATAAGGAAGATGTGCACCCATGGTGATTACAGCGATTTCCTTGCATGTGGTAGGTGCTTAATACATAATTGTTGACTTGGTTATCCATAAACTACCAAAATTATGTCCTGTTAACTTTTCTGATAACATTTCTCCACAGGTTGGGCTTGGAAGAAGAGGAGGTTATTGTCTATTTTAGGCAAATTGCCCAAAAACTTTGAATATTTCTTGTTTGCTATATCAATAATGGAAAAAGCCATCTTTTGCAAAGGAATAACCTGGTCCCTTTAGCTTTATAAAATTGCTATGTAGAGCACTCAGGATCTGGATTATTGCCTAATAAAACAGTGTACCCAGCCTAATGCCACTTAATTGTCAGCACATTTTTGGAAGACACACTCTTTCTGTAACTTCATGCATCTTAAAAATACCCATATAGCATGATGTGATATATTATTTGTTCTGGAATACATTAAGGGTATATCTTTTCTGGGAAAAAGCTTTCAAAGTGAACATGCATATTCTCAGCAAGATTTTTACCTTTGTCTTAAATGATCTTCATCGTCTTTTATTACCAACAAATCTTGACTATAGTTAAGAGTTTTCTGACTTGCTTCAGTATCTACTAGTGTTACTTTTCATTTTTTTTGCATTTGTATGCCCTGTGTTAAGGTTTTTTATGTGATTGTGGAATTAACATTTTCAGTTAAAATCACTTTTTTCTGTACCTTTGGGGTCTTTCCTTTGGATGGGAAAAGCTAAAATTATTCCTATGACTTGAACCTAAATGAACATAAGTGACAGTTAAGAAGATAGGTACAAATCAATCTCAGAACAGAACTATTCCATTCTCTTGGATTTTCTTTACAAGGAGCAACCTGTGAACTAAAATTCAGCCTTAACAGCAAAACTATCTTTATTATATTTTACTCCTATCCTTGAACTCCTTCGACCTCCTCCTCCACCTGTTTAGGATATACTGAAACTTGAATTATTGACCAAGAAAAACTCACAGGAGAAAAGCAGATTTAGGCTCCATGTAAATAAAAACTTCCTTACAATTAGAACAATAAAAAGTGAAAGGAGCTACTCCTGGGGAGTCTCAGGTCCAACCCATTCCTTTTTCAAAGGAGGAAACTGAGAGATCTAGTGATTATCCCAAGGTTACACAAAAGGAATTTGTCAGAGGCAGGATTTAAGTCCACACCCTTTGACTTCAGAGCCATAGCTCATTCCACTGGACCATGCACAAAATTCCTATCTGAACTGAAATATTTAAACAATATGATCTTAATCAAGATTTTGATAGGCAAAAATATTATATAATGCATCAAACTATGATAGTGCTAGAAACACAGTTTTAAAAGGAATTTGCAAGTATTAAGTGAGTTATGACAAACATGGTAGAGCAATGCCCTTGCCAATGTATGCTTAGGCAAAAGAAATGTCATTTTTTTGGGTGTGCTTTATGGCTTCAATAATTTCACTTTCCTAAAAGATATTAACTGATGAAAACCCTATCACAGAAACTGTTCAATCAGTGATCAGATGACAATCAGATATTGGGACAGTGTAGGAAGGATTCATGCTTCAGGTGTGACAAGTTCTTCTAAAGCCCCTTTAGTTTTAAAGCTTTATGTGCTGTTGTTTGGCTTTGCTCTCAAAGAGGACCAGTGATGTCAGGATGGTGATATCTTGACTTGCAATTCAATTGGATTTAATTGAGGCAGAATTTTGCAAAGTCATCAGCCCCATGGTCTCTTTCAGAGACATCAGGATCCAATGACAAGGCCGGCATAGGTGAAGATGGCTGTGGATGTGGTTGGAGCCTGTATTATGTAGCAAGGAAGATTGATAGAATTCATAATTAAAGAGGTAAAGGGAGAGACAGACTATCAACTGAATTTAAAATTTCCTAGTTAAGAATAATAAGTCAAGTTTCCTAATCTGGGAGAAGGATCAAAGGAGTTCAAGGTAAAGAGGAAAGTATAATAGAAAAAGGTAGCTTAGTGTTAAGTTCAGAGTTTTAGTTCAAAGGCAGTAGCTCATTGAAGAAAATCTTAAAGAACAGAAGAGGAACTTTTCTTCTTCCATTTGAATAGGTTCAAATGGAAAACAGTAGCTCAAGATTTTGATTAAAGTATCCAGAAAATACTGGGCTTGGCATTAAAAAATAGGGGTTTTCCTGTCAGCATCCTTATCTCTTTAATAGCTTTAAACTTTCAGGAATCATTTGGAACATGATCATTCTCAGCCAGATACATGCCAACCAAATAGCTGACTGTAAAATCTAAGCAAAATCTAGAACATAGTAACAACAGCAGCAGAACCTGAATGGAGAACCCAAGATTCTCTTTGGATTCTCTTCCTCTCTTTAGATGACCTGTTGTTGGTGACAGTTTGTGGTGGAATTGAATAAATTCAAGATAATATCTGCAGAAAGGAGAATGGATCAATTAACTTCCCATGAATCTTTCCAGGCCTTTGATTTCATATAGAAGTGGCCACTTCAAATGTATAAAGTATAAAAGTGAGACTTTAAACGAATCTTGAAAAGGTCATAATAATTTATAATCTTCAATCTTCTCTCTGGGAGACAGGGATAAAGTAAGCCTGAAAAGCATATTAACCCATGCTGAGATGCTAAGCTCAGGCAAGACATCTCTGACGCATTTAGAGGACCCTCGTTGTACAGAGTTTTAAACTGTAGTTTACTTAGCTGGTACTTAAATCTTGTCTTGCCTAGCAGAAATTAATAAATTTGTGCTGCATATTCATGGCATTTCCAACTTTGAGCTTCACTATAGCTAGAAATTTAAATATTTAAAAAATATTTAAAATATGGTAAAAGCCAAAGTCACATTTGCTTTATTTGTAACTCCCTTCCACATCCATCAAAAAGGTATAACAGATATGAAAGGGACTTGATTTCATTAAGAAGTAAGGAGTTGAAAAAAGAACAATCCCAATGAAGAGTGCTGGATTTGGAATCCTAGTACCTGAGCTCCAACCCCCCCTCTGCCTCTTATGACTTGTGACCTTGGATAGGTTACCTCCCCTCCCAGAGGCTTACTTATCCCATTTATAAAATGAGGAGCTTAGACTCAATGACCTTTGAGCTCTTTTCCAGGTTTAAGTTTTTGATCTGATGGTCTTATAACCTCAAGGATATTGTAAGATCATTAAAAACCTGTAGCATGATAATTGGGAAATTATCACCCATTATTCTTGAAAATATTAGCATTTGTTGTCCACACTAAGTAAGACAATGGATTTGTTTGTGTTTCATTTTCAAAAGTTAAAATAATCATGAATCTCATTATTTAAAAGTTCAATCTTTTTTTATTATTTGGACTCATAAATATAACCAGTAAATAATTTCTGTTAAAAGACTAAGTGGAATAGGAAAGCTAAATCTTTTAATTGGCATTGATTAACTATCTCTTTGCCTTTCTGTCTCTTTGTCTTTCTCTGTCTCTCTCTCTCTGTCTCTCTCTGTCTCTCTGTCTGTCTGTCTGTCTCTCTGTCTTGCTGTCCTCTCTATTTCTCTCGACTCTTTCTCCCTCCCTGCAGTCTTATCCATTCTTACATTTTTTAACCACTCCATCTGCAGGAACAATTTTCAAATCTTTATCTCTAACCCCAGCCTTTTACCAATAATGCCAGCTATCATCATCATCAGTCACCCAGTTTAGATATCACCTCTTCCATGAAGTTTTTCCATCTTTCCCCTCCTGCTCCACTCTATCTTCTGTCCTTCTAACTTCCACTGTTCTTTCTCTGTGTCTTTCTTATACAATATCATTGTTGTTGGGTTTTGGTTTTATTTTTTTGAACTCCTCTATTAAGTTGTAAACCTTTAAGGGCAAATGTATATCCCCTAAAATACCCAGCAAATCATCATTGCTCCATACAAATTTGTCAAGTGAACATTGCCTTTTGTAATTATGAAGTAAAAACGATGGAGATAGCACCACTACATCTCTTTAGAAATCCTTTTGGGTATACACAGCCTACATATTTATGGCTAGCATTATAACTCTAAGTAGCAGAGTACTTCCTTTTAAGGAAAATTCAAACCAGTTAGGACTAGTAGACGCTGACTGCAACAATTGTATTTACTCCAACTCTAAGATGCTCAAGATAAGTGGAAAGAATTTAAAAGATCATGATGATAACTAGAAATCATGAACTCCAGTTCCAATGATGTGACTGTTCAATTAATGTTCTGAGTGTGAAAAGATATTCATGGTCTTAGCCATGACAACAGCAAAAAAAACAAACCAAATTTAGACTTTTTCAAATGGTGCAGGAAGCCCACTGAATTAAATTTTTCCCTTAAAAAAGTAATCTTTGTGACACTTGTTTTCTAGGTTATTTCAATAACATTTCATACTACAAAGATTGTTCTCTCTGTCTCTTTCTGTCTCTCTGTATCTCTCTGTCTCTCTCTCCCTCCCCCCTTTCTCTCTCTCTTTCTCCTCTCTCTCTCTCTCTCTCTTTCTCCTCTCTGTCTCTCTCTCTCTGTCTCTCTCTCTCTCTCTGTCTCTGTCTCTCTTGCTCACTTTCTCTCTCTCTCTCTGTTTTTCTCTGTTTCTGTGACTCTTTTTATCTTTGGGTCTCTCCCCTATTTATTTTCTGTCTCCCTTTTGCTTCTCTTTCTTTCTTTTTCCTTCTTTTTTCCTTTCTTCTTTCTTTCTTAGTGTTTCAACCCTTTCCCAACCCCGCCCCCCCCATGGAAAGTAAAGTACAATGATCTTAAAATTCTAATTTATTGAAGAGATCATTTCATATGCCTACCAAATTGCATTTCCTTGACCTATCCAACTTATTTCCCTTGGATAAAACAGGTGATTTCAAGATGAAGAAAGATACCTTAAAAAGCTGTGCAAGTGGAATGAGGATAATGTTTAGTTGTAAATGAGACAATGGAAAATAGCTTTAGTGAGTGGCTAAAGGCTAAAGAAGGAAGAAAAATGATACCCCATCAAGTGTTGGTTTAAATAGTAGTTTGTTATTAAGGGCAACACAAAGTCATCCAGAAAAATTAGTCTACTGAAATTAGGGGAGAAACAATGAAGACAGCTTTTAATATTTGGAATTTAGAATTGCTTAGAAAAAGCTAGCTGACAGAATTAGGTAACTCTGGGGTATGAGGATTTGTTTTTAAGATGGATTATTTTGTTTGTTCAGTTTTCTAAGTAGCCTGGCATTTCTTCTAAGCCTATACAGTATTTGACTTTGCCAGTTAGCTTCATGAAGCACTAAATTCATTAAAGTAAATGATGAATTGCTTGTGTGGTGAGCCAGAGGCTATTTGCATGATTTCATTCCACTGAAAAACAGATGCTACTAACCTATGCACTCTGCATTCTCTTTCTGAAAAATGAGGCAAATGGAAAAGAAAACTCAACATGAGTTAAATTTGTTTTTGTCCTCTACTCAAATGCCTCATCACAGGGTGGATGTAACCTTGGCTTCATGAAGGCTATGTGAGCAGGCACTCTGGCAAATGCTACTAAACTGGTCAGACTTTGAGTAGAAGGCCAGGCCATCACAAGAAGTTTGGCACTAGATGATACATTTTTTTTTTTTTGACCACAGCAATTCATGGAGACTGGCAATTAAGGCGTGGAGGGGTCATGATCTGCATCAAGAAGAAAGAATAGCCACACCTATGCAATATTTTGAGGTGTTGAGGAATTGGACAAAATAATAATATGTGCAGGCATACTTCCCTTATGTAACTGATGTGTTCCTGTGAATTTCATGATGGGCAGAAACAACCCCAAGCAAGAAATCAGGAAATGTTTGTAAAGAACTTTGTAATGATAAACCACTTTATCAATGTGGGATACAATAGTAATGATAATGATAGTATTAAATGTCTAGAGAAACTTGCTTTTTCATGTAATATTACAGTTGACATTTCCATAAACTGAATAAGTAGCAATTCCCTAAGTTATTTGATATGTTTTCATATTAACAAGTTTTCACCCAGTATAGTATTCTGTGGAATAATATGATACATTCTAGTATCAGTAACTACAAGAGTTTAGAAGCTTCAGTCTTTAAAGGATATGTTACTTAAAATTTTCATTGGTTAAATAAATTAGATGTACCTAATATATTACTAATTACTAATATATTACTATACTAATATACTACTATATTACTATACTACTATAATAAATAAAATAAAAGATTATTATCTCTGATTACCTTTTCTCTTTTCCATAATATCAAGTTATATTTTTCCTCTTATACCTTTTAGTAATAGCTTTATAATAACCACTTATTTTGACATGGTATATTACAGTTTACAAAGTACTTTAAATACATGATCTTTTTTAATGCTCATGAAATACTTTGAAGTAGGTATTTTATGTACTATTATCTCATTTTATAGATGAGGTATGGAATGAGAAGAAAAAAACTCTGGAATTAGAAGACCTAAATTCAAATCCAGATTCTGCTGTTTACTAACCTACATGGCCTTGGCTATGTCACTTGAGCTCTTTCTGCATCAGTTTCTACATCTGTAAAATGAAGAGATTGGAGCAGATGTCCTCTCAGTTCCTTTCCACCTCAAAATCTATTATACTTCAATGTTCTAACCTCTCCAAGAGCACACAGAAAAGAGAAATCTGAACCTTAGTCTTTGACTTCAAGTTCAGTGTGCTTTTCACTGTTCACTGCTTCATTCAATAAATATTTATTAATTATTTGTCAGAAGCCAGTGTAATGCAGTCATTAGAGTGCTAGACTTGGAGACAGGAAGACCTGGATTCAAATCCTACTTCAGATCGTTTCTGGCTCTGTGACCATGGGCAAATTCCTTGTGAGACTAGTGTCTTCATCAATAAAATGGGGATAATAATGCCTGTGATAACTAGATAATGTGTGTAAAGATCTTTGCAAACTTTAAAGTGATCCACAAATGTCACTTGTCATGATTATCATTACTATATGCAGAACACTGTGTTAAGGCTAAAAAAAATAAACATCTGCTGCCCCTAGGAAAGTTTACAATTTCCTGTGCAGCTAGGTGCCTCATTTTTATTGTCAGCCAAACACAACAAGCCTTCAAGCTAGGGAAGGGAAAAAGTTAAGCATCTCAGGTTATTCTTACTCATTGCAGGACATTTTAGTTTCCATGAGCCCTGGGGTAAGGTGTAGGACGACTTGGAAGTCCTAGTAGAGAAGTGGCAAGTCCCTGACCTCACCCCACAACTCCCAACATTTGCAAACTTAACCTTCACTAAGTATAGCTCTATGCTGGGCCCTGTTAGGCAGGGGGGATACAAATATAATAATGATACGGAGATCTTTCTCTGAAGGAGCCCACGATGTAGTTGCGTGATAAGAGATGTATGTTAATATTGATCATCGTTTCGTAATATGAAAAGTGCAAAGAAGTCTGAACGAAATGCGCTGAAAAATCCAAGAAGAGAAAGTGAGAGATCTTTTGGATGGGGATGGGGAAAGTGTAGGTGCAAAGATCAGGAATACTTTGTGGAAACAGTTGAAGCTGAGTTTGGTTTTGATAAAGTACGTACATGGGGAGGGGGAGAAGGCAGCAGTCAGAGATGGGAATGAGGCGGCCAATCGTGTATTTTTGTTGTTGGGTTCTATAAGTTGTGTCTGACTTTGCTGCCTTTTTTCCTGTGGGTTTACTGGTTACACTTCTTGCTCAAAGGTCAAACCTTAAGCCCAATTCACTCTGGAGCTTGTAGGCTGGACATTAAGTCCCCACCCACCTAGCAAAGAGTGAATGAAATTACTAAATAGTTTCTCTTTTACCCAGGAACCCTGAGGGTCTTCCTCTCCCAGTTTGATTTTTTTTTTTTTTTATTAAAGGCCATCCCTTGAGTAACTTAAAGAAACCCATTCATTGAATGGGCTTATCTCACTCAAAGTGAGAGTGTGATAAGCCCTTAACCCGAAAGGTCTCGCCTTGCATTTTGGGCCATTTCCACCTGTCCTGATGGATGTCAGGTCACTGGACCCAGATGGCTCAGGAGAAGAATCAAAGTCAACTGCAAGTCATCAAAAACTCTCAGACAAACTCATGATGCAAAATGCCGTCCACATCCAGAGAAAGAACAATGGAGTCGGAACACAGAATGAAGCAGACTGTTCTCTCACTTGTTGTGTTTGGTTTTGTTTAGTTTTGCTCCCATGCTTTCTCCCATTCGTTTTAATTCTTCTATGCAACACAACTAATGTGAAAATATGTTTAATAAGAATGTGTGTGTAAAGCCCATATAAAATCTCACGCCATCTTGGGGAGGGAGAAGGGAGAGAGGGGGAGAAAATTTAAAACTTATGGAAGTGATTGTTGAAAATTGAAAAAAACTAAATAAATTTGAAGGAAAAAAATAAAAACAACCAAAAACCTCTTAGACATTCCATCCACTTTTCCTCTCCATTTATAGATATTATCTGGTTCTGACTATAATCAATGTACTTGTGAAATAGCTTTGCAGCTACCTGTTGGACCTTTACTCTCCTGGTAGTCCAATTCTGTATAACAAACTTTGATTAAGCACTGTGAGCAAAGCACTATACCAGGTGCTAAAGATAGAGTAGGCACTTAATAAATATGCTGAGCTGAATTGAAAAAACAAGACAATTCCTACCCTCCAAGAGCTTCCAGTCCACTAAAAGGGATGTGACACATGCACATTCAATTAATAATTCAAGGTAGATTGTGATAGAGACCAGGAGAATTCCAGGTAAAATAAATGAGGGAAATTTAAGGAGGAGAGATCATTTTCAGTGATCTCATGTTTGAATGCATAGTGGAGACAAGGCAGAATAAAATCAGGATCAGCAACCAGAAACTGGGTTGAAACTAAATTGTAAAGATCTTAAAGTTTCGATAAGATCCTAGGTTTCTATTTTATTCAGCAGATTATTGGGTATCCACTGAAGGTTTTAGACAGAAAAGCAATATGTTCAAGATGGCATGTTATAACATAGATTTTGAAAAACTTCTAGGTATACAAAGACTTCAGCTGCCTAATTTTCTGGTAAATAGTGAATAGACTGGTAACTCAATTTTAGTTTAATGCTGACTATGCCTTTAAGAATAAAGAATTCCAAACTGAGCATTCACATAACCTAATGAGTCCTGTTCTCAGGATATGCCAGGGCAGCTGTGTAGCACAGTTCTGTTTGCATGCTGTTTTCACAAATACTGGGTCAGCAATTCCCACAGTGGGAGCAAGGGACTCCTGTTGTTCCATCTTTGTTTAAATGTGATACATACATCCAGAAGATATTGGGGGAAGAAAATACTTTGTAAATTAAATTCAAAGACTAGAGGATTTGAGAATACGAATATTCTGAGGGAAGTGTGAGAGCAGGCAATTATTTGTGGTGGGAGGATATGGGAAAAGAACAGATGTCTGTAGATACTAAGATACTGAAGAGTCAAATAAACACTGTAGAAGAGCAAACTTACAGAGAAAAAAATGTTTAAAAGATTCACAAAATAGTAAAATAGTTATTGTTGTTTTAAAGAATGGGAAACACAGCTTTACTTTAGCAATCTGATAGCATGTATATGAGTATGCATATATATGTATGTGTGTGTATTCAGATATATGTTTGTGTATATTTTTGTTGTTCAGTTGTTTTCAGTTGTGTGTGATTCTTTGTAACTGAGTTTGAGAATTTCTTGACAAAGATATTGGAGTGGTTTGCTATTTCCTTTTCAGGCTCATTTTGCAGATGAGGAAATAGAGGCAAACAGAGTGAAGTGATTTGCCCAGGGTCAAACAGCTAGGAAGTGCCTGAGATTGGATTTGAAATCAAAAAGATGATTTTTCCTGACTCTAGGCCCAGCACTCTATCCATTGGGTGCCCAGCAGTGGGTGTGTGTGTGTCTATATATGTATACTCATACATGCCCATAAATGTATTGTGTATGTATCTGTGTGTATCTCTGTGTATGTCGGGGTATGGGGATAGGTGAGTGAGCTTTACAAGTCAAACCACACATTATAGGAAACATATCTATTGTTCTATACTTTCCTCAATGTGTGTGTGTCTCACAAACTAGGTTAATGTGTATTATGTATGGAAAGCCTCCAGAAAGATTAGTGTTAAAAGAAGAACCTTAATGGTTCCCAGAGCAGGGTGAGGTTGAGAGTCCTTTCCCACGCTGCAATGAACCCAGCACTATAATACAGTGTCCCAAAAGTCTTATTGTGGTTTATACCTTGTAGAAATACTCAAAAATGGAAGCATTTATTAAATTGGCTTTCCTGAATGTACTGATGGAAGAGGATATCTTTATGAAAAGTGATATCATCTTTGACAAGAAAAGTCTAAATGGTGAAAGTCACCAATTCTTTCCTTACACAGCTCTGAGAAAGTGCTAGGAGCTTGAAGGAGAGACAGTCAGGAGGAGTAAGATGTTTTTGTTCTAATAAATGGAGATTTCCCTTTTTTTCGAAGTATTTAGACCTTTCTCCAAATAAGTGGTGATTGATAATCTATTCTTTGTGAAATCATTAGCTTGAAATGAGCATGAAATCCTTGACAGTTAATACTTTATCCTAATTGTCCCCTTGTCTTTCCTCTTCATATCTATTCCCTACTTACTTCCAATTTATTTTTCTGTTCCTCCCACCCCCAATCTCACAAACCCTACTACTGTTCCAGGTGCTCTTGTCTCTTGCGTGCTATAAAAGTAGCTGCAGTAAAAGGAAAGTTCTCACTTTAAAAAAAAAACCAAAACAAAACACCTGAGCCCCATAAAGTAATGTGGCTTGGCCACAACACATCATAACCCAGACTGAGGCATATTCCTGGACCTCCAAGACAATTGAAAATCTGTAGTAAAAGCTGAATCCATTATGGATAAACTATAAAATAGGTTTTAATTCAATCCCAAGATACCAATTATATAATGTTCCACTGTGTGTATCATGGTTTCAGTCTGGGAAAAAAATATTTCCAATTTCCACCTGATGTGGTGAACACCACTTGTTCCCCGAATCTTTCAAGAGAGCCTCTATATAGAACATGTATTACAAGAATTATAGGTTGGCAAGAAGGTAAGTAAAACATCTTGATAAATTGGAAGGGGCAAGGAGAAGAAATCTTACAGCTCTGATTATGTCAGAGTTGATGACAAAGCACTCTGCTATTCTATGACCTAATACATTCAGGTCCAAATGCTGGACCTGTTTCAGGTAGTTGATGCTTCCTATGGCCATGTTTTCCATCACCTCAGTGGAACAGAATCATGTTTCAGTTTACAGGAATAGTCCTAGACAGGAGGAACCTAGCTGTAGATAATGACTCATCAAACACATTCTTGGATTTGTTTAAATGAGGGACAGTGAGATACCACTAAGAATCAGAAAAATCTCTCTTCAGACTCCATAATCAATGAATTTAATGTATGCACATGTTGAAGTGTTTATACATCTGATTTTGACATCATTTCCTGAAGTAAACTAAAACCAGAACACGAGATTCAATATAATATGACAATATATATTAATCTATAAGAATTCATTAAGCACCTACAATACTATAGATGGGAAGTGAGTTGGATAGAGTGCTGGCCCTGGAGTCAGGAAGACCTGAGTTTAAATCTGTTCTCAGACACTTACTATCTGTGTGACCCTGGGAAAGTCATTTAGCCCTGTTTGCCTCCATTTCCCCACCTGCAAATGAGCTATTGAAGGAAATGGCAAACCACTCCCATATTTTTCCCAAGAAAACCCCAAATGGGGCCACAAAGAAATGACAGAACAATATGAGAAGTATTAGCTCTGCACTAGAGTAGTTGTGGATGAGTAGATACAAGGGGACAGATGGGAGAAATGTCTAGTATTTAGAATGGACAAGATTTGGTAACTGATTGGATGTAGGGAGTGAGAGAGAGTGAAATAGCAAGGATGATTCCTAGGTTGCAAAACCAGCTGACTGGAAGGATGGTATGGTAGGTACCCTTGACAGAAACAGGAAAGTGACAAGAAGAGGTAGATATAGAAGGAAAGATGATGAGTTCTCTTTTGGAAAGGTTGAGTTTGAGGCACGAGCAGTGGAAGGGGGACTTAATGTAGGATTTGTAGTTTGGGTTTGAACCCTGGCTCTCCCTCTCACTATTTGTGTGACCTTAAGCAAGTCGTCCTTCTGGGCTTCACTGTCCTCATCTGTAAAATGATGGTGTTGAAGTAGAGGACCCCCCAAGGTCCCTTGAAACTCTAAATCTGTGATTCTACAATCCCACAATTTGTCTAGAAACTTGTCTTGGCCACAAAGTTTCCCTCCCCACACACATAGCACTGTTTCAGCTCCATCTGAGCCTAGTGCCCATTTGGGGACTTCCCATCCTAAGAACAGTGTGGGAAGGAGTAGATGACAGCAATAAAAAATGATCAAAGGGAATTGGAACCTCTGAGGAAAGGGTAAAAGAACTGATCTTATTTAGTTTGGAAAAGAGAGAAAAAGGAGTGTCTTTAAACTGTCTTACAATATAGGAAGGGTTATAATACAGAAGATGGTAAGCAGCTGTTCCCCATCTCTTTTGAGGACTGTGCAGGAAATACTTCCTTGAGTCTACACTACCCATCCACTTGATCTGTACCCTCACCTCCCACCAGGCAAACTCCTGATGGTCTGCCAAATGTAGCTCTTCCTTCCTCTTCTTTATATTTACACAGACACTCCCAAATACTTGGAAGAGCACTTTTTTCTCACCTGCCAAATACACGTTCCCTTTTTCCCTGAGCTCACCTCCTCTGTACAACATTCCCTGGCTAGGCAGAATTAAGTGGTGATGCTTTGTATGCAACTGACACATCCTTCTGTGTGTTTGTTGATTCATTCATTCAGTTAACATTTTCTGATTCTTGTTTGTCCTTCATTCTCGAAGAGGACCAATGACGTTAGAAAGGTGATGCCATAACCTGCAGGTACATTGAATTTCAGTGAGGCAGGGCTGTGCAGAGACATCAGCCTCACTCTCTCCTCCAGAGCCATCTGGGTACAGTGGCAAGATATAGATCAGAATGACTGTGGATGGCCCCTGATGAAATGGGAGACCTTGGCCTTTGTAGTCTAGGAGATGAGAAAGAAATGTGAAAATAACTTTAACATGAAACATTTTAGGGATATAAAAGTCATGTAAACAAGAAGGACAGAGGATAGGGATGTTCTAGCTGGCGTTAATCAAGTCAGGCTTTGTGAAGGGTATGGATGGCTAAGCATATATGTTTTCTTTCCTTTTCCTAGTTAGTGGCATCTCTATATTATCTAAAATCTTGCACAAGCATTTAATAAATTTTAGTTGCCTTTTTATAATAATGAATTACAATAATCTGGTTCAAGTTCCATTTAAGGAATTCATAAGCTGCATAGGTTACAAACTGGATGCATTAGTCAGCCTCTGAAGCCTTTTCCTTAGACATCTTTAGCAACTGAAAAAAGAAAGTGTCAGGGTTGGTTTAGCCATAGCCTGGTTAAGATAGGGTGATGTGGGGGAGACAGGAAGGGCCACCATTTAAGGGTCAGAGGGACAATGCCATGCCACCTCTATTAAGTGCTTACTATATGCAATCCACTGTGCTAAATGCAGAGGATAAAACCTCTGGAAATATATAACTTTCTAATTCCTTAATCAATACTTTTGAGGACACAAAATGCAGTAGTTACTTTAAAAAGAATATAATTTTGAAGTGTTGCCATTATGGCCTAGAACATTAAGAGCTGAAAGTCAATAGAAGGTGTTTTCTATTTGGATACAATGCCAACCTTGGGAATTACTCTGGAACCAAAAGTACCTCATTCATGAGACATACGTAGAATTTCTTTGTCATGAACCCCAAGATAAATCATGATTCTTATTCACCTTTACTAATTGCCAAAATTCTAGCTTCATAACCTGATTCTTCCATTGAGAAAACTGATGACAAGAATAACACAGACATGTGTGAAGAAATCTCCCACTAGTTCATATGGGACTGGGAGCAAGTAGCAATCTCCTCCTAAAAGGGCAGATGGAAAGGTCCCGCTCCTGCCAGAAACTTTGGAATGATGTACTTGAAATGGGAAAAGCTGGCTGTTTACATTCCATTTGTGGCCATAATTTGTTGGAGGAGTCCCCAGTGTAAAACTGATCTCCTACCATTCTTTCAGTCTTGGAGTCATATTAGCTTCCACCAGCTAGTTCTCATATCTTTTAAAATCTATATATCTGGGAATGGTACAGATGTCAAGTTACTATGGTTTCTATTTGGGATAGGAACCCTTCATTTGTATTCAATAAAAAGTTTTGCATTGACTTTGAGTTAATATAAAAGAGAGCCAAAGCCAAGTTCATGTGGACTGACTTTCTTGGAGTTCTCAGATTTTAAGTGTCAAAATTGCCCTTTCTAACAAAAGCACTATTTTCAGTTGCAGCCACAAGAACACTATCTTTAATTCAAAACATGAGGGGAATACCTTGCTCATTTTGTCAATGAATCTTTCCTATTTCTTCTTAAAGTGGTCTTGGACTTCTGTGTATCCTTCAATGTGGATGTGAAAAATGCAATGACTTTCAGTGGCCCAGTGGAAGACATGTTTGGATACACAGTTCAGCAATATGAAAATGAAGAAGGCAAATGGTAAGTTTGTGGGCTACTGTTTTGTGTTTTTGTATTGATTTATTTATTTAAAAAAATCATTCACTGAAATTGTACTGTTTCCCGCTTTTTAAATGGACTGTTTTGAAATAAACCATTTGTAAGCAGAACGTACTTTCTAATAGATTCTGTTGTGGAGAAATAGATTTAAAGTTTCTTGGTTTTTTTGTTTTAATTCCCTGGCAGTAGGCCTTAAAGGATGTGGTCAGTGATTTCTGTTGCAGCCTGGCTTCACCTCAAAGGCCCCTGACTGAAACCGTTTAGCGATTAAGCTGCTGTGGGGAGAGTTCAACATTCAACAAATATTTATTAAGTTCCTGCTGTGCTGTGTGAAATAGTATGAAGAGGAGATACAGTTAATTAAAATGGTATCTCTACAACATATTTGACAAAGCTATCTAAACCTTTCCCAGCAGTGTTATTAGTGCCTACGTGAATCACCTCAAAGTCAGACCCTGGTCTCCCTGGTCTCCTTGGGATTAGAATTTGCACCAACTTTGCATATTGCTTCATTATAGCATGCTGCCTTCTATGAAGGAGCCAAAGTCATGGTAAGGGTACAGAGTAGTTTAGTGTGAATGAGAAAATAAGTGAAGCAGAAGAACAGAGGTTGTGTTCAGAGTCAAATTGTCGTGTCAGACCTTGACCATGGTCTAATCTTGAAAGATAGTGAGGTTAAAAGCATTGGTGTGTTGGTGTCTGGCTAAAGTAGGGATCAAAAGGAGGTCAGTGGTGTTGAAAAATTAGAGGAACTCTGTATGTATGTGGGGAGGACCATCAGATAGTCACTGAAGTTATCGTAGATGATGACCAGGGTTGCCAAGGGAGAAAAATCTTAAATCTGGTGCTCAAGTTATTGAAAAAATTAGGTCAATGGACTCAGAAGTTCTATAGTTGTTCTTATTTTTGAATTTGAATGAGAAAGTGAGGGACCAGGTGAGATCATTCTTTAAAACAGCAATTTTTGGACTGGATCTCAGATTTTCACAAGAACACTCAATGAGGAAACTTTCTACTGATGAATATCTGCTAATAATTTTAAAGATTTCCCACCTATATTGGGAGATGAAGTTACTTGCCCAGGATTACACAGTCTCTTTTTTTCAAAATCCATTTATTTCTTTTTAGTTTTCAGCATTCATTTCAACAAGATTTTGAGCACCAAATTTTCTCCCCATCTCTCCCCTCCCCCACTCCAAAACACCATGCATTCTGATTACCCCTTCCCCAAATCTGCCTTCCCTTCTTTCACACCCCTCCCTTCCTTTATCCCCATCTTCTCCATTTTATTATAGGGCAAGATATATTTCTGTATTCCATCACTGATATTTCTTACTTCACAGTTGCATGCAAAAACAATTCTCAACATTCATTCCTAAAACTCTGAGTTCCAACTACTCTCCCTTCCTCCCTCCCCACCCATCACCACTGAGAAAGCAGACAATTTGATATAACCTATACATGTGTAGTCATGCAAAATACTTCCATAACAGTCCTGTTGTAAAAGACTATCTATATTTCCTTCTATCCTATCCTGCCCCCCGCCATTTATTCTATTCTCTCTTTTGATCCTGTCTCTCCTCAAAAGGGTTTACTTCTAATTACTTCATATTTTTTCCTCCCTTCTATCAACCCCACTCCCCTTGCTTATCCCCTTCTCCCCTACTTTCCTATAGGGTAAGATAGATTTTCATACCAAATTGAGTGTGCATGTTATTCCCTCCTTAAGCCAAATGTGATGAGAGTAAGCTTTACTTTTTGCCTCTCACTTCCCCCCTGTTCCCCTCCATTGAAAAAGCTTTTTCTTGCCTCTTCTATGAGAGATAATTTACGTCATTTCATTTCTTCCTTTCTCCTCCCAATATATTCCTCTCTCAACCCTTAATTTTATTTTTTTTAGATATCATCCCTTCCTATTCACCTCATCCTATGCCTTCTGTCTATGTGTGTCTGTGTGTATATATATATATATATATTATGTGTGTGTGTGTGTATAATCCCTCCAACTACCCAAATACTGAGAAAAGTTCCAAGAGTTACAAATATTATCTCCCCACGTAGGAATGTAAACAGTTCAACTTCAGTAAGTCCCTAATGATTTCTCTTTCCTGTTTACCTTGTCATGATTCTCTTGATTCTTATGTTTGAAAGTCAAATTTTCTATCCAGCTCTGATCTTTTCATCAAGAATGCTTGAAAGTCCTCTATTTCATTGAATGACCATTTTTCCCTTTAAGTAGTATAATCAGTTTTGCTGGGTAGGTGATTCTTGGTTTTAATTCTAGTACTTTTGGCTTCTGGAATATCATATTCAAAGCTTTTCGACCCCTTAAGGTAGAAGCGGCTAGATCTTGTGTTATCTTGACTGTATTTCCACAATACTCGAATTATTTCTGGCTGCTTGCAATATTTTCTCCTTGACCTGGGAATTCTGGAATTTGGCTACAATATTCCTAGGAGTTTTCCTTTTCTAATATCTTTCAGAAGGTGATCAGTGGATTCCTTCAATATTTATTTTACCCTCTGGTTCTAGAATATTAGGGCAGTTTTCCTTGATAATTTCGTGAAAGATGATGTCTAGGCTCTTTTTTTGTTCATGACATTCAGGTAGTCCCATAATTTTTAAATTGTCTCTCAGTTCTATTTTCCAGGTCAGTTGTTTTTCCAATGAGATATTTCACACTGTCTTCTATTTTTTCATTCTTTTGTTTTGTTTTGTGATTTCTTGGTTTCCCATAAAGATATTAGCTTCCTATCAATACCTATTAGTTCCTCTCAACAATTATTCTAATTTTTAAAAACTATTTTCTTCAGTGAGCTTTTGAACTTCCTTTTCCATTTGGCTAATTCTGCTTTTTAAAGCATTCTTCTCCTCATTCGCTTTTTGGACCTCTTTTGCCATTTGAGTTAGTCTACTTTTAAAGGTTTAAAATAATTTTTTGGGTCTCCTTTAGCAAGCTATTGACTCACTTTTCATGATTTTCTTCCATTGCTCTCATGTCTCTTCTCAATTTTTCCTCCACTTCTGTTACTTGATTTTCAAAATCCTTTTTGAGCTCTTCTATGGCCTGAGACTGTTGCATATTTATTTTGGAAGTTTTGTATACAGAAATCTTGACTTTCATGTCTTCTTCTGATGGTGTGCATTGTTCTTCCTCATCCAAAAAGATGGAAGAAAATACCTGTTCACCAAGAAAGTAACCTTCTGTAGTCTTATTTTTTTCCCCTTTTTGGCCATTTTCCCAGCCAGTTACTTGACTTTTGAGTCCTTTGTCAAGTGGTGGGTGTACTCTAGGGACCTGTAAGTTCTCAGTTCCTCCAAAGTGGCACAGTCAAGGGAGAGGAGTTTACTCCTCTCCTGGCCTTCACTCTGGTCAGGAAGCAACCACAAGCTTTTCTGCCCCGAATTTTTGAGTCGATTCCCTTTCCAGAGTCACCACCATCTCCACCAGGTAGTACTCCTCCTCACCTCAGCACTGCAACTCTGGGTTGAAACCCAGATTAGGGCTCAATTGCTCCAGGATCTTTAGTTTGAGGGCTCCAAAAATGGATGCTGCTGAGCAGTGGCTGCTGCCACCCTGGATCAGGGATCAGACCACATTCCCTTCTCACTCAGGTAAAAGAGCTTTCTCTATGACTTTTGAAGCTGTCTTTGGCATTTGTGGGGTGAGGAATCTGGAAACCATAGCTGCTTCCCATGATCCTGCACCCTGAAGCCTACTCTAGTACTGTCCATGCTGCACAGCACAGCCAAGACTGAGCTGTGCTCTGCTCCAAGACCAGTGTGGTAGACCTTTCCTGTCAGCCTTCCAGGCTGTCTTGAGCTGGAAATCTCTTTCATTCTGTTGTTTTGTGGCTCCTCTACAATTTGTTTAGAGTCATTTAGAGTAGGCTGCTCTACAATTTGTTTAGAGTCATTTTTTACAGGTATTTCATGGGCTATAGGGGGAGCGCTTCTACAGGTCTGCCTTTCTACTCTGCCATCTTGGCTCTACCCCGGTCACAGTCTCTTCAACCTTGAATTTAAACTCTGGTTTTCCTGACTTCTTTTTTAGACCACTAGCCCTGTCTGCTGCCTCTCAAAAGTGTTAACATACTTTCAATAATTACCCCTCAACCACTCAAGGAATATTTTGTTCATCTCTTAGGTTTGGCTTCTAAATGTTTCCTAATTTAGAAAGCCAGCACTGGGAATGAGAACTGCCTGTTAAAATTTATTATGAGTGTATGTGTGTTTATGTGGTATCTCTGGTGGTTTCTTGACTTTTTGGACAAATAACATATACTGGGTATAAAATTTTTATGGATGTGTAAGCACTCCATTGATTTGTATTCAATATAGTTAATACAAAGCATGGAATTTTGTAGAGAAAGGGCAGGGGTTTTATTGAACTATACCTCAGTTTGAATACCCAAATTAAGCATACCTTTTCCTTAAGTAATGACACTAATAAACAAAAGAGAAGCAGTATCATCTGTTTGCATAAAAGAGTTCCATCAATCTGCCATTACCCTCTCCTAGAGGAGAAGTGCCGAAACATGCTTCTCTTGTTGCTCTGTTGAACTTTAACCATGTTTAACTTTAACGTAGTAGGTGACAGGCTGCCAGAGATTATGAAGAACATGAGTACCCAAGTTCTAAATGTGGAATATATTTTTGCATCTATACTCATCCCAAATGCCAGTACTATAACAGACATATATCCCAAATAAAAATGAAGGGTATGCATTTTCCCTAATGTTTTCTTGAATAAATGAATGCATGATTAATAAATGAAAGAGCATTTAAATGCCAAAGATGTGTCAGGGTTTGGGGGATATAAATACAGTTTTTTGCCCTCAGGAAGCTAATGTTCTTATAGGAGTAGACCTAGGGCATCTAGGGTAGTAGTGGCCAGGGAAGAGGGCATGGGAAGGATACAGAGGGTCAAAGGCTCAGATGGAAAATGGCTTGCCAAATTTATGTCAAAGAACCCATACTATGTATATAAGTTAAATTTCCTCAATCCTCCCTCTTTCTTGTAACTTTTGACAGCACTTTTTAAGTGGTTAGACCTCAGTATCTTAATTTTTCCTTCTATCTACAATGGCTCTTTCGTCTGGTATACCATCTGGCCAATAATAGGCAGTTAATAACTGTCTGTTGAATTGAACTATGCCTGAAATTCAAGAAGCTGACACCAGGTAAATAGGTTATGGAAAAGAAAAGGAAAACGAGAAAAATCTGGAAGAACTGATAGGACTTTATCATAGCTGGGATATAAGGGATGAAGTTATCAGAGAAAATTGGGCAGAACACAAGTGCGTTTTGTCAGAAGGGAGGAGGGGCCTCCCAGCTCTAGCACAAGCCCTGGTACAAGACCTGGCACAAGCAGACACTACAGCAGATCCTCTGAAAGGAGTCAATCTGTTCCCTGTAGAACCTTACTTGTTCCTGTCCCTGCTCCAGTCCCACAATCTTTCTCGAGCTCAGTTTCTGACCCTGTCTTGGCTTTCACTCCTAGATTTGCCTCAAACTACAATCACCTCACTAAATCAGCTTTCCTGCTGTTGAGATTGATAGAGTTCTGGACTTTGAGCTCAGAAGATCAAAGTTCAAATCATGCCTAAGATATTCATTGGCCAACTGTGTGACCCTGGACAAGGCACTCAGCCCTTTCTGACTCAGCTTCTTAATGGGGGATAATATGAGCATTTAAATGAGGATCTTAAATCTTAAATGGAGATAATATAAGCATTTACTTCCCAAGATTGTTATAAGGAGCAACATTATAGAAATGATAGTAGCTATAGAGATAATAATCAGTTCAATAACTATTATTGCTTGCATACTATATATGAACAAGTATCTTTTTTTAAATATAAATTTATTTATTTAACTTTTTACATTCATTTTCACAAAATTTTGGGTTCCAAATTTTCTCCCCATTTATCTCCTCCCCCCACCCTAATACACCAAACATCCTAATTTCCCCTATCACCAATCGGCCCTCTCTTCTATCCTCCCTCCCTTCTCTTGTCCCCATCTTCTCTTTTGTCCTGTAGGGCCAGATGACTTTCCATTCCCCATTAACTGTATTTCTTATTTCCTAGTAGCAACAACAATACTAAACAGTTGTTCCTAAAACTTTGAGTTCCAAATTCCCCCCATCCCTCCCTCCCCACCCATTCCCTTTGGGAAGGCAGACAATTCAATATAGGCCATAGATGTGTAGTTTTGCAAATGACCTCCCTGATAGTCGTGTTGTGTAAGACTAACTATATTTCCTTCCATCCTATCCTGCCCCCCATTGTTTCTATTCTGTCTTTTGATCCTGTCCCTCCCCGAGTATTGACTTCAAATTCCTCCCTCCTCCCATTGCCCTACCTTCCATCATCCCCCCCACCCTGCTTATCTCCTTCTCCCCCACTTTCCTGTATTGTAAGATAGGTTTTCATACCAAAATGAGTGTGCATTTTATTTCTTCCTTTAGTCAAAAGTGATGAGGGTAAACTTCATGTTTTTTCTCAGCTCTCCTGTTTTTCACTCCACTAAAAAGTCCCCTGCTTGCCTCTTGAATGAGAGATAATTTACCCCATTCCATTTCACCCTCTCTTCTCCCACTACATTTCTCTCTCACCGTTGACCTTAATTTCTTTTAAGATATGGTCCCATCCCATTCAATTCACTCTGTGCTCTGTCTCTGTATGTGTGTGCACGCACGTGTTTACATGTGTGTGTGTGTGTGTATGTGTGTGTGGTCCCACCAACTACCCGGATACTGAAAAGTTTTAAGAGTTACAAATATTGTCTTTCCATGTAGGAATGTAAACAGTTCACTTTTGGTAAGTCCCTTATGACTTCTCTTTGCTGTTTACTTTTTCATGCTTCTTCTCATTCTTGTGTTTGAAAGTCAAATTTTCTTTTCAGCTCTGGTCTTTTCATCAAGAATGCTTGAAAGTCCTCTATTTCATTGAAAGACCATATTTTCCCCTGAAGTATTATACTCAGTTTTGCTGGGTAGGTGATTCTTGGTTTTAGTCCTAGTTCCTTTGACTTCTGGAATATCCTATTCCAGGCCCTTTGATCCCTTAATGTAGAAGCTGCTAGATCTTGTGTTATCCTGATTGTATTTCCACAATACTGGAATTGTTTCTTTCTAGCTGCTTGCAATATTTTCTCCTTGACCTGGGAATTCTGGAATTTGGCCGCAATGTTCCTCGGAGTTTCTATTTTGGATCTCTTTCAGGCGGTGATTGATGGATTCCTTCAATACTTATTTTGCCCTCTGGTTCTAGAATATCAGGGCAGTTTTCCTTGATAATTTCATGAAGGATGATGCCTAGGCTCTTTTTCTGATCATGGCTTTCAGGTAGTCCCATAATTTTTAAATTGTCTCTCCTGGATCTATTTTCCAGGTCAGTTGTTTTTCCAGTGAGATAGTTCACATTCTCTTCCATTTTTTCATTCTTTTGGTTTTGTTTTGTGATTTCTTGGTTTCTCAGAAAGTCATTAGCCTCCATCTCTTTCATTCTAATTTTGAGAGAACTATTTTCTTCAGTGAGCTTTTGAACTTCCTTTTCCATTTGGGTAATTCTGCTTTTGAAAGCATTCTTCTCATTGTCTTTTTGAACCTCTTTTGCCAATTGAGTGAGCCTATTTTTCAAGGTGTTATTTTCTTCAGCATTTTTTTAGGTCTCCTTTAGCATGGTATTGACCTGTTTTTCATGCTTTTCTTGCACCTCTCTCATTTCTCCTCCCAGTTTTTCCTCTACCTGTCTAACTTGATTTTCAAAATCCTTTCTGAGCTTTTCCATGCCCTGAGCCATTGGGTATCTATTTTGGGTGTTTGGGGTACAGAGGCCTTGACTTTTATCTCTTTCCCTGATGGTAAGCATTGTTCTTCCTCATCAGAAATGAAAGGAGGAAACATCTGTTCACCAAGAAAGTAGACTTCTATGCTCTTATTTTTCTTCCCTTTTCTGGGCATTTTCCCAGCCAGTTACTTGACTTCTGAGATTCCTCTCCACCCCTGCCTAGATCTGCCCAGCTAGTGCTTGGGGTCTGAGATTCAAATGCTTCCCCAGCCTCAGGGCTTTCAGTGGCGGGCACGGCTGCTATTCAATGTGAGCTTAAGTTCTGGTGCTCAGGTGGGGGCAGGGCCACCTCCCAGGCTCAGTTCCCTCAGGAGGTTTATGTGGAGACCTTCTGTAATGGATCTGAGGTCTAGCCTGCTCTGGGAGCCCCTGGCCGCCGCTGCCTCTGCTGCCACCTCTGCCGCTGCCTCCTGAGGGGCCCTGAGTTCTGGAGGCACCCGCTCCCCTCTTGGCCAGCCCAGAAGTCTCTCTCACTGACCTGTAGCACCTGTGGGTGGAGGGACCTTCGTGGCCACCAGAGGTTCCATCCGTGAAGCCTGCTTGGATCTGTTCCTCTGGGGCCTCATGGCCAGGGCTGGGCTCCACTGTCCAGTGCGTGATGGACCTTTGGTGCCAGTTTTTCAGGGCTCTCTGTAACGGAAATCTCCTCCACTGCGTTGCTGCATGGCTTCCACTGCTCCAAAATTTGTGGAGAGTTCTTTTTACAGGAAATTTATGGGCTGTGGTATCAGAGTTAGCATACGTGAGTCTTTCTACTCTGCCATCTTGGCTCCTCCCCCTGAATAACTATCTTTATATGCCCAAATATGTTATATATTTATCTATAATATGATCTATAATAATATAATTATCTATATTAATCTGATCATAGATATAGGCATAAGAATAGAAAATAGATATAAAATGCTTTGCAAATCTTATAACAGTCAGTCAGTAAGTGTTTTATTAAGTGCCTACTATGTGCCAGACACAGTGCTAAGCACTGTGGATAGAAAAGAAAGGTAAAGGAACTCACAGTCTACTCAAGAAGACAAGATGCAACAACTATGCAAAAACAATCTCTGTACAAAATGAATTGGAAATATTCAATAGAGAGAAGACACTAGAATTAAGACAAATTGATTGGAAAGGGCTTCCTGGAGGTGATGGGCTTTTAACTGGGGACTTTAAGGAAGGCAAGAGAAATGAGGAGAAAGAGCACTCCAGGCATAAAAGCCAGTCAATGAAAATCTCCAGTGTTCAGAGATGGATATCTTATCCTAAGGACAATAAAGAGGCACTGTATGTCACAGTCACTGTATCCCAGAGTATGTGGTAGAAAGCAAAATGTTAGAATACTGGACAATTGTTTTTGTTTGGTTTTGGGGGCAAGTTATGAAGGAGTTTGAACACCAAACAGAAGATTTTATATTTGATTCTGGAAGTGATTGGGAATCCCTAGAGTTAAATCACTATATCAATGTTGATTATCATCATTAGAAATGGAAATATAGTATCAGAGACCTAATGTCCTACCCTGTACATTTCCTCTTTCAAGATCATCTCATTGTGCCTCTAAAAGTTCTAGGCTCTGACCTTCTTCTCCACCACAATACTATGATTGGAACTTGTTCTCTTTCTCTGTCTTTCTTGGCTTTTAGATGCTTCTTCACCCAAATTAGGTCTTATACTCTTCTGGATGCTAGAGCTAGGACCGTACTAACAGCTCTCAGTACCACCCTGAGAGAAGGGGTCTGGGCAGAAAAGCTCAAAGATTTATGGAAGGATGCTAGGGGTGCTGGAGCTGTATTCAGAGGATCTGGATTTACGGGCTCTACCACTTAATACCTGAATGACCTTGAGTCCCTGAAATGGGGCCTCAGCTGCTTCATATGGAAGTTAAAGAAACAGAACTAATAGATTTCTAACTACCTTTACAACTTCTAGCTCTAAATCTGTGAACTTACACTGCTATGACTCCAAAGATTTTGGCCTGGGTCATGGAAAAAAATACTTATCTACATTTTATTTATATTTTCATTTATTTTCTTAAATATTTCCCAATTATATTTTAATCTAGTTCAGGTCACACTCAGAAGTGCTGTGTGTTTGACACCTCTGTTCTAGGTAACTGGAAAAAAAAGCTCCCCTCTCCCTTCTAAATTGCCAAGCCAGGGTGCATGCATAGTAGCACCATATAGTATTTAGACTTATAGCAAAAAAGGAAATGTAGAAACAATTGTTTGACTATGCTATAAATGTTTATAAAGCTAGAAAAGAAGCAAAATGACCTAAAGGGAAAAATGTTTTCTGGGAAGCTTTTTTCAAGGGTCTGTTTGACACCATGCCAATTACTTACTTGCTCAATTAATGTTAAACAGCCACAATATTAGTTTTAAAAATTTGTCAGCAAGGGAGATTGGCTTCCCTTCATCATGATGCAGTGGAAGGAGTGTTGGGGAAGGAACCAGAGGCCCTGGGTTCTAATCCTGCCTCTGCCTCTAACTTGGATAAGTCACTCTTTCTGGACCATCTGTAAAAATTATCCTGATCTATCCAGAGGTAAAGTGACTTAGTTCATGCCTGCCATGACTTAGTTCAGGCTCTGCCTCTAACTGGTATAATTTTGAACAACCTGTTTTAGATGACCCCAAAGGTTTGCTTTAGGTCTAAATCTATGATCTTATGTGATGCGGGCAAGATCCAAATAGAAATCCCTAAACCTCTCCCATGCCTCTCTGAATGACCCCAGGAGGCATTTAGATTGTTCCCCTCATGTCTACAGTTGAGGAAACCAAAGCCTCAGTGACTTGCCTAAGATCACACAGTCAGCTAGGGACAGAGCCAAGACATGAACCTAGAGTTTTTGAGTCCCCATTCATTTCTCTCTGAATCTTCAAGGGACCTCGCAGTTTCTAATTTAGTCATTTAATGAGTATCTAACACACTAATGACTAATTATGCAACTTTAAGCATATCTATCTTCTGCTAAAACCACTGTGGTTTGCCTAAAGAACATGAACTTAAAAAACAGATGATAGTCCATAAGTTGAGAGAGCCACTTGTTCCTGTCATTTTGAAAAATTGAAAGTGATTAAAAAGGGAGCAACTGACTGTGTAGTTTCCAGCACCTCACTGTGTGGCTTCCTTTAGAATTTCTAACTCCAAAATCACGTGGTTTCTCGGTAGCAGGATACATTCTACTTTGGATTAAGTTCAGCTTTTTTTTCATTGTGTTAACCATGAGCTAAAGGGTTTAGGGAGCTTTTGAAACAATGAAATTTACATAATCGCTTTTATTTAAAAAGAAGATATAATATGCTCTACATCATCTAGGTCCCTTGAATCTAGGAGTAATTATTAGCAGGGCTGACCCTAGGCAAAATTTTGAAGGTTGGTGAGGCTTGTCTTGGATTTTCTTTCTTCTTCTTCCTATAGATAACACAGTGTTCTTATGGTTGAACGTAGACTTCATAGGACTGCCCTCTTCAGCCTATGTTGGGCCTGTCACCTTCAATCAGTATCCTGTGCCGTAAGGTGTTTCCAGCTCAAAACATAGTGGTCCTGTATTCTCTCCTCTGAAAATTCTGTTTTATACTAAAAAAAAAAAAAAAGTAATCAATCTGGTAAATTTATTAATGGGAATGCATGCTTTCTTTTTTCCTGAAGAGTCTTCTCAGGTAACCTGTGTACATTTGTATGGTAGATTTCTCAAGGCAGTTATCCAACTCACAGGTTAGAGTTATATAGGGACTTAGGGATACCAGGGAAATGTAGGCAGCTGGGGGCTCAGTGGATAGAGTCCTGGGCCAGGAGTCAAGAAGACCTGAGGTCAAATCTGGCCTCAGACACTTCCTAGCTGTGTAACCTTGGGCAAGTCATTAACCTCTTTGCTTTCAATCCACTGGAGAAGGAAATGGTAAACCACTTTAATATCTTTGCCAAGAAAACCCCATGGACAGCACTGGTGTGTTTTCTATGGGGTTATGTAGAGTTGGACCAAATGAACAACAAGGAAGGCTTCTCAAATTAAGTAGCCTATGCCTATTTAATGACTAATACATATATTGCTAGCAACTAACCTGCTCCTGTTCAGCAGGGAGGATCTGGCTGTGGAAAGCCTCCCGCTCACCCTGCTGGCTTTGCTTTCCACCCTAGGAAATGCATAGTTAACAATCGTAATTCTGAATGTGAATTGGATGAACTGACCCATAAATAAGGCAAATGAACAAGCATGTATTCAGTACCTACTATGAGATTGGTACTGACTGACTTATATTATGAAAGAGAATCCAGCAATAGTTTGTTTACAATAAACACATTTGAAATATAAATATTCATACATAATTAAAGTGAGAGGCTGAAGCAAAATCTATTGTGTTTTAGCCAAACTCAAAAAGAACAGAGAGAGCATTCTTGATTTCATTCTTGATTGACTGAAGTCAATACAGATGTGATTAAGGAGAGAGATAAGGAAGAAAATTACATTATGCTTAAAGGCACATAGCACCGTGTATATCAATTCTTAATATGTATGCACAAAATAGCATAGTATCTAAATAATTAAAGGAAAAGCTAATGGAATTGTAGGGAGAAATAGTGAAACTATGATGGGGGTGGGGATGGGGAGATCAGTCCATCCCTTACAGATCTAAATAAACAAGAAATCAATTGGGTATTTGAGTAGAGTTTTAGACAAACTGGAGATGATAGATCTTTGATATTAACGGAATGAGAATCATAAGGAATTTGGAGGCAGCTCAGTAGACAGAGCACTGGGCCTGGAGTCAGGAAGATCTGAGTTCAAGTCTAACTTCAGACACTTCCTAGCTATGTGACTCTGTGCAAGGCATTTAACCTCTGATTGCCTGACAAAATGGAGCCACTGGAGTACAAAATGGCAAACCATTCCAGTATCTTCTCCAAGAAAACCCCAAAGGGATTGGACACAACTGAAATAACTGAATAATAATTAAAATAACAGTAAGGAACTTGTGTACTTCCACAATGAATACAGCAACTTTGGAAAAATTCACTAAGTATTGGGGCATAAAACCTCACCAAAATATAGAAAAGGAAAAATATTAAACACATCATTTACTCATCACAATGCAATAAAAATATATTTAATAAACTTCCCTTGAAGAAAGTGTGAGATTAGGATGAAGGGAAATACACAATTATTCAACCTAACTAGAATTGTGGATACTACAAACTCACCCATAAAACCAAAGAGGAAAGCAAAATGGATTGGAAAGCAGAGTGCAACTATATGTTCTTTACAAGAAACTACTTGAAACAAAGATTCACACAGAATGAAAATAAGCAAATTCAAATTAAAGCAACTCTGAGGTTCCTCCTTATACCAACACATTATCAAAGTTGACAAAAATGTAAAATGACAACTGTTGGAAAACTGGCATATTAATGTACTGCTAATGGAACAGTGAATTTCTCCAGCCATTTTAGAAAGCCATTTGGAATTATGCCTCAAAAAAAGTTGCTAAATTGTGCAAATTCTTTGATCTAGCATTCAAATTCTAATGCAGAGAGCAAAACTGTGATGGGCTGGCCATGTTATTCAAATGCCAAACATATGCTTGCCTAAAAGAATATTTTATGGATAACTTACACAAGGCAAGCACTCATATGGTGGTCAGAAGAAGTGATACAAGGACACTCTCAAGGTCCTTGTTAAGAACTTTAGAATTGATTATGTGACGTGGGAGACACTGGCACAGGACTAGCCAGCATGGCATACCCACATCAGAGAAGGTGCTGTGCTCTATAAGCAAAGCAGAAGTGAAGTGGCTCAAAAGAAACTCAAGAGGTGCAAATGTAGAGAATCTACCCCTAATGTTCATGGGGGATATTTGTGTCCTACCTGTGGAAGAGTGTTCTGAACTCGTATTGGTCTGATCAGTCACAGCTGGATACGCAGTAACTTGACTTTCACATAGTGATGTCATTTTGGTCCCTTTCAAGAATGAAGGATAACAACCGACCGCTAGTAGATCTATACCCCAAAGAGTCAAGGATAAAAGAAAAAGAACCATATGAACGGAAACATCTACAGCGGCTCTTTGTGTGGTGGCAAAGAACTGGAAACTAAACGGGTGACCATCAGTTGAGAAATAAGTAGACAAACTATTACATATGAATGTAATGGATTACTATTATTCCATGCAGAATGGTGAAAGGGATAGTTTTGGGAAATCCTTGGCACACTTATTTAAACTGACGCAGAATGAAGAGAGCAGAATATGGAGAGAACTTTATACATCAACAACACTGTGAAAACAAAAACCTCAAAAGTCTTTAGTCCTCAGGGAACGGAATGAGACTTTTTTTTTTACATAGCCAAGGCAGGAATTTGTTTTACTTGACTCTGAATATTCATTACAAAGGTGTTTTTTTTTTCCTTTTTTGTTTATGATGGGGGAGGATGGGAGAGAAAGAAAACAATTGTTCACTGAAAAAAATAAAATTAAACAAAAACAACATAGTTCTAACTGGTACTTAACTCAATATCCCAGCAAAATCGCGAGATAAAGAACTAAGGAATTCTTGATCTTTTCCTTGATGTGCCAGGGATATTGACTTGTGAGAAGGCAGATGTTCCCACTGCCAGCGCTTTCCCTCACTTGAAAGTAGGAACTGATTCATTTTTGGTTTTGTGTTCCCAATGCCTAGCCCAGTGTCTGGCATATATTATGTACCTAATAAATCTTTGTTGATAGATTTATACATCCTGTGCCTCAAAAGATTCCTTCCTCTCCTCTCCCTGTGGTTAGTTTGTCACTAAGCAAAATGACTTTGAAAGAAAGGTCAGATATGGAGACCAAACTCGCCATCTTACTTCTTCTTTCTGAGTCCTTGACTTGTCCGTATCACCTCCTTGATGGAAAGATTTCCTCTCATCCTGCACTCTTACTCCTTACTGGGCAACAAAAGCCAGATCTCTATGAAGAAGAATAGTAGGGTTAGTCCTAACAACTGTTTTCTTTCATGTTGTAGCTAGACAGTTTATTTGTAAAGCTATAAATAAGCAGGTGTTTATGCTACCAAAAACTGGGAAAAGTTGAGTTGTTATAATCATTAAATCCCTCAATATTCTGAGTCAATTTTTATCAGTTTGTTTAGATAACTGGATTAAGTTCTTATCCTATGAATCCCCACCTTCAGCGTGAAGTCTTCCCTAGGCCTTCTTAATATTATGGTCTTGCCCTCTGAGATAGTCCCCAATTTACCTTGTATATTTCTGTTTGTATATAGGTGTTTGCATGTTGTCTCACCTATTAGACTGTGAACTCTTTGAGGGCGGGACCATCTTTTTGTCTTTGTTTGCATCCTCAGCACATCCCAGTGCCCAGCATATGTTGCTGTTATTATTAAGTTGTTTCTCTCATGTCTGACTCTTCATGACCCCATGTGGGATTTTCTTGGCAGAGATACTGGAGAGGTTTGCCATTTCCTTCTCCAGCTCATTTTACAGATGAGGAAACTGAGGCCCACAAGGTTAAGTGACTTGCCCAGGGTCACACAACTAGTAAGAGTCTGAGGCTAGATTTGAATTCAGGTCTTCCTAACTCCAAATCCCAGTGCTCTATCCAGGGTACCACCTAGCTGCCCCACACATGGCATACATTTTGCTAATTTTGCAACCAAGAGTTTACAGATGAGGATACTGAGGCAAGCGGTGACTTGCCCATGGTTACACAGCTAATAAGTGTCTGAGGTCAGATTCGAACTTAGGTTTTCCCTGACTACAGATCCAATGCTCTACCCACTGTACCACCTAGCCACCCAAGCTGGCATATAGTATGTACTTAATAAATACTGACTTGGCTTAACTATGCAACTTTAGAGGAATTCATTCTGTAGAGTTATGGAGAAAAAGAGAACAGTGTACTTAAGGCTTCAGTTTGCAGTCATTGTAAAGTAATTGGATCTGAGTACCTAAAAAATTGCACCCTATTTCAACAAGGGGGAAGGTTTTGTTTTGCTTTGTTTTCAATCTGGGTCAAATCTTCTTTTTTCCAATTTTAATGATGTTTATTTTGTGTAGTTTTTGATGTTCTCTTTAAAGTCTTAATTCCTCATTTGGCAAATTGTCATTTCTTTGACTTTTCTCATTTCTACCCACATCCCCTTGTCTGGCATTTTCCATGGTCCTGAAGTTTGTAGGGCTGCTGTGTTCATTTCTCTTCTAAAAGGGCCACCAGTTGATGCTTATGCATTTATGTATCATGATATAAGAGCTTTGGCACCTAGACAGTGAGTTTGACTTTACCTACAGATCCAAAAGCAAAAAAGGTAGGGGATAGATTAGAAAATATAAGTTGGAACGTCTAGACAGAGAAAGCTACCAAATGAACAAGGCTACGATAAACAGCTCTTTAGGTAAGCCAGATGAAGTTATCAAACATTTACTAAGCATTTACTCTATGTGAGGCACAGTTAGGTTGTTGGGTTTATAAAGACAAAAATGAAACAGCCCTACTTTTCAAGGAGCTCACAATACTATAATTGATGGGAGGAAGTTAACCAAAGTATAGGACACTAGAGTCTCAGAATTATAGTATTGGGAGAGATTTCAGCAATCATCTTCTCCAATTTATACAGTGTGTTTTAGTGAAAAGAGGAACAGTTTTTGAATCAGAAATTTGGATTCAATTCCTGATCTCTTCCACTTTCAAACTGTGTGATTTGGGGCAAGCCATGTCCATTCTTTGAGCCTCAGATGCAGAATGTGGACTTGAACTAGACAACCTTGAATGGCCCTTGCATCTCAAAATCTATGATTCTATACCTGAACATAAATTTCCCCCTCTGGCAGCCTGGTCTCTGCTTAAAGATCTCCAGTGTGGGAACCTACCAGTTTCCAGCATAGTCCATTCTGCTTCAGGATGGTTAATTACTAGTAAGGCTTTCTTATTCTTGAATCATATTTACAAAAACGGGCAATTCTGGCTTTATGTAAGTGGAGTAGTGCAGTCATGTAAAGAGATGTTTACATAATATGAATTTGCTCTTGACATGGTAAAGGGAGGCAGGGAGGGAGACAGGAAAGGGGCCATATGTCATGGAGGAGGGAGCCAACATATCATTCAAGATCAGAAGGGGAAAATGGTAGAGGTGGGGAGAGAGTAGCAAACGTCTTTTCTCTCAGTGCCAAAAGTCTGGTGGCTATGGAGGTCTCTTCATTTGTCCATTCTTCTGATATGCTTTAATTAGGAGGGTTTTTGTTTTTTGTTTTTTGTTTTTTTTTTGCAGGGGGGAGATTTAGGGTTTTTTTTGTTTTGTTTTGTTTTGTTTTGGTCAGAGGAACAGAATTGAAGACAGAGAACTAAGTTCTATAGGTTTTTGTGGGGGGAATGCAGAATTCTTTCAAAATTCTTTACATTAAGTCAAATTTGTGTAATGCAAATTTACACAAAATGAGAACTACCTGTATGTTTTTCACCTTCCTCCTCTGTATTCACCTTCAGATTAAAATCATTAAGTACTAAGGCTAGGTATTCCTCAAATGGTATTTAATGATCATCATAATATGGTTCCAGCCTACTTTCAAGTCTTATTTCATATCAGTCCCCTTCACACCTAAATATTTTAGCTAAACTGGTTTATTTTCTGGTTCCCAAATTTAACAATGGACCTCCTGTCTTTGTGCCTCTGCATACACTATCTGGCATGTCTGACTTTAGCTTACTCCTCATCTCATCTCCTAGAATTCTTAACTTCCTTCAAGACTCAGTTCAGCTCGTGTGCCCCTACCCGCCATGGGAAGCCTTTATTCCTCTAGCTGCCAGTGCTCCTCCTCAACTTACCTTTCATTTATTTATATGTATAAGTGTTGTATCCATCTAGTGGAATGTGAACTCCTTGAGGGAAGATCTGTTCTTTTTTTCTTTCTACTCTCAGCACCCCAGGACATCACTTAATGAATCAATGATTAATAATAAATACTTGTGGAATTAAAAATGGAATTCAATATTAACTTCCTTTGGAGGACTTTTGTTAATTTCTTTATACTCCTTCATCATTGCAAAAGAAGTTGGAGTGTACATGTTGGTCTTTCTGTTGATACTCATTATGAACACTCCAAGACAAGGTTTCCAATGAAATTATTGTGTTTTTTTTTTGTTCTTGAATTCAAAACAAAACTCCCACATCATAAAACAGGGGTCTGACCAAACCATTCCTCTTAAGAAGCTTTACTGTCTCCCTATAGCCTTAGGATAAAAGAGAAAGTTCTCATTCTAGCATTTAAAGACCTTCAACCTATCTTTCTGAACGTACTTCATATAACTTGTCTTCATATAGCCTAGGTTCCAAGAAACTGTCCTACTGTGTAACATTCTATTTCCTACCTCCAGGTCTTTGCACTGGTTGTCCCCTCCAATATGAAATCTTTTAATTTCCTCACATCTGCCTCTTACAACCCTGCTCCCCTCCATTTATACTATGTTTTTCCAAATCTACCTAATTGATAGAGCCCACTCCTTCCTCAGATTATTTTGTGTTTACTTCTCCATATATATACTGCATTCCCTAGGGACCATATAAGGGCATACTAGCTGAGCCTCAGTATCTCATTGAATTATAGTGTTTAGAACTAGAATAATCCTTAGAGATTATCTAGTCCAACTGCATTCTAAGGAAACCCTAAAAAGTTCTTCATTTAGAGTTCTGAAGTCCAAACCTTGAAGTCACACAGCTACTAAGTGACAGAACTACATTCAAATTCAAATTTTCTGACTCCATATCCCCCATTTATTCCTCTATAGCACATTTCCATCCTAAAACATTGAATCAGGGATTCTTAATCTGGAAGGAGTCCATGGATAACTTTCAAAATGTCTGAGTACTTGGATGGGGAAAAAAATTACATCTTTATTTTTGCTAACTGAAATTTAAAATTTCTTTCAATTATTTAAAAACATCATTCAGAAAAGGATCTCACAGACTTCGTCTGACTGCCAGAGTCCATGACACAAAAAATGCTTAGAACTCCTGGTACATAAACACATACATACACATATACACACGCATGCACACACACATGCACACACAGATGTGTGTGCATAAATGAATATATAAACACATACACATACATGCACACATACACTATCATTCTACTATACTCTCTGGGGTGGCACTACTATTTTTGTAGTCATACCACACTATTTACTCATATTGAACTTGTGGTAAAATAAACCTCCCAGAGTTTGCTCATTTGAACTGCTATTAAATCTGCTCTCTCACATCCTATACTTATGCAGGATTTTTTTAAACTTAACTAGAGATTTTCTACCACAAAAGTCTTACTTCAATTGTATGCTGACCTTGAATTCTCAAAAGTTATAGTGGGAAAGCTTAAATTCTGGAAGGTTTTATGATGTTAGAAAGGGTTTGATTACCAACTGGTGACAGACTATGGACCTGTTGTACAAGAGCTAAGTAAAGAGAGGCTACCCACAAGAAGTTGACCACCAGAGAATTTCTTTGCCTGCTTCCATAGTGAAAGTAACAGAATGGTGGAAAGTGACAGTATGAATCACTCAGTCTTAAGATTATTTAGAAATATTCATTTAATTTTTGTTGCTGTTAGTGTTAGATCGTTGCCCATCAAAGAGTTGAGTGCTTGCCCTGGAGTCAGGAAGACTGGAGTTCAAATTTGCCCTCACACACTAGCTGTGTGACCCTGGGCAAGTCACTTTACCCTGACTGCCTCAGAAAACCCCAAACAAATAAACAAACAAAAAGTTGATACACAGAGTTCAAATTCCAGCTCTACCACAAGGTACCTCTTAATTACCTTTCTATGTCTCCATTTCCTCATCTGTAAAACAGCAGAATTAGACACAATCATCTCTAAGGTCTCTTCTAACTCTAAATGTGTCTAAATCTACTGAGGAACTGAAGCACATCCACATTGATTTTTGTTTTCCAAAAAAGAAAACAGAAGACAAAGAAAGAACATCTAAATGGAAGAATGTTTCATAGGTTCACCTCAGAGAGATGGGTAAAAGAACTGGGGTCCTAATTTGTCAGTGCTTCTCATGACTTCGTATGTAGGCTGGCTCTTGTAATGACTCATTTTATTCCTGACTCATGTACTCTCTCATCCTCCCACTTTCAATTAAATCAAAACTAGAATTACTACCAAAAAAGCTGTGGCAATCTTTTCCCCTGTAGATACATTCACCATTCCTATAATTCATGCTAAGATAACCCTCCCTGGCCACTATTCTTTATGTGTTGTTTCCCCCATTAGAATGTCAGTCAATCATTATCAGTCAATCAACATTTCTTAAGCACCTACTATGTGCCAGGCACTGTGCCAAGTGCTGGAATATAAAGACAAGCAAATGAGAGTCCTTGCCTTTGAGGAGCTTGAGGAGGGGGAGACAATTTCTTAAGAGATATATCCAATGTGTACAAACAAAGTATGTACTGGATAAATTGGAGATAATTGAAGATAATAATTGGAGATAACAAAGGGAAGGCACTAGAATGAAGAGTGATGGGGAAAGGCTTCCTGTCAAAGAATGTCAACTCCTTCAAGGGACGAGCTGGGGCTACTTTTTATATGTATCTCAAGTTTTATCATAATAGTACTTAATAAATAGTAAATATAAATGAAGTAATAAATTATATATATATATATATAATAAATGTTTAATGTTTTTTCATTCAGTTAGTGGAATTGGGTTCATCATGATCCCCAACCAATAAGAAAAATCATTTTAAGAAATACCTAGTGAGCTAGCCATGCAAGAGGAAGAACAAATAGAGTAGCACACAGGTAATTGCAATCTTTGAAAAATCTATTACAGTATTTGAAGTAGAGAAATTCTATGAAGGATTTGGCAAGATACTCCAAAATATGTCCACATGTACATAAATCCTTGGTGACTTCAATGCTAAATGGAGAATGAGAGAACAGTGGAAAATGACACATGAAAATTGGGTCAATTGAGGATCAAGAAATCAAAGAGATCAAAGATTTGCAAAAAGCTTATTCCTGCACAATACAATTATATTCTTCAGAAAAAAAGTCAAATAGTGCTGGAATAGTGATCCTCAAACATTAAAAAGAGAACTTGATTATATTTTCATATAGACAAGGAATAGTAAAGAAGTCATTTCAAAATTCGTCCTCCATGTACAGTTGGATCAACCAATTGGCTAAAAGGTCAAGGCAAACATTAAATTAGAAGAAAGAAAAAAGATTAAAAGATAAGTGTGAGGCTGTAACAATAAAAATAAAGAAAGAAAGCATCCTACCAAATGCTTTTCATGAGACAAGTATAATACGGATGCCCATTTTAGGAAGGAAAAAAGTAGACTATAGGTTTAATGAATGCCAAAGCAAAAATATTAAATGAAACGCTAGCAAAAGGTTATATTTAACATATTTAAAAGAGTATTCATATTAGTATGATTATAATATAAATATTAGATCATACTATTAAAAAATGAAAATATGATTGTATCAATAGATTCAGAAAAGACTTTTCACAAAATATAACACTCATTTATATTAAAAATACATAAAAAAGCATAGGAATAATGAACCTAATATGGTAAGCAATATGTACCTAAAATCAAGAGCTAGAATTAACTATAATGGAGAAACACTAGAGTCCCATTCCACTATAAGCAGAGGTAAAACAAAGATGTCCATTTCTACCATTATTATTTTATATAATTTTAAAAACTCTAGCTACTAGGCTAATACAAACTAAAGGAATTGGATGAATAAGCATGGACAAAGAAGAAACAAAATTATTGCTGGAGATGGGTTAGGGGCCAAGCTCTGGACCGGCCTTGGGGAGCTGGCTCCGCCCTCAGGGAGCTGGCTCCGCCCTCAGGGAGGAACATGGGCAGGGCTCTGGCTGGGGATATAAGGAGCTGTCCGGGAGGGATCAAGGACAGATGTAAGCAAGAAAGAGCTGTAGAGGACGCCATCAATAAATCAGAAACAAGGAATTATTGAGTGGGTACATTTAGCCCACATAAGGCACAGGGCTTGTGTGCCTTATGCTGTGCTAGTAGCCCAAGTAATACATAAGGCAGTGGAAAGAGTGAGGATATTAATAAGACAGGAACCTCACACGATATATATTATGTATACAAGTCAACAAATAGAGAACTGCATACAAGAGTTTGTGGAATGACAGATATTGATTAATCAGAATTTTCAACACGGCCTCCCAATTCCTTTCGGCTAGCAATTTCCCACGTGGCCATGGTCTTGGGCTGAAAAATGCTCTTCCTCACCAGTAAAAGAGTTGATGTTTTTACAGATGCAACAAAATTTTAGGGCAGATAGTATTAAACAGATAACTATGGAAGTTCAACAGGCAATAAGGGCCAGAACAACAATATTTTATATTACACACATTCGGTTGCATTCTAATTTACCTGGACCACTGATCGAGGGTAATGAGATGGCAGACAATGCACTTCAAGCATTTCATTCTACTGAATTGGCAAGACAAGCACACTCCAAATTACACTTGTCTGCATGGTCTTTAAGACATCTTTACGGTATTTCCAGACAAGAAGCTAGATCTATAGTTAAGCAGTGTGTACAATGTGTTCCATTTTTACCCCCACCTTCTTGTCACCCTGTAAACCCTAAGGGTGATGGTCCAAATTCTATATGGCAAATTGGAAAAATGCATATTAAAGAGACACCTCAACAGAGATAACGCTTTTGAAACTCTCCAGCAGAATGGAATAGACTTGGCGCCACTGGACAGTTGTCCAGAAGTCTCCCCACTTCGGTTGATGAATTTCAAAAGTCCTCTTGTTCAAAGATGTTCTTAAGGAGTGGACACAAAAGAAAAATTTACTTGAGTAAAGGTTAGAACCATTAAGATTTTTGCCCTGCAGTCTCAAATCATCATTCAGCTGGGTCTGCAGTAAATTGTATCTCCTTGATCCCTCCCGGACAGCTCCTTATATCCCCAGCCAGAGCCCTGCCCATGTTCCTCCCTGAGGGCAGAGCCAGCTCCCTGAGGGCAGAGACAGCTCCCTGAGGGCGGAGACAGCTCCCCAAGGCCAGTCCAGAGCTTGGCCCCTAACAGAGATGCAAATAAAAATTAATTGAAATATTAACTTCAATAGAATAGCAGGATATAAATAAGGCCACAAAATAGCATCAGTCTTTTTATATATTTTCTTCTTATATATTATCTTGGTTCCACTGAGTTATCTCACTTCCAGGGAGAAAACTCCTACACTTTTTATTGTCTTGTATTTATGATCTATGTGATCTATATAAGAAACTGATTTCTGTTTTGCTATGATTTGGATAAATGAATTTATTTACTGTTTCCTACATGTGTTAATTCTGGGACTGGCATTAGGTGAGCAAAGAGGTCAAGTCTTGGACATAGAGCCTGGAGTTCTGCTACTTTGCAAAAATGACTAAGTTATGAGAATTTAGTTGGAACCAAATCATATCCCCTACAAGATCAGAATTTAAGAGAGTGTGTGTATATACACGCACATACTCATATACATACATACCCACACCCACATATGTACATATACACATACATATAGCAGCATCACATCTCTCTGGGGAGAGCAGAGTAGTCTTTGGTCCCAATGCCCTGAATGAAAATTCTCCCTTCGAGAAGGGTGAGGGAGGAAGAGTCTAGAGATGTCTATTCTGCCTCCCTTTGAGCTACACACAAGGATAATCCTCTTCCTTTCAAATAAAAATGACTGTTCCCTAAATTAATTTGCAGATTTAGTGCCTTATCAATTAAACTACCAAGGAATTATTTATAACACTAGAAAAAATAACAAAATTCATATATAGAAATAAAAATGTTCAAGAATATCAAGAGAAATAATGAAAAAAGTAGGAATAAATAGAATCTAATAGCATGAGATCTCATATTATCCTATAATGCAAAAATCATTAAAACTATTTGGTACAAGTTTAAAAATTAGAACAGTTGATCGACTGAACAATTAGGTAAACAAGATCTGGAGGCTACCAAACACTGCAGCATAATGTCAGCTAATCCAAGTCCACTAATAGAATGAGTACTTCTTCAACAAAAACTGCTAGGAAAACTGGAAAGTAGACTGGCAGAAAGCAGATGTATGCCAACATATCACACACCATATACCACAGTAACCTTAAATCTTGCCATTCATCATAACTTCATTTTTGTAAAGTGTCATTTAGAAATGAATACATGACCTAAATAGAAAAGGTTATATCATAAACAAATTAGAAGTGAATAGAAGGAGATTCCTTTCACAATTATGGCTAGGGGGAGAATTCTTAACCAAATAAGACAGAAGTATTCATTTAAAAAAATGAAGAGTTTCAGTTACAAAAAATAAAAAACAAAAAAGCTTTGCTAGAAGCAAAATTAATCCAGTTAGAATCATAAAAGAGACAGTTAAGTGAGAAAAATCTTTGCAGCAAATTTCTCTGATAAAAGTCTGACATTCAAAATAGATAGGAAGGTGATACAAATATATAAGAGAAAGAGAAATTACCTAATAGCTAAGTTGTCAAAGAATATGAACATCTAATTTTCAAATCAATAAAGGTAAGTTATTGCAACACTGATGTGATACTCGTAGCACCTGCTATGAATATGTATTCATATTCTCAGGGTTTGTTCCCAAAATATAATAAACTCTACTCCTCCATGACAAAACAAAAATATTTATTTGGAACATTGCTATTAGGGTACCAGAAGGTGAGATTTAGTGAGGTACTCGTCACCAATCCAGGGAATGCAGACATTGCAAGCAAGCTTCCCTAGGCAAGTTCTTCCCTCATTGAGGCCTATTAATGGGCAGGGAAGATCTTGTATCTCATTAACCTTACAGCTATCACCAATCATATGTTTATACTCATCACACTATTTGCGTTACCCATGAAGTTTTAAATTCCATGTGTGCAGAGCCTACTTATAAATACTAGGAATCCCAAACATCATGTACATTGCCATGCTTCTTATAGTTCCTTGTTCAGTGTTTGATTAGTTTATTATTTCAGATATTATACTTGAGATTCTGGAAAAGTTAAAAACACCACCTGGTTGAAGATTGGAAGAGAAAATAATAAGTATATTAATTCCTAACACAGGGCAAAAATAGGGTTTTTATTATCTTTCTACATTTTTTATCATTTATATTTTGATGTGCGTGGAAGTTTTGGGTGAGGTTTTGTGTGGGAGATATGTTAAGTCATATTTCATTTGAGAGAATACTCTCTGCCTTAATTAAATGCCTTTAGAACACTGACCATTGACTGAACTTGTCTAAGAGAAACAATTTGGTTGTTGTTAATATTCTTAGGATTAGTCCTCTTCCTCCTTCTCTTCCACACCCAAAAGCTGCCATTTTTCCTCTGGGTTTACTGGCTGCATGTCTTGCTCAAAGATCAAGTCTCAAATCCAATTCACTCTGGAACTCATAGACTGGACAACAAGTCCCCACCCACCTAGCACAGAGTGGACTTAAATATTAAATAGTAATTGTTTCTCTTTTACCGAGGAACCCTGAAGGTCTTCTCCTCCTAGTTTGATTTTTTTTTCTTATTAAAGGGTCCCTCCCTTGAGCAAGCACTTAAAGAACTCTATTCATTGAACGATGAGAATGCTATAAGACCTTAACCTGAAAGGGCCAGGGTCTCACATTGCATCCTGGGTCATCTCCAGTCATCCCGATGAATATCAGGTCACTGGATCCACATGGCTCAGGAGAAGAAAGTGAGGTTGGTGGCCTTGCACAGCCTTTCTTCCCTCAAATCAAAGTCAACTGCAAGTCATGTCATGGTCCTCTACAAGCCTGAAGGACAAACACAACAAGGATTAGTCATGTACTAACTAAAATAAAGGAATTTTTATTACTTAAAATACTGATTCATATTATTTAATTTTCAGGGTGCTCATTGGTTCTCCACTGGTTGGCCAACCCAAGAACAGAACTGGCGATGTTTATAAATGTCCAGTAGGGCGGGGAGAGTCATCGCCATGCATAAAATTGGATCTCCCAGGTAAGGTAATAGAGAAAATTCTATTCCTACAATACATTTGGAGAATTCAGAAAATGAATCATATATATAGTATATATAGAGAGAGTAATTTTTAGATCTGAAGAGATCAAATTCTGAGAATGGAAGGACATTTTTAAGTCCTGGATCCCAACTCTGTTGCTTTCACATACATATTTGTGCTGTAGAATTTAAATAACTCAGAACTCTCTGGGATGTTTTAATACAGCATACAAGAAGTGTAGGGACAGCTGTAACGTCCTCCTTCATTCACTTGAAGTTTCACAGGAGTAGCATGAAATAGTCTTCCCAGACCAGTTCCTGTTCTCCCATTCAAAGTAAAAATTATTTAGTGGAACCCAGGTTGAGAAAAGGAAGGGGACCAGTTCAACAAATGATCTACTCACAGTTTGAATTTTTTCATAATTTATATTAAATTAACAGATATTGACAAAAACATATATGTGCGTATATACACACACTACACCTCCAGAATCAAATATGTAATCCTCTGTCATTCAAAGCCCTTCATAACCTCCTTCCACCCCTACCTTTCTACTCTTCTTACACTTTACTTCTCTTTCCCCCTACCCACCTATGTATTCTATAATCAAGTGACATTAGCCTCCTTGCTATTCCTTGAGCAAGGCACTCCATCTCCAGACTTTGGGTATTTTCACTGGCTGTCCCCCATGCCTAGAATGCTGTACCCTCATCTCTACCTTCTAGCTTCCCTAGCTTCCCTCAAGTCTCAGCTATAATCCTACTTTCTGAGGCAATGTCGATTCAGTGATTAAGGCTAGTGACAATAACAACAGCCACCACAAAATCCTGCCTTCTAATAAAAGCTTTTCCTGATCCCCTATACTCCAAGTCTGGTGATTATCTCTCTATTATCCTGAATATATCTTATCTGTACATAGTTGTTTTCATTTTGTCTCCTCCTTTAGATTGTGAACTCCTTGACAGTAGGGACTGGCTTTTTGCCTTTTTTGGTATTCTCAGCACTTAGCACAGTTCCTGGCACATAGTAGGTGCTTAACAAATACTTATTTGCATACACATACATACATATATACATATATGCATATACATTGACATGTACATATGTATGTGTATGTGTATGTATATGTATATATGCATCTTCATATCTCTTAAAAATTTCAAGCAGTATCATAACATGTATTAAACATAAGAGTAAGGTTCACTGACAGGTACTAAAAAGAGATGCACCACATAACACTGAAATAGAATCCTTTGGTTCACTGAGATTTGAAGAAATCTCCAAATAGAATTTCCTCTGAAACCCTAGGGGAATGAAACATCAAATTGGAATTATTCAGTGACGCAATAGGCACAATGAAAAATGCTACTTTTCCCTAGTAGTGGGAAGGGCCAAGAGTAACTGTCTCTAGTGTGACATGGTCCTATGGGATCTTGTCTGACCCTGGGTCATCCCCAAGCCAAAGGGTCTTGGGGAGTTCAGGGCCATCCTAAGATTAATTGAAGGACAAAACAGACTGGTTGTTTAGAACAACCTCAGGAAAAACCTAACCCCTTGGATTAGGAAAGCATCTAGGTTTCCTAGATTAAGAAATAAACCATCCCGGAATCCAGATCTCGTTGAGAGATCAGACCATTGAAAGAATGTCAGACTGACAGCTGGCAACAATGATGCCCCATCTACCTTTGCGAGAGGTTCAAACTAACTGGGCAGCAGCAGCATCTGCTTCCAAATCCTGCTCACCCAAGTGTTGCCATGATGGGAACTGGTATAAGTAATGCCCCAGAGAAAGTTTTGTCTCTGCTCTGATGGCAGTTAATCGAGTCCTAAGTGTTCTCATATTCTGAAACCAGCTTAAGACCAAAATACTTATATCAAATATGTCCTAATCACTGTACTTCTTTCACTAGAATTTCATGCCTACTGCTCTAATAATCCTTGCCCATATTTTTCTTAGTAAGCCCAACTCCATTCACTAGAATATTGACACAGAGATAAAGAACTTGCTTCTGAGTTTCCCATTCTGGTTTCCCACTCAATTTTAGCACATATCTTGTCTGAAATTTTTGACACATTCCTGAACATGTAGTGAAGCATACAAAGCAACTTTATGTATACATAAAAATTTCATATGAAACTGAATATTTTATCTGTTTCTATTAGCAAAAGTGTGTGAGAAGCAGCAGTCCCACACTCTCATTGCCTTGCTATTTCTGCTTCTTTTTTTCACTTCAGTAAAACTATTTGAGACAGTGACCCAGACAAAGATTCTGGGACCTAAGCCAGTTTTCCAACTTTAACTGCTTCATTTTATTCCTAATAATAAATTGAAGATTACTTGGTTGCACCACCACCCTTCCCCCATGCGAGGTCTAGAATATTTCAACTTACCGACATTGCATTCTGTTTCTACCAATTTACATTTTTCTTCTATTTTTAGTTTATACGTCAATTCCCAATGTCACGGAAGTCAAGGAGAACATGACGTTTGGATCCACTTTAGTCACTAACCCAAAAGGCGGGTTTCTGGTAAGAAAGGAAAGAGCAATATTGTTAATGACCCTAAGAAAGTGATCATTGTAAATCTTCAGGATTTTTAATTCTTTAATTCTTTCTTTCTTTCTTTTCAAGGCTTGTGGTCCTTTGTATGCTTATAGATGTGGACATTCACATTATACAACTGGCATCTGTTCGGATGTTGATTCCAAATTTCAGGTTGTGAACTCCATTGCACCCTCTGTTCAAGGTATGCATACCGTTGGGATATTTTTGTGTGTTTGAAAAGTAGTCAGAAATGAATGAGGAAATATATACATGGAGGCATGCCAAAAGCATGAAGCATTTATCTCAGCTACCAGCATTTCCAATTTAGGTCAATGTTTGCTTTACTGGTATAAAACCAAACGTTGGTGCTATTTGGAGAATTGATCTTAGTGTAAACAATTTTTAGAAAGGCATGAAGCATCGCATTGGAAAAGTGTCAAGTCACTTTTACTCCAACAGAAATCTCTTTAGATAAAGAAGCCACATATTCAAAGTAAGCAGAAATTCACAACTGTCCTTTAATATACTCATTGAAGAGTTTTCAATGAGAGCAGTTCTACAACATGAGAAAAAGTTGAGGAAAAATGTTTCTCATTGATGAGATACACAAGTAGTTTTATTGATTACTACCAATATTTCATAATGAATATGTACTGATTTTTTTAATGAGCCTTTCTCAAGGCATTTCAATTGCCTACACAAAAAGGGTAATTGCAAAGTCCGTTGTTGCCAATTTGCCTCTTTGTATTGTAGGATGCAGTACCCAACTGGACATTGTCATAGTGCTGGATGGTTCTAACAGTATCTACCCCTGGACAAGTGTTATAGATTTTTTAAATAGTTTACTTGGGAAAATGGACATCGGTCCCAAGCAGACACAGGTAAGGGAATTCTGCATTTTTGTTCTTGCTTTTTTGGATCAGAAAAAAAGCAAAAAATAGAAATGTATTCATTAATGAAGCTAAAATATCAGAAGGGATTTTATAACCCATCTGTGTTCAGATTTCTGTGCTCATTTCGAGCAAAAGTGACACATCTAGAAGTGCCTTCTTTTCTAAAGCTTTTTAAGCAGAAAATGTTGTATGAACCACCATTTAAAAATTTTTGTTTTTATATCGCTTTCATTTGTGAGTATATGCTTACTCTGCTCTTCCACCAGCCTTTATAACAAATAATAAAAAGAAAAAGAAATAAATAGTTCAGCAAAAAAATCTCATATCAATCATGTTTGACAACATATGCAAATCTTCACACTTTAATCCCCCCCCTCCCCCTCCCCCCCCCCCCCCCCGCAAAGAAGGGACAGAGGTACATTTTCTCTCTTCTTCTCTGGGGTCAAACTTGATCATTTTAATTATGCAGTATTCAGCTTTGTTGGTTTGTTTCATTGCTGTTCTTTACATTTATGTTTCTGTAGGCATAGTGCATATTGCTCTCCTGATTCTGCACACTAGAGTCAACATCAGATCCTATAAGTCTTCTCTTACTGCTATAAATTCTCCATATTTACTATTTCTTGTGACACAGTAATGCTCTATATTATGCATGTACTACAGTTCACTTAGCCGTTCTCCAGTTAATGGGCACCTGCTTTGTTTACAATTCTTTGCTGTCACAAAAACTGCTACTATAAATATTTTGGTAGATTTGGAATTTTTCTTTCAATTGGGGTATATGCATTGGGATCTCTGAGTCAAAGGTGATGAACATTTTAATTAGCTGTTTGCTTGTTTTTTTAAATAATTCTAAATTGTTTTCAGATTTTTGGGGCCAGTTCAAAACTCCATTGTATTTGTATGCCTTTCATCCCACACTCCCTTCACCATTAACATTTTTTTTGTCATCATCGTTGCCAATTTGCAAGCTACCATTATCAAAAACAATGAGGAACATCCTTTATAGACGTGAGGAGCCATCATTAATAGCAAGTTTTAAAAGGCCATTCCTGCTCACAACAGATCTGTCTCAATGTGCCTAGAAACTGTGATAGGGCTTTCCCAGAGCACTATATTTACATTGGGGTTTCCGTTCTCATGTTGCATAAATGAAAGGGTAATGAAATACAGGATATTGCTGCAAAAATCTGTTTTCTCTTATTTTTAATGATTTTTTCCCTTAAGTAGTAAATGCCCCAGGGTTGAGTTGCATAAAGTCACTGTCCAGAGCATTTTTATCCCAAGAGCATCCATTTCTCAGCAAATCTCCTATTGGCCCATAAAGAGAGCAAAGCCTATACATATTCTAAATTTTTGGTAAACTTTACTTCAGACACCAGGTTTATGCTTCCTTCCTTCATTTTTAATTTATTTAACTCCCAGTAAGTGTTCGACATACTGGGTTTGTACACTAGATTTGATATGATCTATGGATCCAGATAATTTAATATGGGAAAGAAAAGACAGATGGCTAAAGTGGTAGTGTCTGAAATAAACCTACAAAATAAAGGCAATCCCTCAAGGACAGAGAGTAATCTTGTAGTTATCATCTATCCCTCAAGCTAAGACTGATAGACTGCCCCTGTAGGAAGGGGCATGGATAGAGGAGGACTCTCTTGTATGTTTTGGTGCTCCTATGAGTCCTTTCTATGTTTTTTATGCTTTTGAGGAAAAAATAAAGATTATTCTATATCTGATATATTGGTAGTGTATAAGCATAACATTCAGTATGGTATGGTGAATAGAAAGGTAGAAGAATTGACCTTGAAGGTAGGAAGACCTGATTTCAGGCGTGTTTCTGACTCATATATAGACTGTATGACCCTGGGCAAGTCACTTAACCAACCACTCACTGCTTTAGGTAACTCTTTAAGACTATAAGTTGCAGAGCAGTAGCTGATATGCATTGGTGGAAAGAATTTCCTCATCTGGGAGTTCCATAAATTGCTGAAATCACAGGTCCAGTCACTAATTCATTCAATAGTCATTTATCAGACATGTACCAGATGTAGGATTTGCTGTTTATGTGATTTTTTTCCATGCTGTAGTTCAAGATAAAAAAAAAAAAGAACAAAAATATGGTTTACTTTGTGATATCAAGCAAACCATAGGATGTTAGGCTAGGCAAAGCCTCAAAGATCACCTTGTCCAACCCCCTAATTTTACAGATGAGAACAAAGGTAAAGTGATTTGCATAGATTACACTGGTAGCTAGAAGCAGCAGACCTGGGGTTAGAATTCAGAACTTCTCTGGTTAAATCCAAGGCTCTTTACATTATAATTCTAAACTGCCTAGAATCTAAAGAAGGAAAATAAATTTATACTTTTTCTCCCAAAGCAATGATCAGAAGAAAATATACAAATAATTGACTAATGAACTTCATTCTAGCATTCATTTTCTGGAGGTCAAAGTGCCTGCCTGAAATGCTGAGGGAAAAGGACTTTCTTTTTTCCCCTTCCACAAAAATTAATCGCTTGGCTGCTGCTACTGCTTTGTTCTGGGCTCTGTCGCCAACTAAGACGCCCTTTCTACAAACTTCATTATGAAAAAGTTCACTGTCTGGAAAGGATGACTCAGGCTTAATGAATACCCCCTACTTTTTGTGTCGAGGATACATGTGACCAGCCCCTTCCCCTTTGGCAGGGCCTCAGATTACCAATAAGCCTTCAGATCGCTTACAAACATATGTTTCTCCCCAATCCAATACATCTTCCCTTCAGTCACTAATGTGATTTTCCTAAAGTACAGGTCTGATCATGTCACACCTCTCCTGAATAAACTCTGGGCTCTCTATTGCTTCTAGGATCAAATAAAAATTCTCTGTTTGGCCTTCAAAGTCCTTCATAACTTGGTCCCCTCCTACCTTTCAATCCTTCTTGTCACTTACTCTCTATCAAGTACTCCTCAATCTAGTGACCCTGGCCTCCTGGCTGTGTACAATCCATCTCTCCGCTTCTAGCATTTTCTCTGGCTATCTCCCAGACCTATAATGCTCTCCCTCCTCTGCTCTGACTACTGACTTTCCTGGTTTCCTCTAAGTCCTGCCATTTACAGGAAGTCTTTTCCAATCTCTCTTAATTCCACTGCCTCCCTTCTATCAATTATCACTTATTTATCATATATATATATATATATATATATATATATATATATACATATATATATGTTTGCACATTGTCTTCCCCATTAGATTGTAAGGCCCTTGAAGGCAGGGACTGTCTTTTGCCTCTTTTTGTCTCCCCAATTCTTAGCACAGTGCCTGACCCCTAATAAATTTTTATTGGTTGATATATGGACTATGGAACCAGCAAACCTACAAAAGCAAAGTTTTGCCTCTGCAATTCACTTCTTAACTTCAGTCAGTCTCACTTTCCTCATTATGAAGGTACTGGATTAGAAGGGGCCTTGCAGCAATAGAGCTATAATCCAAGAGATACCTTTGTACTTTTATTGTAAAAGGAATTTTAATGGTGATTTTCTTTGAATGATGTGATGATAGATCAGTTTCCCTTTCTTATGCCACCTTCTGCAGCCCTTTTTCCCTGAAAAGTGATAAAGTTGTTCACAGGAATCTATTGACCCTGGACCAAGGCTCAAGCTAGACCTGACTAATGTAACTTCCTGATAGTCTCTGGATATTTTGACATGGGGTTCTTGGTTACTCAAGGACAAACAAAGATCCATCCACAAGGAATTTGGGCCCTTCAGGATTGTCTGATTTCTGAAGATTCTGAAAATTACCCTGCCTCTGCACACCAGAGCGAGCTACGTCCACCCTAACTAAGCGCTAAAATAGCCTTGCTGAGTCACTTTACTGTGTCATGATTGAGTAAACGTCATTTTGTTAACTATCAGATTGCCTACCAATGGGTGCCTCACTCCATCTCAACACTGAATCTGAACTAATAGGGCCATTCAAAAGCCTCATTCAAGCCAGCCTTTAACAAATGACAGATTTTTCTATCTTTTCAAAAAAAATTAAATTTTCATCAAAGCCTGCTTTTAAAAATCCTTCCTTGATAGAAAAATTATTTGAAGAATATGGCTCATTATTCTCTAAATCCTTACTTTTAAAAATAAATCCTTGAGTCCATTTTAGAAATAGGTGAGGTAGACTGAAAAATAGCAAATACTCTAATTTGTCTTTCTTCTGTGCTGCAGGAAAGAAATTCATTCATAGGAAATTTGAAAGTACACATTCTCTAAAAAAAAAAAGGTACAAAAATGAGCAGAGTTTTAAAGGGCACGGTTTTCTTTCATGTGGGTTTGCATCGCTTCTTTCCAAGAACACTGCCTGCTTGTTTGTGTTGACAACCATTTTGATCTCAGTGGTTGCTAACAGGATTTAAGTACAGTATTTTTTAATGAAAGAGCCAAAGACTACCCACAAGCTGGCAGTCATCTTCTGAAGAATATTCAAAAGCAAACTCCATCTATTTTACATCCTCAGTGCCCAGTTTATAAGAGGTTTCTAAAAACATCTATATTCATTGGAACATGGATTTAGAGCTACAAGAATTGTTAGAGGCCATGTCACCCTCTCATATTACAGATGAGACAAGACCTAGATAAATGAAGTGAGGAAGCAACATAAGGGGACCTATGATATTTAAGCCTCACTTACCTCCCTAACCCTAAATACCTTTTAGTAAGGATACATACTGGAGTCTTCAGTTCTGCTGATTTCATCATTAAAAATTGGAGAAGATGTCATAGCTCTCTCTCCTCTGCATTTCAAATTCTGAGGTCAAATTTCAATCAAGAGTTACCTGCTCTATTATCAAATAGAAAGCTATCAAACAGAAAGCTATCACAACCCACTTATGTGACTTTAGGGAAGAGGAAGGATTTTTTTGATGCTGTTGCTTTGGGCTAAAACTTGGGGAAAGTTTGTGTATTGGGGATCAGGGCTAACTCTCCCCTACTTTCCAGACACATAGGAGGTAATAGGATGTCATTTGATAACATAATATTGACAAGGATGGATGAAGAAGCAAGTTCCTAATAGCATGAAATTCTATCTGAGGAATCAGTGACCTTCCCTTCACTGAAGGTCTTTCAGCATAGCCTGAGTCCGTTTATTATATGTGGTGCAGTGAGGTTTCTTTTTCAGGTATAGTTGGACCATGTCCACTGAGATCCCTTACAACAACTCTGAAATTTTATATTTTTCTTATCCCCAACAAGTGAGGTACCAAACAAAATACTGTCATTCAGAAAACTCTGGGACAAGAAAGGAAACTTAGTCATTGGAGAAATGAAGAAATGTGGTCACTGAGGAATCAGGGAAAGGCAAATTGGGGCAGTAGAAAGACCAGTGGATTTGATGTTAGAGTATCTGGGTCAGAATCTTCCTTTGGCATTTACTTGGTCATTTCAATCTGAATATGAAGCAAAAGGAAACATCTTTTCTTCAAAACCTTTTTTATGAACATTCTTAGTTCTGTGGAGGTCACTAGTCTTATCTTCAAAATTTGTTATCTCATTGTCTTCCTCAACTTATCAGTCATGCCATCTATCCAACCAGTTGTCAAATTTTGTCATTTCTATCTTCATTTCTCTCACAAATATCTTTTTACACCTCCCTAATAAACTTCCTAATTAACGTACTCCATAGGAATGCTACTTTAATTCCTTCTCAAGGTTCCTCTGGCTTTCCTCCCTTACATTCTCAGTTAAGAACTTTGCATCATGTTTTATTGGAAAAAAAAAAAAACAGATCATTTGCCAAGAGCTCCCTCTTCTCCTCTCTGCCTTATCTCAAATCACCCAGAAGCCTTCTGCCATTATCTCCTCCTTCACCTCTGTCTCACATGGAAAAATGGGTCACCTATTACCAAGGTAAACCCCTCTACATGCACAAGTGATCACATTATTAGTGTGTCATCTCCAGCAGGTTGCCCCTTCCATCATCCCCACTCTCTACTTTGTCTTCAATATCTTCTTTGCTAGCTACAAACATGTCCATATTTCCCCCATCCTCAAAAAAAACCTCACTCGATTTGTCCATCCCTACTAGTTATCATCCCATATCTCTTCCCCTTTTCATGGCTAAACTCCTAGAGAAAGCTCTCCATAATAGATTCCTCTTCTACCTTTCCTCTCATTCTCTTTTTTTTAAAAAATATTTGTATTTTATTTGTTTTGACAAAGCAGATACATTCCAATGAGCAAACACACCAAGTCTTCTCCCCAAAAGAGTTAAAAAAAATTAGCTGAAAGAGTGGTTTTGGCTGAAAGTGTGCATCTCTTTCTTTTTTTTTTTCAAGAGAAAATTGTCCATTTCATTCTGCATTCTGATTCGTAGGTTCTTTCTCTGGATGTGGTTGGTATTTTGTATCATGAGTCCTTTGGAAATGTTTTAGGTGCTTGCATTGCTGTGAAGGGCTAACTTTATCAGAAACAGTCCTCATACCCTGTGACTATTAATATGTATAATATTCTCCTGGTTTTGCTCATTTCACTCAGCATCAGTTGAGATGAGTCCTTCCAGGTCTCTCTGAAGTCTTCCTGTTCATCATTTCTTTTTTTCACTCTCAATAATACATTTATTCACTCCAAATGACTTAGCATCCAAATTTGTAAAGGAAATCCAAGCTACAAGAAGACATATAGTAACACAATAGTGATGGGAGCCCTCTATCAGTTTTAGATAAGTCTAACAGAAAGATAATCATAAGGGAAAATATGGAACTGAAAAAATTGCTAGAGAAATTTAGAGGTTAAAGAGTTTTGACATCTTCCAAATTGTAATATAAAAGAATATACATACTCCCTAGTATCACAAAAAGCTTTTACAAAAATTGATCATGTACAAGGACATAGAGGTATTAAAAAACAATACAAAAAGTCAGAAATAGCTAACCTATCCTTTATAGACTATAACATAATAAAAATAGTCATCGGTTCAGGAACCACAAACAAAAAATACAAACCAAAATGAAAACTTGAAAATGAGATCCTAAATAATTAGCAAATCAAAGAATAAATTCTAAAAACAATCAATATCAATGTAAAATAAAATGATCATGATGAAAAAAAATATCAAAATTTCTGAGATGCAGCTAAAGCAGCCCTTGGGAGAAAAATACTTTTATAAATGTTCGTTTAACAAAAGAGAAAAATACAAATTAACTAACTGGATATGTATGTTCAAAAAAAATAGAAACTCAGCAAATGTAACTAATCACAAAAGAAGAGATATTAAAATTTAGAGATAAAATAGACAAATTAGAAATAAAAATTCCATAAAAATGATAAGTAGAACTAAAAGCTAGGTTTTTGAAAATACTAATAAAATTAATAAACCCTTACCTAATCTAATTTTTTTAAAGAGATCAGAAAAATGAACCAATGAAATAGAAAATGAACAAGGAAAAAACCACAGCAACACCAGAAGAAATAAAGAATAATAATCAGTTCATTATATACAGTTATATACTGACAAAACTAAAACCACAAAAAAAAAATAGAGAAATACCTTCATAAATATATAATACCTGAATTATCAGAAGACCAATTGGGGATCTTAAATAACCCAATATCAAACTAGGAGATAAATTTAGTTGTAAAGGAACTACCAAAGGAAAAAGAATCGCTGGTCCTGCTGGATTCACAGGACAATTCTATCAAACTTAAAAAAAAATCAAAATAAACAGTATCTATACTCACAAATTATTTTTAAAAATTGAGAAATGTCCCAAATGAATCCTTTTATGATATATATCCTTAGTCCTTTTCATGCTTCTCTTGATTCTTGTCTTGGAAAGTCAAATTTTCTGATCTTTTCTTCAATATGAATGATTTGAAGTCTTCTATATCATTGAATGACCATTTATTCCCTTGAAGTATTATTCTCAGCTTTGCTGGGTAAGTGACTCTTGATTTCAATCCCAGTTCCTTTGACCTCTAGAATATCCTATTCCAAGCCCTTTGATCCCTTAATGTTGAAGCTGCCAGATCCTGTGTTATCCTGATTGTATTTCCACAATACTCAAATTGCTTCTTTCTAGCTGCTTGCAGTATTTTCTCCTTGATCTGAGAACTCTGAAATTTGGCCACAATATTCCTAGGAGTTTCTCTGTTTGGGTCTCTTTCAGGAGGTGATTGGTGGATTCTTTCAATATTTATTTTGCCCTCTGGTTCTAAATATCAAGGCAGTTTTCCTTGACAATTTCATGGAAAAAGATGTCTAAGCTCTTTTTTTGATCATGACTTTCAGGTAGTCCCATAATTTTTAAGTTGTTTCTCTTTGATCTATTTTCCAGGTCAGTTGTTTTTCCAATGAGATGTGTGACATTATCTTCTATTTTTTTAAACTTTTGGTTTTGTTTTTTAACGGCTTGGCTTATCTCATCATCATTCATTTCCCTGAACTCAATTCTCTCTTTCAAAGAATTATTTTGTTCAGTGAACCTTTGAACCTTCTCCTCCATTTGGCTTATTCTGCTTTTTAAAGCCTCCTTCTCTTCATTGGCTTTTTTGACCTCTTTTTCCAATTGAGTTAGCCTCTTTTTAAAGCCCTTATTTTCCTCAGCATTTTTTTGGTTCTTCCTTAGTAAGCTGCTAACTTGTTTTTCCAAGCTCTTCTATTGCCTGAGTCCAATTTAAGTTCCCTTTGGAGACCCTGGAGGCAGAGGCCTTGACTTCTTCTGACAGTATGCGTTGTTCTTCCTCATCTGAAAGGATGGGGGAGACACCAGTTCACTAAGAAAGTAACTTTCTCTGGTCTTATCTTTTTTCCCTTTTTGGGCATTTTCTCAGTCAGTTACTTGACTTCTGAGTTCCCTCTCCACACCCACCTCACCTTCAGTTCCCCCAAGTCAGTACTAGGGGCTGAGATTCAGATGAGCTGCTCCAAACCCTCAGGGGCTTTAGGTGGGGGCAGGGCAGATATTCAGTGTGAGATTAAGATCAGCTGCTCAGGTGGGGGCAGGGCTGTCACACAGGACTCAGTTCCCTCCAGGGGTTTAAGGTGACACCTTCAATAATGGATGTGGGCCACTGCCTGCCTTGGGAACCCCCCTCCACTGCTGCCACCTGAGGAAGCCTGAGTTCTGGGGACACCCTGGTCCCTTCTCCACCAGCTGCAAAGACCCTCTCACTGACCTTTAGCACTTGTGGGTTGAGGGATCTGTGCTGCTGCTGGAGATTCTGTCCCTGAAGCCTGCTTGGTTCTGCTCCTCTTGGTTCCTTGTGGCCAAGGCTGGGCTGGGCTGGGCTCTACTCCAGGTCCGGTGGGATGGACCTTTCCCATTGATCTTTCAGGTCACTCTGGGCTAAAAATCTCCTCTACTCCCTTGTTCTGTGGCTTCTGCTGCTCTAAAATTTGTTGAGAGTTCTTCTTTACAGGTATTTTATGGGCTGTGAGGTAAGAGCTAAGTGTTATGTGTATCTTTCTACTCCACCATCTTGGCTCTACCCTCTCACTCTCTTTTTTAATGATACAGTTAATACTTGCTTCCTATCTCATTGTTCAACTGAAACTGCCCTCTCTCTAAAGTTACCAATAATTTTTAATTGCCAGATCAAGTGGTGTTTTTTCAATCATTAGACTACTTAACCTCTCTGCAGCCTTTCATGCTATCAATCACTTTCTTCTCCTTGAAATTCCCTTCTCTCAAGGTTTCCATACCCTTGTTTGATACTTCTTCTGGTCTGACTGCTTCTTCTTAGTCTCCTTTGCCGGGTCATGACCACTAAAGGTGAGTGATTCCCTAGGTTCTGTACTCCCTTTATACTGTTTTACTTGGTGATCTCCTCAGGTCCCATGGTGTGGATTGTCATCTCTATGCTGATGATTCTCACATTTGGCAAATTGCATGAGTTTTTTAGCTCTAACCCCTCTACTGACTTCCAGTCTCACATCTCTAATTAATTATTGGATATTTATATGTCCCATAGACATCTTGAACTCAACATATCCAAAACTGGATTCATTACCTTCCCTCTCCAAACTTTGCCTTCTTTCAGACTTCTTTATTACTGTTGAGGGCACTACCATCCTTCCAATCACTTAGGCTCACAGTCTGGGGGTATCCTCAATTCCTCACTCATCTTCCATATAAAATTCATTACCAGTCCTTTGATTTATGATTCATAACCCACATAATATTTTTCATATATGTCCTCTTCCATCCTCTGGAACTGACACTACCCTGATAAAGACCCTTATCATCTCACTCCTGAACTACTGTAATAGTTGCTGATTGGCCTCTTGTCCCAAGCCCCTCCCATTCCAGTCCAATAGCTATCAAATTAATCTTCTTAAAGAGAGATGTCACCCTCCCTACCTCCATTCAATAAACTTCAGTGGCTCAATATCACCTCCAGGATCAAATACAAAATATTCTGATGTTTTAAACCCTTTACCAATGAGTTTATTCTTTCCAGTTTTACTATACTTTACTCCCCCATGTACTGTGTAATTCAGAGACACTGGCTTCTTTGCTGTTCCTTGAACAAGACATTCCATCTTTGGACTCCAAATCTTTTCATCGATTGTCTCCTACTTAGATGACTTTCCTTTCTCACCTCTGCCTCCTAAGTTGCCTTCACTTCCCAGATAAAATCCTACCTTCTATAGATGCTTTTTTCTAATCTCCCTTAGTGTCAATGACTTCCCCCTGTTGACTATTTACATCTTTTCCAGCGTATATTTCATCTGTACATAATTATTTTCATATTGTCTCGTCTATTAGTCAGAGCTCCTTGATGGCATTGTATTTTCTCTTTCTTTGTATCCCCGATACACAGTAGCCATTGTGTAGTAGGTATTTAATAAATGCCTTTGGAATGACTGTCCCCTTCTCTTTGTTCACACAGCTACAACCTTAGTTTGGACCCTCGTTACCCAATCCTATATTATTATAAAAGCCTCCTAATTGATCTGCTTGCTTTAATTCTCTTACCACTCTAATTCATCTTCCCCACGGCTGCTAAAATGATTTTCCTAAAGCACAGGTCTGGCCATATCACTTCCTACTCATTAAACTCCAGGGACTCTCCCACTAGTTCTGTGATCAAATATAACCTCTTCTATTTGGCATTTAAATCTCTTCACAATGTATCCATTAGTCTTCTTGAGGTTCACCTTCACTCCATCTCCCATGTTTTTACGTGGGCTATTCCCCATTCCTGGAATGTACTTTCTCCTCATTTCTCATCTTAGAATCCTAGCTTCCTTCATGATTCAAACCAAGCACCACTTTCTGTATAAATCTTTGCTTGGTCATCCCAGTTGCTACTGCCTTCTTTTCCTCTAAAGCTACCTTGTATCTGAATTATATATATTTTGTATAAACCTACATATATATATATGTTCATCTAATTCTGAAATCTAATAATCAGTGTATAACATAAGGAAATAGAAACAAAAAGGGAATGTTTCTTCCTATGAATGAAGTCGGGGTCCATTCAATCCCACTGACTCAAAAAAAAAAGTAAAATCACGATATATTTCAGGATAGGAGAAAAGGACTTTCAAAAATAAAAAAAATTGAAATAATGAGCTCATATATATATGTATATACATGTATTCATATTCAGACATATACATACACAAACATACATGTATATATTTTTATATAAATATCATGACTCCTAAGTATTTTGATAAAAGTTTCTAGTCTTTACATTACAAAGCAACCACATCTGGAAATTCACCTTTAACAAATGTGTCAGAAAGACAGTATTCAATATTGTCAAACTGTTGCACCATCACAAAAGGACTCATAAATCAACAATTTTTGTGGTTGAATAACTCATCTTTGGCACTGAAATAAAGATAAGTTAAAGAAATAGCAATACTCACTCTTCCAACCCTATCAGTTGAACAACCAGTAAGTATTTATTGAACACTTATTCTATTCAGAATCATACTAAACCCCAGATAAGATGAAAGATAAAACCTGTCTACCATCTAGAAACCTATAATCTAGTTAGAAAGTTAAAAGTTAGCTCACGTGAGGTGATAAGAGTAAAATTTTAGTGAAAGCTATAGGCTACTATTTAAATAGTTTATAGAAGGACGAGATGAATGTAAGTTGGGCTTTACTTGGACCTTGAAGGATAAAGATTCCTTAAATTAATGGAGAGAGTAGTGGGAGCTAAAAGTAGTTGTTCTGAAATGTAGCTATCTTCTGTTTTCTCATCTTCAAAAAAGTAACCTCAATGCTCTTAACCTGTCTTTGCAATAAAAACAACTACCTGTGTGAGGGGCAGAGTAGGCATAAGAGCTTTCAAGATAGAAACACCTGTGGCTCTAGACTCTCTTGAGGAATGACTTCAGAAAGGAAAAAGAGAAAGATTCTTGTAGACATGGAGGAGAAGCTGGCTCCTTAACATGCCCCTGATTTCCAGTCTGCCTCTCTTGAAAAAGAGGATTCATTCTCACCCAAGGAGAAATTCTCCAAAATCTCAGAACTACATTAATATTCTCTCTACCAGTTAAGAGATTCTCATTCAAAATATTCTAGGCTTAACTAGAAACCTAAGTTTCAGTAGTTATATTGCTATCATCTATCCATGCACACAACAAATACTCAATGTTTATTTGTTGAATATTGGATCCATTTTTTGAATGAATAAATGAATCAAATCCATGACCAGGGTGGGGTTTTTGGGAGCAAAACATTAAGGGAGCAAACTTCTCCCCTATGCTAGTCTTCTAGTTCACCATCCCTTTGTCTCTGGATCCTCCTTTGTCTTAGCATCACACACTGTAATTACTCCTGTTCCTTTACCTGATCTGCTCTAGCACTTTAAAGTATGTGGGATGGAGACTGTTCAGATGAGATCAATGCAATCATACCAAGAGAAGAGTCCTGCACTTGACTGGGATGGAATATTGCTCAATCCTCACCCTCTTATCCACTCTCAGGTTCCACTCCCATAGAACCTGGTTTGCTCCAGACATCCCAGTTCCTAGTTACTGCTGATTACTTGGTGAGCTTACCACCCTTACACAAAAATCACATTGCATCCAAAAGAACCTATACAAACACTATGGATATTTGTTAGAGCTTTTTGGTCCTCTAGGAATGATTAAACAAAGGCCACGTTCACCTTAAGTATTCCCTCTGTTATTGTGTAAAACTTGGATCACATCCCACAACAACTTTGTCTTTCTGGTTTGAAACAGTTTATTTTTTTTTTAACAAGTGACTCTACTGCTTCCATTGTGTCCGTTGCCTGTCTTTGAGCTCTGTTTACTTACATTATTTTTTAAGTTGTTCATGTTGCATTTCATTTGTATAATATGTGATCAAGGAGATGTTCTCTATTTCCTTAGCGGCATTCTTTGTTTCCTTGGCGGCACTCTTCTTGCTTGTGTCCAACATGTTTTTGGCCTTCTTGGCCGCAGGAAGACACAGAACTAATGTATTCAGAGAAAAGTTTACAGTGAGCCCTGGCTAGCAGTCTTGGGTCATAACTCATATTTGTTAGAGAGTCTAGATCCAGTGGTACTTATTATACTATCCTAAATATTTAATTCAGAAGCCTGCTATTTGCAACACCCTAAGACTATTGGACTTTATCAACAAGAAGTAACGTTTCCAGGGGAATTCTTTTTCACTGAAACATGCCTAAGTAGATCTGCAGCAGGCCTTCTGTCTTGGAAAAAACACAATCACAAAAACGAAAGTTTACAATGGCAACTGCTTGAGATAACCTAAATGGAAACTAAAAATCATTTCACTAATGACAATATCAATGCTAAGATGTTGTTTTTTTTAATTAAAGTAAGCTTTAGGGCCTTATCTTGAGCCCAGTTACATTCCTGTCATTGTTGTCAAGGAATATCAACAAACCAGCTTTTGCACAAGATGGAGAAAAAGCCATAAAACTGCCTTCAAAAAAGCACCTATAAAATAAACCTGAGAAGCACTTTGAGTTCGCAATAAAAGATATGACAGTATAAACATTATGGCAGCCTTATTGATCCTCAATACCTAACATTACATTGCTTTTAATAATAAATGAGAAGGACATAAATATGCCAAATAACAGTACATTACCCTAAATAACACCAGTAAATTGTGAGACTTGGTATAAAAGTGAAATACACTAATGGAACATTGTGAATATTGTTTGCACCATGATCCATCAAGAATGTAGTATGATGTTAAACCCAGGCTAAGTTGAAGGAAAAAAATTAATTAATTTTTAGGAAAATTATTTATCTCCATTTTCACCACATTTTTACAACATTTCCCTCCAGGCATTTTGAGTCCTGAGCCTAATTCGTTGTTTGAAGGCCTGAACCAAAGATGGTGACTAGTCTGTGAAACCTGACCTCTTCCTTGGGCAATTTTTCTTCAGTGAGCACAAGACAATGCACGAGCCTTTCCTAGTTTCCTATTTTATAGTCTAGAATAGTCCATTGAACATGGTAAACTTTATAGGGAAAGAAACTGGTCCCTATTGTTGACCATGTTGGTTACCAACCTGCTGAAAGCCCAGGGTTTGATAATAACATGGCATAATATGTGAATGGAAATCCACCACTGGCATGTGACAATTCTGCGTCATCACTCCAGGGTAACAATTCCACCAGCTCCTTCCATTTGAGTACTTAGTCTAGGATCCCCATTAGTGATTTCAGCCTTGGTGCTCTTTCTTAAGGTTCCTACTCCTCCACACTTTGTAGCAGTTGATATAACTGTGTGGTAGCTCATGAATTTAAATTCCAGGCAAAATTTCAGAATTTTCTCCCCATTCCTTCTGTTAATTTAAGTCAAGCTGATCTTCCACAGAGAGAGTTCAGCATTTTCCCTCCTCCACCTCCAGAAATAGACCAATTTCTTCATGTAGAAGACAGACTGATTTTTTTTTTTTTGTTATTTTTGTTTCTTGGTTTTGTGATCTGACCCTTTCCCTAGACTGAAAATTAATCTTTGGTCTTCTCTCCTTGGAGAAGAACCAAAGCAGGCCTTTTCCCTATCTGTGCCAAAGGCAACAGCAAGTATAATAATTACTCAGGCTTGGAGACTATGTACCATTCACCAGGGAATTGATTTTCTATTTCCCACTCTTATTTTCTCACACTCCTTTGTTTCTGTGGGGTTTTTTTTCAGTCTTAATTCTCTATCTCTGCTGTCATTTTTGCTTTGTTTTGTTGTGTTCAATGTTCCTGTTTCTCCAATTATGGAATTTTTTGTTCTTATCCCATCATCTTCAGTTGGGTCCAACCCTTTGTGATCTCGTTTGGGTTTTCTTGGCAAAGATCTTGAAATGGTTGTCCATTTCCTTCCAATGGATCCATTTTGTCAGGCAATCAGAGGTTAAGTGACTTGCCCAGGGTCAGACACCTAGGAAGTATCTAAGGCTGGATTTGAATTCAGGTCTTCCTGACTATAGGCCCAGTCCTCTATCCACTGAACCACCAGTTGCTTCTAATTAAGGAACTAGGAGACTACAAAAGAACAATGAAATCATCCATCCTGTTTCCTATCTGCCCTCCAGGGAAAGGCAGAACATATGGAAAAGTGTGAAATATATGATTCTTGACCTTAAGGAGTTTACAGGAAAATAAGGCTATACTGTGAATCTGTCTCTAGAAACATGAAAACTATAGAACATTAGCAACTGCAACACAACATAGCAAAAGTTGTAAGATTTGGTTGTAGGTTAAATTCCTAAATGTACTTATTCATCTTTCCATCAGTTCATTCATTGAATTAAGAAAGAATGGCAGGCTAAATATCAGTAAGAATCCATCTTAGAGGGAACAGAAAATTCTAAAGGAGATACACAGTCTGGTTCAGTATGGGAAGGTCTCCTGGAGGAAGTGAGATTTAAGATGAATCCAAAAAAGGTGAATGTGATTTGAACAGAGGAAGAAGATAGAAGGGTATTCTAGGTGGGCAAAGTATATAATTTGGGGGTAATGTTAAGAGATTTCCCTGGCAAGACCAGAGCTGGGGAATAGTGGAAGATACAGTGGAATAGGTTGGATGCAACCAGATGTTGAGGATCTTGAATGTCTGATAGAAAAAGTTGGACTTTGTTGTGTAATCAGCATTGTAGAAATGTTGATTTTGCAGTAGTATATAGGTGTTAAGTATAATTTGGAAAGGACTTCGTATTATGTTTGTCCTTTGTTCTAGAGAAGCACCATGACATCAAGATAATGACATGAATTGCAGTTGACTTGGATTTGAGGGAGGGAGGGCTGTGCAAGGTCACCAACCTCACTTTCTTCTCCTGAGTCAACTGGGTCCAGTGGCATGATACTCATCAGAATGACTGGAGATGGCCCAGGATGCAATGGGAGACCCTGGCCCTTTCAGACTAAGGTCTTATCAGACTCTCACCTTGAGTGAGATATACCCATTCAATGAATAGACTTCTTGAAGTAGTTACTCAAGGGATGGCCCCTTTAAACAAAAAGCAAACTGGGAGGGGAAGACCCTCAGGATTCCTGCCTAAAAGAGAAACAATTACTATTTTGTAATTACATTCACTCTGCGAGTGGGTGGGAACTTGCTGTCCAGTCTGGGAACTCCAGAGTGAATTGGGTTTAAGGGTTGATCTTTGAATAAGAAATGTAACTGGGGGCAGGGGGGGGAGGGAGGGGGGAATAAAAATCTTAATTTTAAGAAAGTGATTGTAGAACACTAGAACACTAAAAAAATTAAAAAATAAAAAAAAAAGAAATGTAGCCAGTAAACCCAAAGGAATAAGGGCAGCTTTTGCGCAGTTAGTGGACCTTCCCCTGGGTCGAACACTGGAGGACAGAAATGGAGAGGAAAGAGGAGGAGAGGGGAGGGAAGGCAAGAGAGAAGAAGAGGAGTAATGGACCTGCATAGTACCTAATAATATATAACATTCTGACTGTAACCAAAGTTAAACTGAGCTTAGAGCACATGTTCACCCATTCTTTTAATGGTTCACATGCCTAGTAGTGATTATAGCTTATTTCAAGTGCTATATCATAAAGGATGTGTTACTTTTGCTTGTGGGGTCATGATTACGGAGGGCGGATATAATAGTCAGGAATATAAATTAAGAAGACCTGAGGCTAAGGGGTAGGACACCACCTGATGGCACAACATTGTATCTTTATATCTATGTCTATATTATACACACACACACACACACACACGCATGCACGCACGCACATACAATTTGAGATTCCTGTGTCTGGCAGTAGCAACACCAGCAATGGTGCCTAAAATTAGAAGGCTTCAAAGGTGGCTGACTTCAGGTTTGGAACACCTCAGACTATTGGTCAGGGTTGATGTGTGGGTTCATTTTGCTCAATTGCTTTCCCCACCTCCCTTTTCTTTTGCATTATTTGTATCAAGGTATTGATTACTGAATGGAGTAGCAGGGAAACACTATTCAGAAATAAAGGTGATTTCAGAATAGAAGGTTTCAATAAAAACACTTTAGATATTGTCACTACTGCTGTGAGAAGAGCACAAGAAAATTCCTAGCAAGGGAGAATAAAATAGAGAAATTGTAAAGCAGGACTGAGAGTCGGGTATGCAGGTAAGCTGAGTGAGCAGTTGTCTATCTGGTAGGTTTTGAAGCTCCTCTGTCCCCAAAAATCTCCTCCATCCTGTGACTGAAAGGCCGGTATTCATTTCCTTGGGAAATACAATGCTGTGGCCAGGTATCCCACTTTAAAATGTGTAGTGCTCCTTACGGGCCCTAGGTGGCACGGTGGACAGAGCGCCAGACTGAAGTTCAAAAGGCTCACCTTTCTTAGTTCAAATCTGACATCAGACTAGTTATGTGGCCCTGGGCAAGTGATTTAACCCTGTTTACCTCAGTTATTCACCTGTAAAATGAACTGGAGAAGGAAATTGCAAACCATTCTAATATCTTTGTCAAGAAAACCCCCAAGTGGGATCCTGAAGAGTCAAGCACAACTTGAAATGTGTCAAACAACAACCGTATTGCTCCTTTAAGTTATTGAGGAGCATCACAGATACAAGTCCATACAATAAAAGTGCTCCTTTAAGTTATTAAGGAGCATCACAGATACAAGTCCATACAATAAAAGTGCTCCTTAAAGTTGTCAAGGAGCATCACAGATACAAGTCCATACAATAAAAGTGCTCCTTTAAGTTGTCAAGGAGCATCACAGATACAAGTACATATGTGCATAATGGAGTAAGACATAAGGAAGGAACAGTTAGAAAGAGAAGGAAAAGAAGGCATGCCACAACTGCCGATCAGCTAATCTGATTACTTTCTAGCTGATAAAACAGGGTCAGGAAGAGGATTAAGGAACTGAAACCTGGAATTTAGAGAGAGGGGCTCCTGTAAACAGGGGAAAAGACCAAAGGAGGATCATGCATAAATGTAATACGCTTTGAAAATATGACCCATAGCTAGCACTGTTCAATTATTTCTTCATGCTACTGATATCTACTACATGGGCACCCATTGCATGCTGGGACATAGCTAGTCATCTTGACTTTTGCCCTGCCAAGGACTTTGATATCTCTGGAAAAGAGAATGAGCCTGGTGAGTTTGCACAACTCTCCCTCACTTAAATCCAATTCATGATCAAATCAAGACATCGCCCTTGTGATATCATTGTTCCTCTTTGAAAACAAAGGACAAACAACCTCAACCCACTGCCTCAAACAGACAAATGTTGATTGTAATAGGAAAACCAACAGATTTTCCAAAGTCTTTCTGCAAAATTGCTAAATCTTGTATTGATGCTATCTGCTCAGATTAAGGAAAATTGAAATTGACATTTCCATTGTATGGATTATGTATCTAATAGTGGCTTGCTCTTTTAGGTTGGAATTGTGCAGTATAGTGAAAATGTGACTCATGAATTTAATCTCAATAAGTATACAACAACTGAAGAAGTACTCATTGCAGCTAACCAGATAGAGCAGAGGCAAGGACGTCAAACAATGACAGCTCTGGGAATAGATACAGCAAGGTACGTACGTCTAAAATTATTCACCAATTAGAAGACTCTACAAGGTATGTGATTTAGGGGTTGTTCCCTTTTGGTTTTTAATTCATAGCTAATTGGTTGTAATGTCATCTAAACTGATCAAATCATTTTAAAGGATGTGAAATTATTAATTAGTATATCAGATGATGGATTTAGAAGTGGAAGGAATGTTATTAGCTCTCTAGTCCAACATCTCTTTCTCCTTTTCGTAGATGAGGAAATTGAAAGAAACAACACCAGCCTGACAATCAGTAGATTTAATTAAAAGGGACTAATTTCTAATTATTCTGAATTTTGTTCAATGTTTAAAATTACTGATAGATGCCTCTATGGGATCAATTAAATATCATCTTATTCTAATTTGTTATCATATCAAGATTTTTAAAATATGTTGCTTTAAATGCAGAACATGAAAGGAAAAAGTTTTTCAATTAATAAAAATTTTCTTTCATCCTCTTCATTTCTTCCCTTTTCTCCAAAGAGATTATTTCAAAGACATAGAATATTTCATAGAATTTTAGAGCTGGAAGGGATGGACCTTAGAGATCATGTGTTCTAATCCCCAAATTCCAAAGATGGAGAAAATTAGGGCCAAGGAAGGGTAAGTGGCTAACAGGTAATGTCAGAGGTGAGACTGGAAGCAGGGGCTGGTGGGTGTCAGTCCTGCATTCTTTACAGCCCACTATTCCCTTTTAAGTTACAAAATGTCTATCTCACCATCTCAGTGATTTTTCTTCATTACATGAAAAATGTTCACATCCCTGGCATTTATAACATGATTTTTTCTGCCTTATTCAGATCTTGTCTTTGATGTTAGTGCTCTTGACCAGAACCCAAACTTGCAAGTATGTCAAAAGGAAGGGAAAACAACCACAAAATATCAAATGCTGTGGGGATTTTTTCCTTAATCCTTTTCAACCTGTTGTGATTTGAAAGGACTACTGCCTTGCTTGCGTTTTGCTTCTGTTTACAAGCTCAGTATGTTAGTTCTGTGAAAAGAATTTTCTACAAATCAGCCTTTCTGACTTAGAATACTCTTGTTCAAGAGTCAAGAATTCAAAACATCCCATGCAGTTGTTAGACCCATAAGCTTTAGGCTAGTGTATGGTACCAGTTCCATAAGCCACAGAAGAAAAGAATTGCTTATAGATGGGCTCTGTCATTTCGCATTCACCTGCTCCCGAGAGCATCAGTTTGCACGACCAAAAAAGACAGAGTACATGCCTTTCTGTGGGGGTGCTTGTTGTATGCATAAGAGATGAGGACTGCACTTTCACACTCGGTGACATCAGTTCTGCAAGCTTTGGGCCTAGAGGATCCAGGTCTTTTCTGAGTGGTCACTTTGTGATTCTCCAGCTCTGAAACACACCTAAAGCAATGGGTCTGGCTGCTAATATTAGCCACAGCCATTGCTAAATATCTCTTTGGATACCAGGACCCAGATGATGCAATCTCTGTTTCCATATATCACAGAGGGTCAACAGAGGGATTCCTTGATATTCTTGGATATTGGCCTTATGGCTCTGAAGAAAAAGTTTCCTTTCCTTTTCTTTTTTTAAAATTCTTCACTGTTTTCTTCTATTCCTCTCCCTCAGGGACAGCTCTACACATAACTTAATGTATATGCTCTATGTTTTGTATTCCCTACCTCATTTTTTCTGTACCTTAAATGAGATAATATTTGAAAAGTGCATGAAGTTATTAAATGTTTTTTTCCTTTTCCTCCAACCATCCACCCCTTTCTCCCATCCTTCACCAGAGTGAAGAGGAAGACAGCAATGAAATGGGAAGGGAATAAGTGTCTATTAAGTACCTACTATGTTCCAGTACCACTGTGCTAAGTGCTTTAGGAATATTTTATTTTCTCAACAGTCCTGGGAAGTAGATATTATTGTCCCTATTTTACAAATGAGGAAATTGAGGCAGACAAAAAGGTGGCTAGACCTGAGGTCATGGGGAGTCTCTGAGACTAAATTTGAACTCTTTTCTTCTAGATTCCAGAACCTATTAATAATCTGTCCACTGTGATTCTTAGCTCCTGGACCTCTAAGGGTGAAATTTCAGGCACAGTGACATCTGGATGGACAAGATATTCTGGGGAAAGGAAAGGGCTTTCCCAAAACCTCCAGAAAAACACCATACATACATAGAAGCCTACTCTACCTACTCTACCTATAAGTAGGGCTAAGCCTGATTTCAGTGCTCCTAGATTTAATATAAGGAAATATGACCAACAAACTATTCTGATACTATCTCTTTGCTTTTGCTAATTCAGTAGCCCATTCTAACAGTGAGAGAGAAAGTTCTGGTATTTTTCATTAAACAGGCAGCTAGGTAGGATGGTATAGTGGGTAGAGGACTGAGCTAGGAGGCAAACCTAGGTTCAGATCCTGGCATTGACACATACTAGCTGTGTGATCTTGGGTAAGCTTACTTAACCTCTTAGTGTCTGAAGGAACTCTGTCAAAGAAGGATATGATTTTAAGGAATTGAGATTATCTAACAATACCTGACTTTAGAGTTTGTAGAGGTCTTTATGTATAACATTTCGTTTGTACATCACAAGCAATTTGTGAAGTAGATGCTCCAGGTATTATCTCATTAACTCCAATTTATTAATCGGAGATTGGCAATTTTGACCCATGTTCACATAGCTAGTGTCAGAGGTGAGAGTTGAAGTCATACTTTTCCTGACTCCTGGTCCAATAATCCATTCACTATAACAAAAATAACTAACATTTGCATAGTGTTTACTATGTCTACATTATGTTAAGCACTTTACATTTATCTTATTTGATGCTTACAACAACCCTAGGAGGTAGATGCTGTTATCCTCATTTTCAGATGAAGAAAGTCAGATGATTTGCCTGGGATCACAAAAGCTAGTAAGTATATGAACTCAAGTCTTCCTAACTCCAGGACTGCCTCTTTAGCCACTTCCCTACCCAGCTGAACCTCTCTTCCCCCTTAGTAGGTGGCATGCTGCAAATGCACTGCAAAACTCTAGAGTGAGACAGGAACCAGATTAAAATATAATCTGGAAATGTTTAACAATATAAATAAAAATACAACATAGATAATATTAACTTGTGGCTTAATAAATCAATACATATCCTGGCATATCTCTATTTCAATCTGATATCACATTTTTCAAAGAGAATTAAATAGTATAGGATGCCAATTTCTACACCTAAAAGGCATCTTACTCTTTCTTTGAGAATTCTTGAATTTTAAGTATATGGAGAATAGAAATCATAAAAATATGTCTTTAATAGAAATAGGAATAGTCTTTGGTGCTTTTTTGGAGGTGGGAGGGGTATAGAAAGGGAGCATCATTGCCCTCCAAGATATAAGTGATTCATCTTTCCAGTTAAGGTCACAGATGTCCCAGGGAGACATTCATTCTGTGAATAGTCATATCTCTGCATCCCAACATTTGAAAATATAAGTATATGCAGATAGATGCAGGTGTATATAAGATGCTCTCTTCATTCCCAAATCTTAAGAGAAAAGTACAAGGGAAAGAAGTGAAACAGGAATGTACACACCCATGCAAATAGACCCTGCCCCCACATACACACAAATGTACACTGTAGGTGTTCAATAAATCCTTACTAAATTTAATTGAAATTCCTTTCTCAACCTGTGAATATTTCTGCCCTGACCTCTCTTGTTGTCTCTTGACCCATCCTCATCCAACAGTCTATGCCCTAGATCACACTAAGTATTCTTTAGAAGTCATAATCCCAAAGTCTCTCATATCATCTTGTCATCTAAAGCCATTTAAAAAAATTACAAACTGAACACTCTCAGAAAATACTGATAAATAAATTATCAAACCAAACTTGAAATACATCTAAAATTCAAACTATTTTTTCCTTTTCTAAATGTCTGATTTAATTTCCCCCTTATCCAATTATTATCTTATCCATTCAACAGCTGGCTGTGAGGGGAAGCGGGAGACTGTCTGGGGCTCAACAAATTTGTCTCTCCTCATCTCAGTTTTGCAGCAGAAGTCAATTAAAGAGACTGTTCTGTGAACATCAGAGTAGGGGGTGAAGGAAGGTGAGAAACAAAGCAGATGCTTCTGCCAAAAGGAGAAAGGAAGAAGCCTTGCTGATATGGAAAAAAAATGCATTCCCAAGGGAAGGGGGAAGGCTGTTTACAAAACCAGGAGTGGGTGTGGAGAATTAATCTCCTCTAAATCTCCTGGTGAGCTTGGGACCCACCTTCCCTTTGATATCTCCAGGAATACAAGGTCTCCTCTGGCTTTGGTATGTGAGAACATGTAGCAAGTAAGCAAAATGGCGACCTTTCTACCATCTGGGATAAATCAGAAAATGCTACAAATAGTGGTCATCATGCTGCCCAGCGTGACTGGTGGGGCACTGCTCTTGGCTCCAAAGCTAGGAGTCACCTAGAGCAGTGTTTTGCTTTCACACATTGTCTTGAAACTTTTGCGTAATCTTGGGGATGGTGTCTCATTTGTCACTATTTTATATATAAATATGTTTCAGAAAAGAGGCCTTCACTAAAGCCAGGGGTGCCCGAAGTGGGGTTAAGAAAGTCATGGTGATTGTGACTGATGGAGAATCCCATGACAATCATCGGCTGAATCAAGTTATCCAGGATTGCGAAGATGAAGACATCCAAAGATTTGCCATAGCTGTAAGTAAAATGTTGGTTCATAAGATAGTAGATTTAAAGCTAGAAGGGAACTCAGAGATCATCTGTGCACTCCCTCATTTTATAGAGGAGGATATTGAGGCCCAGTGAGTTTAAGTAACTTGCCAAGACCTCATAGATCGTAAGTAGCAGAGTTGGGATTTGAACTCAGGTCTTTTGACACCAGACCTTGCATTCTTTCCTCTGTATCGCAATGTCTATCTCCAAAACAGTGCCTAGCGGTAACTTCTCCACCCCAAGTTGCAGGATAGGGCTTTCAGACAGGAATTATATCAGCTTCAAGATCTTTGAGACTGCAGCACTACACTATAGCTCACAAGTTCCCACTCTTGTGTTTACCTTGAATAATCAGCCAGATGACATAATTAGCTCAAAGTAAAGGATTTTACTGAAATGGCATAGTAAGAAAAGCAGCAACAAGATATGTTATAAACCTCAGCTGGATTCCATTAATGAGACAGGAGTATGTGTCAGGTATATTCATGATCATGTGATGAGGGCAAGACACAACTGGAAGAAAGAAAAGCCTATAGAGCTCTGCTTAGCAATTAGGACAGAAGCTGGTGAACAGAAATATCCAGTTATTCTTAACTGTCAATAATGAGATTCCCTCTGTCACTCTCAGCATTGCTTACAACTATACTAACAATTTTGATGTCGAAGGACAATATATCTGTCCTACAATCAATCATGGTGAGGGGAGACCCCAGTATACTGGTTCCCTCTCCTCTCCCCCCATCCCAAACCCCTGGGAAAGCTGAGGACTCCTTTTAGAAAAGTTCCTAATGGCAAAGAGGCTCAGAGAGGGTTAGGGTACTCACCCTGTATAAATTTTCATGCCTCTTAAATTTAGGCCAAAGCCCCAGCTGCCCCATCCTGTTTAAGTTTTTGGCAACACTGTGAGGTTGGATATGGTAATGAGTCCAATTCTTTGGAGTTGTTTAGGAATGGGCAGCTAGGTGGCACAGTGGATAGAACTCCTGCCCTGGAGTCAGAAAGATCTGGTTTGAATCTGGCCTCAGACACTTACCAGCTATGTGACCATGGGCAAGTCAAGTAATCCTATTTGCCTCAGTTTCCCCATCTGTAAAATGAGCTGGAGAAGAAAACAGCAAACCATTCCTGTGTCTTTGCCAAGAAAACTCCCTATGGGGCCATCGGGAGTTGAACATGACTAAGCAAAAAAGGTATCATAGAGGCACCAAGAAAAGCCTTGATTAACTTCATTTTGGGGAGGGTGGGAGTGTGGGGGCATTGAGCTCCACCTTGGTCTTCAGGGTGTCTTGGTTACCATATATTTCCTGGGTCAGACAGCATTGAATCGGAGCAGAATAAAGATGAGAGAAACCTGAGAATCTTTATCTATCATACAAAGAACTTTCCCTTTCCCCCAGCTGTACCAGCCAAATTCAACTTCTCAAAGTTACCAAGATAGCTATCCTTTGACAAGCATCAGGAAGGCTAGAAAGAAAAAAAATTGAAATTGTTCAGTCAGCATTTATAAAGCACCAGACATTCTAAAGCTATGGGTATGCAAAGAAAGGCAAAAAAGAAAAAAAAAGAAAAAGAAAGTATCCCTGCTATCAAGGCAACATGCAAATAAAGATGTACAAAAAAAGATGCATGCTGGGTAAAATGGAATCAGGCTAAAGGCATTAAGATTAGGGACTGAGAACAGCTTCTCAAGAAAAATACTTCAAAGCAGAGGGAGGTTCTTAGTTCCAAAGGGAGGCCCCAGCCTTTTCTAAGGGACATAGGCTACATAATACACAATGTACTCTATGCTCCTCTCAAGAGCAACCGTGTAGATATGCAGCAGTTTGCTTATTGTTATTAACAATAATATTTAAACATACATTGGCTCAAAGCAAGCTGCCTGTACAAAAACAAAAGACATCTGTCTGCCTACAGACCTCATTATAGAGGTTCTCTCAGCAGCCAACAGCTCCTAGGAATATGCTAGCCAAATTTTCCTGATGCTGTCCCACAGAGGGGCATTCCAAGCTCTGGAGGGGAAGGGGTAATGGATGGAAATTCTGCTGTTCATGATTTAAATCGAGTTTGAAGGAAGGCCTGTGACCCTGGACAGTTCACTGCACCTGACTACCCCCAAAGTTTGGACATCGTCCTGTCCCTTTAGGACAGCTATTCAGTTCACTGCCTTAGCCTAACCCAGTGTTCTGACTGTGCAGTCTGCTCTGGGCTGTTTTGAGCCAGAGGAGGAAGAGGTGGGCTCGAGGCAGATGATCCATGCAACCACATACTACCTTGAAATATTGAATAGAGGGAGAAAGAGAGATCTAAGCTTAAGGCAATTTCTGTCATCACCTTCGGTTCCAAAAGACCCAAGGGATGATCCAACCCTGGCTACAAAGATAACGTCTCAGATCCTTCCTGAGTTATCTCATTCAGTCTCTCCCTACCCCACCTCCTCAATCCATCCTACACATTGCCTCCAGGCTAAACTCCATCAAATAACACTTTCATTATGCCTTCACTCATTCATTCAAGAAATATTTAAAGCATGCCTGCTATGGCAAGTCTCTGTACTGGGCACTATCACCAAGTATTGGGTGTTATTTTAAATGGGGGGAGAAGTTATGAAATAAATGAGACATCTCTTGCCTCAAGAAATTTACAATCACAGAGTTAATAGTAGTTTAGAGCTTGGAAAGGACCTTCCAGAGGAGGAATCATGCCATTCTCCTGTTCACACACTACCTTTAAAGTCTGTGACTGATATAATAGTGGTGGTGCTGCCAGCTCAAGGAAATTTCAGAGAATCGTTGCCTCCTCTCTCCCCCATATACCTTCCATGTTATAGTCTAAACTCCTTAACCTAGAATTATAGACCTTCAACAATCTGTTCCAACCCACTTTTCCAACCTTATTCCCCAACATGAAATCTCTTCTATAGTCAGGCAAGACTCAACACCACTTTCAAAATAAAGACTTTGCTCATTCTTGCCTGCATACCTTGATCAATTCAGGTTTCCTGGCCCTGACATTTCCTCCCTCACTCTTCTCTTCACTTATTCCAAATCCTCTTTATTTTTCAAGGCCTAGTTCTTAGCTGGCATCTTTCCTAAGGCCTCTAACATCACAGTCAAGGACTCTCTCTCCCCTGAATTCTGATAGCGCTTCATTGTTCCTTAATCACATACAACCTTGTTTAATTTTTCCTGGGCTTATGGTATCATGTTATAAGATCTTTCAAGGCAGGGATCATAACATAAACTTCCTGGTCATCCTCTCAGTTCCCAGATGCCCTCAATAAAAATTTCTGCACAAGTGAATTTTAGAGGAGCTTGACCTTCTTAATCATTTCCTTTTCTCATTATTTTCTTAGATTTTATGAATAGTAAATTCAAATTAATGCATAAGATTTTTTTAAAAGTTACCCTTTATGGAAGAAAAAAACCTTTTGTGGGGTTATAGAAATAAAAATGTCAGAACTTAGGTTGTATTAATAAGCTCACTAATAAAAATATCAGAACTAAAATTATATTCACAAGCTCACTAGTAAAATGAGAGAAATAGAGAGGATATAATTCTCATAGGGGAAAAATTGCAGAGTAAAATACTTAGGTAATAAAAATGAACTATATAAATTCTGTGTGGGAAAGAAGAAATAAGAATAGCTAACATTTATATAGAGCCTAGTATGTGTCAGGCACTGTACCAAGTGTTTTACAATTATCTAATTTTATCCTTACAACACCCTTGGGAGGTAGATGCTATTATTAACCTCATTTTACAGATGAGGAAACTGAGGCACACTGAGGTTAAGTGACTTCCCTGGGGTCTCAAAAGCTAGTATGTTAGATGAGATTTGAACTCGGGTCTTTCCAGCTCTAGGCCTAGCACTCTACCAGTGGGTAGATGTGCCACAATAACCATGGCATCATGGTAGTCCACAGGCTTTTGAGGACAAGTCTGTAGCAATGAAAGAAAAATAGTAGGAAGAGATGTATCAGCAGAGGCTTCATCAAAGTGCTTGTGTGCCCTTTTTTAATCCATTTTATGAGAAAAAAATTGACTAAGAAGGAAACATTACAAAATAACACATAAATTATGTATTCCCTTTAAGTCAATAGAACTGCGACAGGCTCAAATGCTTGGCATTCTGTTAATGTTCACCTGAGGTAGACATTGCAAAGCTGCATTTCCCTTGGGCCAGACATGTCGAATGTAAAATGTTTAATCCATTTACACTTAATATACTGTCTGCTGTCTGAAAGCAACCAAAGGAGATTTGAAAATATACTGTAATTGTTCTACTTCTATTTGAAGATTGTAGGTTTAAACTAAAAATTAGGTGTATCTTAAAGTTAGCACTGACCACTGATGGAGTCACTAGATTTAGTCTTTTTACCAAAATCAAAGATTATGCATGATCTAAAAGAAAAGCCTTCATATTTTTCCTCAAGTGTGTTTTCAATTCTATCCATTTGTGAATGGAATGAAAATTCAAGTGTTAAGGCAATAGAGGATCCGGGGGGCGGGGAGTTGTGTAGAGACATTGAAAATATAGAAAAAACTGTTCCTATGTAGTGCCCCCCTTAAGAAGTGCTCAGGGTGACACATCTATAAAATGTCATTGTTTTTCTTAAAGGTCAAAGGGTCATGCATAAATTAGGAAAAGCGAATGATAGCATCTGAAGAACTGGCAGCATAAGTCACGGGGATGTAGGCAGAGGTGTGCTGGTAAATATTTAACAGTTGGCTCTCCAGGGGGAAAAGAAAAGGCAGCAAAACATACTTCCAAGTTTAACTCTATATTCCAGAAAGTCCTATCTTGCACTGCATGATAACTCGTGCATGCAAATCTTCCTTCTAAGGAAAGTGAGCTTGGCGGATTGCTTAAATTCTGGAGTTCTGAACTGCATCAGCCTAAAGGTGACCAGGGATCCACAATAAGTCTGGCACTAAATCAATGAGTTCCTGAGAGGGGACAAGAGAGACTCAGAAGGTCACCTAAGGAGGGGAGGAAGGAAGGAAGGAAGGAAGGAAGGAAGGAAGGAAGGAAGGAAGGAAGGAAGGAAGAAGGGAGGGAAGGAAGGAAGAAGGGAGGGAAGGAAGGAAGGAAGGAAGGAAGGAAGGAAGGAAGGAAGGAAGGAAGGAAGGAAGGAAGAAGGGAGGGAAGGAAGGAAGAAGGGAGGGAAGGAAGGAAGGAAGGAAGGAAGGAAGGAAGGAAGGAAGGAAGGAAGGAAGGAAGGAAGGAAGGAAGGAAGGAGGGAGAGAGGAAAGTCTTACCTGGGAATAAAACTTTTAGACACTTCATGTCCCTGCCTTTGCCTTCCTTCTTCTCATCACACAATTCAACTGAATTGACCAAGGATATAACCCGTGCCTACTCCATGCAAGAAACTGGGCCCGGCACAGAGACTACCAGGATATAATAAAAAGCAGGCCCCGCCCTTGGAGATCTTTTATCCTACGAGGCAGTGGCAACATGTTCAAGAATAAATAAGTTGAAAGCTAACTGGAGGAAGTCAAGAGCACTGAAACCTAAGAGGATTGGAAAAAAGCTTCCCCTAGGTTACAGTGCTGTACTTGAGAGTCAAAGCAAGTCAGGTATTCTTAGAAGCAGAGGAGAGAAGCAAATGTCCTTCAAGGACACACCACAGGCTTGCAAAGGTCCAGAGGCCGGAGATGGAATGCCGAATTCAAAAAACAGCCAATGGGCCAGGTTGAATGACACATAGAGCGTGTGAAGGGAAGTGATGGGAAAGAAACCTTGAAGGATGTGCAAGTCAGATTAAGGTCTTCAGAGTCCAAGGCAAGGAAGAATAACACTGTCAGTTTCCTGCTTTAGGAAGCAAATTTGGGGCCAATGAATTGGACAGAAGAGTCTGCAAACAGAGGTGCCAATTTGGAGACTTATAATAGTCCAAAAGAGAGGTGATGAGGGTTTGAATTAGGATGATGTCCATGTGTGTAGGGGAGCAAGGTATAGATGTGGAAGAAGTTATAGAGGTTCCTTCCATATGCATCTTGGTTCTTTGCTGTCCCTACCTTTTATTTTTCTCATTTCAAGATCTTAATGACAGAACAGTTTGTGCAAGGTGACCAGCCCAAGAGCCAGGACTAGGTTGTACTGGAGCCAGCTCAAACTGTCTCATGAGAGAAGATTATTAGATTTTCTGTGTCAGCATTTATACCTCAGAAATTGACAAATGCCGGAAATCAGGGTCTGATTTACTTTTTTCTTTATTGCCTAGCCCTAAGAAAATGAGGAAGAAAATGTTGGTAATACAGAATAATTTTAAAATGTCCTTCATAGAATTTTTCCTCAGAAAGCCAGTTGTTAAACATTTACCAGCACACCTCTGCTAGCCACCTGTTTCTCAGTCTGATGCTTTCTACTATATATTGCATTATATATCTTATTACGATAGATTCCTAGAGTTTTGCTGCTTTCCCTCTTCTGACCACTCCCTTTCCCGTTCTTTCTCCATCCCCTTCACTTACCAGAACTGGGAAACAGATGGCAGCAGTCACTGTTAACATATAAGCAAAAAGCCCTGAAGGTCTGACCCTTTTCAGGCAACTGTATTTTTTCTGACTAGTGTAATTTGTACAATCACCCACTGCCTGCACATCTTCCACGAGTGAAAAACTAGACATCTTAACATTGAATTAATTCGATGAACTGAAAGACATCCAAATGATCTTCCCATTACTTTCTTGTCTGGTCTGTTTGTCTTTTGTAGAACATTTCTTCCAAATAGCTCAGAGTACTTTGCAGACATTATCTCATTATTGCTAGCAACATAAATGGCATTTTAGAAATGAAGAAATGATTGAGCAGAGTAAGTACTGGAATCACTCCCCTGAGGTCAGGACGATGTCAGTGAAGGCATCCCCTGGGTCTCAGCCTGACTCTGGCATTGCTCTCCCTAAGGTTATCATAGGCTTGTCCATGCAGGCCTGGAGCAAAAGGCTAAGAAGCTGTCCAGTGATGAGAAATAATTATCTGCCAAGTATTCTAAACTAAGGAAAAGTCTGAGTACCACTGCCCTACTTTATGCCACCTGCCTAGCCAGAAGGCTCGTGGCTACTTGTTTATCTTTAAAAAAATAATATAATAATAATAAATTAATAAGAACATTGAATAGTAATACAATCAACTAAACTTTGCTTTAGTTATTTCCATTTAATTATTTTCATTTAAACAAATGAATAATTCAACTCATAAAAGGTCACCACACTTTTAATCACTTCAAGTCTCCACCAAGATTCTTTGAATGAATAAATGAGTGAATGAGTAAGTGAAAGAAGCATGTCATAGCTGTGTTAAGTACTAAGGAGACAAATATAAAGGCAAAGACAGTCCCTGTTCTCAAGGAACAGGAAGGGAAGTGGTGGCAGTGAGAAGCTCTTCGAGTTCCAAACTTGCTACTTGCTATCTAAGTACCTTTAGGGAAGGCATTTGACCTTCCTGGGCCTTAGTTTACTCATCTGTAAATGAAGAAGTTAGACCAAGTGACTTCTAAGGAAACTTTCAGCCCTAAATCCTACAAATCTATTTTTCGGAAAATGCTTGTGTACATGTGAATGATACTGGTTACATCTCATAAATAACACCTGGTGTTCTCCTCTTTGTACAACATTTGCCCATCTCCAAGATCTGAATTTGAACAGAAACAACCAATAATTTAGCTCCCAGATCAGCTGTGTCAATTACCAGCCAATTCTAAAGCTGCCTAAATAACAAATGGGTCAGATATCTCCTTACCTTTCCTCAGTAAACAGTGTTTTCAAGAAGACTGCCCACTTCCAGATCAAGCAGTTCGATTGCTACTAATTGGGTTTGCAACAGATGCTGATGTCACCAGTTGGAAAGGCACCCAGAGACTCCTTATTTTCAAACCACTAGATTCAAAAGATACAGCTGTTGAGCAGCCATGGTTAGGAGCAGAAATATGGTACAGTGAACAAGGTGGTCCTTTGTCTGCTCTGGACCAACTGCTATGTTTCTGCAGCAGCTCTTATGAAGTAATATACACACTCTGGAAAGTCCCCTTCCAAGAACGTAGGAGTGCATAAAAATCGCATTATGTTAAGCTACTCTGTTCTCCTGTTCACTGACAGTCTGTCTGAGACCTTTATTTGACACGTAAATAAAATATATTCTTGCCCTTTTTTTTGTTTTGTTTTAGATTCTTGGCCACTATAACCGAGGGAATTTGAGCACTGAGAAATTTGTGGAAGAAATAAAATCAATTGCAAGTGAGCCTACTGAAAAGCATTTCTTCAACGTCTCTGATGAATTCGCACTAGTCACTATTGCTGAAGGCCTGGGAGAAAGAATATTTGCCTTGGAAGGTATGAAAATTTCTTTAAATCAGAATGCTAAATCCATAACTCAAACCCTCAAGAATGCATTTTCTGTAGTTCTGCCTTCCTTATTCCTAACGTCTTTTTTACTTATCACGGCGTTAGACTTTTGTACCTACCCCTTGTTCAGACAGATGTTTCACAATGCTTCAGAGTTGCTAGAAGATATCTTCCTAAGGGCACAGCACAGGTGATGTAGGTGTTAAGGAGGACACTGATGGAAGGAGAGAAGTGTTTTTCACTTCTTTTTGATATTTTGGAGGGATAGGCAGGAGATAAAAATACAAGCGGAGGACAGACAGTCTCAAGACTTAAGAGTTTGGCTTGGACTTTTTTTCAGTGCATTTTCTCAGTCTTTTAAAGGTCTCCTGAAAATGGAACTTTTTATGTCAGTACTTTAAACATTGTCTTAATCAGTGCTTAGCAGTACATGTTTGTGGTCTCAGCTTACTTTTCTATTTGATGCTGTCAATTCTTTGATTTTAAATGGGGCTGGGCGATGTCTGTCTGCATTTGTCCTTAATTTTCGAAGAAGACCATGAAATCAGAGAAATAATGCCATGATGTGCACTTGAGTTTGTTTAGAGTGAGGGAAGGCTGTGCAGGTCACTAGCCTCACTTCTCCTCCAGAGCCATCTGAATCCAGTGACCAGATAGTCATCAGAATGACTAGAGAAGGCCCGGGATGCAGTGAGAGACTTTGGCCTATCCAGGTACTCACTTAGAGTGAGGTAAAGCCCATTCAGTGAATAGACCTCTTTAAGAAGTAATCAGGGAATGGCCATTTTAATGAGCAAAAGAAAAAAATGATGATAACCATGGGAGTTTTGCTCCATCGTACCTCTTACTTTGGAACTAAAAAGTTATAAACTTTTCCTTGTCAAAATGTCCTAGAACAGGGATGAGGAACCTGCAGCCTCTAGGCCACATGTTGTCTTCTAGGTCTGAAAGTGTGGCCCTTTGATGGAATCCAATTTGGATTTAGGATCCCACTTGAGGATCTAGAGGACCACACGTGGCTTTGAGGTCTGAAGTTCCTCACCCCCATTAGAATTAGTGAAGATACTTGGTACAGAATCTAGAGCCCTTTTAAGAAATATTCACCTCTTTTTGTATTACTACTATAGAAGGGGTGGCATAGAGAAAGCTATGGGCCTTGTGGGCCCTTTTATTCCTTGCTACTAGACAAAAATGACAACAGTCTGAAGGGTCTTTGCCTCTCTGTATATGTTGCCTAACCTAGAACCATAGACTGCTTGAGCCAGAAGGAGAGAGAGGTATGCTGGCAAATATTTAACAACCAACTGGATTATTAGCCCTTTCTTAACCAACAAAACTATAAATCAAGCCCAAATATGTAACATTTGCCAATTTCTGCGGCATAAATGCTCCCAGTGAAAATTTAACAATTGATTCTCGGTAGCCAGCCACTTCCATTGGCTCTAGCACACTACTGGCTTAAGAGATCATACGATCAGAGCTGTAGACTTAAAAGAACCTCAGAGACCATGTAATATAACCATTCCTCAATTTTTGGATGAGGAAATTGGAACTCAAAGAAATGATAGGATTTTGTTGTGGTTATTTAGTCATTTTCAGGCATATCTGATTCTTCATGACCCCATTTGGGGTTTTCTTGTCAAGGATACTGGAGTGGTTTGCTATTTCCTTTTCCATTTCATTTTATGGATGAGGAAACGGAGGCAAACAGGGTTAAGTGACTTGCCCAGAGTCACACAGCCAGTAAGTGTCTGAGGCCACATTTGACTCTAGCACTATGCCACCCAACTGCCCATATGCAATTATCTGCCCAGTCTATAAACTGAAGCAAGTAATTGAATCAATCTCCCTAATCTTGCCACACATATCAACTTTATTACTGAGGAAGAGAGAAGAAAAGAAAGAAAACTTTACTTCAGAAACAGATCATGGTACAGTGAAAAGAAATTAACTCTAGAATCACAGGCTCTGGAGTCAAGTCCTACCTCAAATACTTACTGCCTATGTGACTGGGCAAATGACTATTTCTTCATCTGTAAAACAAGGGGGTTGGATTAGATGTCCTCTGAACTCTCAGTCTATGATCCCTTAATCATAGGATCATGGGAATATAATCTAATTATTAGGAAAGAGGTGAGAGAGTGGAGAAAGAAATATAATTAAGGCACTTGAGTCAGGTAAGACGAGGGTTTGAATCCCCTCTCTGACCATTGATAACTCTGTGACTCTGGCCAAGTGACGTAAGAGCTCTGAATCTCATGTATAAAACAAGAATAACCAAATATGTCCTTCCCACATCACAGAAGCATTGTGAGAGTTAAATGAGATAATGTATGGAAAAGCACTTTGTAAGCCTTTTAAAGCAATATCTATATGTTCACTGTTATTATTGAAAAGAAGCTGAACAGTTTCCCAGAATACATGGGTTCTAAGAAAGTGTGGGGAACAAACAAAATGGGAGAGGAAAAGAAAATGAGCAGGGAAAAGGGAGAATTTGCATGAAGACATTGGCGAGCTCCAAAGACCTGAGAGCCTACGTCACTTCATTCAGCTTGTAGAAACAGGACAACTCCAATCAAATTTCAGTTGGAAGTTTGACCCTCTCCTGAAGGACCATGCCACTAGAAGAGACACAGCTAACCTTTATTTTCCTTAGTTGGAAGTGTTATTTATGGTTGGTCTAAGGGGCATTAAAGGGGAAAAAATTGTATAATGTCCTCATAAAGCCCTTATACACTTTGAAATTCTAATAACCTAGGCTGTAGGCCTGACAGAATCTCATAAGTGGCATTTAAAAGTAAATTTATTAAGGTTTACAGGACACCATTATCCACTAGATATTTTTATTTAGGATCCTGTGGCAAAAGGAAAATAGCCACCATAAGGGGAGAAGGTAAACTGTGCGCTATGGAAAGTAGAACTGAAGTCTCTATTGGCTGTGAGAAGAAAATTAAATTTGGTTTAAATGCCATGTGACTATATGCTATTTATGTCTATCATGTTTACTGCTGAAGTTAAAGTTTCTAAGTTTAAAGGCTGTGCAAAAACCATAGGAAGACACTATACTTAAAAAATAAATTGTCTTCACATGAGTCTCATTGACCAGAAACTTTCAAAAAATCTTTGTGTTTTTTAAATTAAATTTTATTTTTTAAATTAATAGAAATTATTTTTCTTCCCATCACCCTGACACCATTTAATAAAAAAAAAGAAAAAAGAAAAAGGAAAACAAATTCCTTAGCAAAAAAATGTGCATAGTCAAGTAAAGCAAATCCCTTCATTGGCTGTGTTCAAAAGAAAATAAGTGTCACAAATAAATGCCCCCTGAACCTATCAGGAATCTGTCAGGAGATGGGGTAGCATGCTTCTTCAGAGATTGTCTAGAATTCTGGGTGGCCATTTTTGTCAGTTGTACTAACTAAGCTGTTTCTGAATTTTACAAAATCCAATCAGAAAGGGTTCTATTTCCCTGCCAGTTGGAAATTCTCCATTTCCTATAAATCTTTACCCTTTGTGAGGGCAACTGCCAGTTCATGTGAAGGCTGCATTGTTCTGTCTTTCTGGCCCCAGTTTAGCCTAGTGAGTTGTCAGTGCCAGTGACTTGCTTTGGGATAGCAGGAAGTCATTTAACATTTCCATTTCCCTTATGAACAGCCGAGATAACAGCGAAATCCCTCTCTAGTGGTATGGGCTCTAGTAATGGTCCCTGTGAGCTTGCAGGAGAAAAAACTAGAGGAGAGGTCTTGAGCAGGGTAGGCCAGGGCTACTCTTCACAGTCTCTTTTCCTCTGCACTCTACTCAACAGTCACTGGAAGACAGAAGCCAGGAGTAGTTTGGAAAGTGTCAGGGTTCCCCAGATTAGAGGAGGTGGTTTTTATTGGCACTTTGGCACAGTTTCTGCCTGCCTGTTAGGGAGACTGTACAGATAAATTTGATAATAAGTGTAAAGTGCCTTGAGCTCTCAGAGTAAAATGTTTTAAAATAAAGCTTATTTTAGTTGCCTAAATGAAAGGGCTATTCCAATGAGTGATTGAAATGTAATATGTGACTCTTGACTGTTTCCCCTATAAAATTTAGCCCTATAAAAGCCATTTGCAAAACTATTCACTGGCAATTTATTCCAGGTAAGTAGTAAAGAAGCTTGGAGCTTGATTTCATTCATTTGACTACCCCATATTCCCCTGCTGAGAGCAGGTTGATTTTTTTTTTTAAATATAAATTTTGGATTACTTGTGGGGTTTTATTCTCATCTGCAAAGTAGCATTAATAAATGACCCATTGATTAGAGGAAAATAAATGCATATTTTCCAACTTCTTCAGTATCATAATACTGCTAAGTTTGGAATACTGAATGTTCTCAAATTTATTTCTATGGATAGAAATATAGATATATATGCATTCACTACATATGTACATCAATATGCAAGAATGCATAAACATATAAAGGGTATCCCAGAAGTTTTAGTGTAATTTAAAGCTTTAACATTATAAAACTTCCCTAAGAGTTTTGGAATACCCTGTACCATAGAGCACAGTGGACAGAAATCTGGCTTCTGAATTAGGAAGACCAGGGTTTAAGTCCTGCTTTTGCCTCATATTGATTGTGTGGTCAAGTCACTTAACCTCTTAAGGTCTCCAATGACTTTCTGAGATTAAATTCTAGAGAAGCTGCCAATCTGTGTTGGAAGGGAGTGTTTCTCCCCGGGAGATACCTATGTGGGTAATACCAGGGTTTTGGTCAAGATTCACCTATGATGACTTGGGTGACACTAGAGAAGAAACTGCTCTTGTCACAAAATGACAATACTAGCGTTTGCTCTTGCAAAGTGGGCCTTGTGTGTGGTTTGTTGTACATATCAATGATTACATTTCTGAGTTATGCTACGACTTAATAATATTGGTTTTTGTATATTTACCCATTTATACTAAGATTGTACGTATAATATAATTACATTTATCTTTTAGTTATTCAATGTGGTAGGGCAGCTAGGTGGTGAAGTGGATAGTATGCCAGATCTGGAGTCTAGAACACTCCTTCTCCTGAGTTCAAATCCAACCTCAGACTCTTACTAGCTACGTGACCCTGGCCAAGTCACTTAACCCTGTTTGCCTCAGTTCCTAATGTGTAAAATCAGCCGGAGAAGAAAAAGACCAACCACTCCAATATCTTTGCCAAGCAAATCCCCAATGGGATCACGAAGATTGGAATGACTGAAAACAACTGAAATTTTCATTGTGGTATTTTATGCAAATTCCCAAGTTTTGGGGATCTGCTACATGAATGGCCAAAGTCAGGTTACATATATGTGGAAGAAAAGTCAATATGCTTACAAAGAACAGAGTTTAAATTATCATTATAATTATTCCTATAATAAACAATCTTCCACATGTAATCTGGACTTTTCTGGTAGAAGGGGACAAAGAGTCTTTATAATAGACAATCTGGCCCCTTATTGGCCTCTCCATGCTAGGGGTACTATGCATGCCCCGAGAAGCCTGAGTTACATTTAAAGTGATGCTGTGACTTAGAAGGTACTAGGTGGTACAGTGGATAGAGTGTTACAGTTGGATTCAAGAAAACCAGAGCTGCATTGAGAGATATAACTTCCAGGAATAAGGAGAAGCTGTTCCTATAATCTTCTGCCATATGAGCATTGGTTAAAGGAACTGGGAATATTTAATATGAAAAAGAGAGGTCTCAGGGACAACACAAGAGCCACCTTCAATTATTTGGAAAGTTGTCATGTGAAAAAGAAATTAGACATTATTAGTGTTGTTTTTAACTGAAAAGAACAGAATGAGGAGTAACGCGTGAGAGATGCAGTGAGCAATATGTAATTCGATATATGGAAAACTCTTCTAATAACTAGGACTATTCAAGAGTAGAATGGATTGTCTTGGCCTCATTGATAGCCTACAAGGAGATGCTGGCTAGTCATTTTCAACTCTGAAAACTTGACGTTCCAATTCTCGAGATCCAAGATCTCTCACTGCCTTATTGGGGAAATTAGATTTTAGAGACCACATGTCTGAGAGCTTCTTAGTGGAAGCCAATTATCTGACTGATCAGAACCACCAAGTCTCAGCTCACAGGAAAGAATGCCATTACGTTACAAAGCCAGTCCTCCTATTTTCTCCAAGAAAAAAATAAACATCCTTTTTGTCATTTCCTTTAGTACAATGGTTTCCATTAAATGAATATACTGTAATTTTATCAAAATGTTTGTTTTTTGGTGATTTTTTAATCATCAAAATCATGCAAAAATAAGTCAATTAGAAAAAAACCACTATAATTCTTAAAGATGACTATTTCCTATTTTATAGCCACAACTGACTTGTCAGCCGCCTCATTTGAGATGGAAATGTCCCAAACTGGATTCAGTGCTCATTATTCACAGGTAAATTGATCACTTGATGGTAGGAACTAAGACTGGCTTTTCTCTCTCTGATTAAGTGATGTAGTGGATAGAGTGCTGGTCCTGAAGTCAGGAAGACCTGAGTTCAAATCCAGCCTCAGACTTTTACTAGTTGTGTGACCCTGGGCAAGTCACTTAACTTTTGTTTGTCTCAATTTTCCTATATATTAAATAAGAATAATAATAGCACCTATGTCCCAGGGTTCTTATGAGGATCAAATGAGGTAGTAATTGTAATTTACCCAGCAAATAATAACTACCACACCATAGAAATCTTAGCAATTATTATTATTCCACAAAATTATCTTTTTTACTGGATATTCAATATTGTGTCAGATGCTTCTGATATGAGGATTGTCTTGACTACATTCTAATGTTTCCTGATCCAAATTTGAAAATAGTATTCCTTAGGGCTCTTATTAGAACTGTATATGAATTTGTTACATATTTAACAAGAAAAACAAGCTGTACCTAACAGAGATTCATGATTTCAGGTGCAGTCCTCTGCAGTTTTCAATATTCCTTTCTGTTCTGTTCTACTATGCATATGCAAATGCCTGTTTCATTTGGTATTCAATAAGTTCTAAATCTTAAAAATTGAAATAACAGCTAACATTTATATAGCATTTTAAAGTTTTGCAAAATGTTTTACTCATATTATATCACTCTGTCTCACAACAACCTTAAGAGGTAGATGCTATTACTATCCTCATTTTATAGATAAAGGAAAGTGAAGCAGACCAAAAAAAGAAACATGTCATGCTGCACAGCTCACTATGGAATGTTAATAATTGTACACCACATGCCTTTGGCTGTTCGTCTTCCAGCCCTGCGGGGAAAAAATGTAAATGCCATTCATTTCAGAAGTTCTATTTACATATACAGTTCAGTGAGAAAACTCATTCTTAGTTTTTGTCCAGTATATGTTTCTTTTTCTCAGTGGGAGGCAAAGTTACATGATAGAAAAGAGAATTGGTTTTTGAGTAAAAGAACCTGGCTTCAAATCCCACCTTTGGCAACTACAACTTATGTGACTCTGGGCAAGTCATTGAATTTCTGTCATTTTTCTCATCTGTTGAATGAGGGGTTTTAGTCGAGATGACTGCTAAGGATCCTTCCATCTCTAGAGCTATGATCCTACAATCAGCGTCAATCTATTCAATAACAATATTTGTACCTGAGTTCTTAAGGGCACCGGAGACCTGGTCCCCTCCCAAGCACCATATGTGTAAAAGAATAATAAAGGCAACTGTAGTGATCAGAAAATCATGTCTATAGTTTTTCACTGTCAAGGTCTTGTGGGGCCCACAAAGAAGCCCTAACCTTTTAGTGTGTATATTAACATATAAGAATCTCAAGAGTGATTGATGATCGTTCCATCTTTGTATTTGTACCCCCATACACTTAGCCAATTCTTAGCACAGTGCCTGGATGGAGAATAAATGATCATCCACTGATTGGTTGATATTTATCTTTCTATTTAAATATAAGGACTGGGTTATGCTTGGAGCTGTAGGAGCCTATGACTGGAATGGAACAGTTGTCATGCAGAAAGACAGCCAAATTATAACTCCATCAAATAATTCCTTTAATGTTGAGTCTACTAAGAAAAATGAACCACTTGCTTCCTATTTAGGTGAGTATATTTATATTCTTTAGTTATATGTTATTAAAGTTCCTTTTTCTGGGGATTTGACTTCACCGGAGCCCTAGGCTTCGATGCCATTAAGGTAAGGTTGTCATCTGACCACATCATTCCCATGATCCATAGACTGCATTGGCTCCCACTTAGCCCTAAGATCAAGTACAGACTCCTCTGGTCAGCATTTAAAGTCTTTTACCATCTTGCTTCACCCCATTTTTTAATCTCATTATACATCACTATCCTTCTCTCTCTGTGTTGTCCAGGCAAACTGGCTTTCCTGTTATTCTTCCACATCCTATGTCTTGTCTCCCTTGACACCAGTTTTCCCCTATACCTAGAAGGTATTCCCGCCTCACCTCCACTTCCTTCATAATTCATCTCAGTCATCATGAGACCTTTCTTCTTATTCTACTTGCCTTCCCACCAGGCTCCATGTGCTGGTACTGTGCTTTCCCCACCCCTGGAGAAATAACCTGGTATTTACTTTGCATATGCTTTGTATATACTTATGTATCATATAGTATAATATGTATATAATATATTGTATATAACATACACATTACATATATAATATCCTATATATTATCTATTGTATACATAATATAATATATCTACATACGATGTATATAATTCCCTGACAGGACGTAAACTACTTGAAGGCACTATTGTTTCATATTGTCTTTGAATTCCCGGTGACTAGCAGAGCACATAGTAGGTATTCAAAAATATTTGTTGGTTGATACACTTCTTTCTTGGCCAGTCAGATAGGAAAGCCTGGAATAAAATTATCTCAAAGACATTTTTTGAGATGGTCACTAAATGAATCAGAACTCGACCCATATCTGAAATATTGTGCTTAGAGTTCTAAATGACACATTTTGTGAAAGACCAGTCATACCCAATGTGAGGATCGATTCAAAGGAGTGTGTATCTTTGTCAAGGAAACTTCCAAAGGGGTCACAAAGAGTCAAACATGATTGAAAAGTGACCAAACAAAGGGGTGTTTGGCTTGAGGAAGAGGAGAGTTGGTGGGGTGGGTGAAGGGTGGGAAGGAAAGGCTCTGGTAGAAAGAACTAGAAGGAACGAGTAGAAGCTTGTTTATTATTCTGAATAATGATAAGCTTCCTAAAAGTGCAAACTCTCCAGCTTTGGAAGGGAACAGATTTCAGCATGAAGTTGCAAATTCCCCATTCCTGGCAGCATTTTAAGGATACCTTTATTTGACTGGTAGGAGATTGGACTTGATATAATTTCCAAGATTTGTTCCAACTCATAGATTCTATTTTATATAAACTATGGTGAGCTCAGAGACTGACTTAGATGTGTGATTTACACTCCTGTCATATAAAAGGGAGGAAACAGGAAGAACAATGATGCTAACCTGGAATATCTAAGTGATAAATCTCTTGGGTCAAAATATACTCCAATGCAATCAGTTGCTTAATACAAATGAACAGCTATTTGTTGAGCTCTTACTATGCACAGGGTGCTGTGCGACATCAAAAAGTACAAGCTACTGTTCCTGCCCTTGGTGATCACCCACGTTTTAGCTACCAATGGCTATGCAGGTGTTGGAATCAGGTGCTGTGGAGTGCTTAGAGCTTGGTCAGACATCAAAGTTGCCAAGATCATCCACTGCATCCCAAACCATCAGCAGTCATTCTGGTTTTTATCTTGCCACTGGATTTTGATGACTCTGGAAGAGAGAGTGAGGCTAGAAACCTTGTACAGCTCTATCTCACTTAAATCTAATTCATGTGCAACACATCGCCTCGTTAGGTCATTGGTTCTCCTTCGAAAACAAAGGACAAAAAAACAACAGCTACCTACATTACATATTAACTAATAGCCAAATAAGGTCTGCTGCTGATGAACATTTTAAGTTAAAATCTCCTATTCCAATCACTATGGTTGCTCAGAGTTATTTTCAGCAGAGTCAGAGATCTTGATCATAAGATATTATTGGTGGCACAGAATAAATACCAGCTTCTTCATTCCTGGCTATACAGGCTAGAATTTATGACTCTTCTCCTTCCAGGAAAGGAAAATTATGAATGTGCAGTCTGCAATGTACAGGAACGATGAGGTTTTCGTCTGTCGCAGCAATCACTCAATTAACTGTCACAAATGAGACCATGATGCCCTTTGCCAAAATAAAGTCTAACTTATATAAGGAAATTTCTTTCCAGAAAGAAAAGTGCCCAGAAATCTCAGAAAAAGAAAACTACCCAGTGCTGTTAAACTGATCTCTCAATCCATAGAGAGATTTTACAAAAGTTCATTAGAAAGTTTACAAGCTCAGAAAAATTTGAATTTGTGAGCCTAACACCCGCCTAGGTTACAAGCTGTTATTACATTAAAAATCTTTTGCATAGGCTCTACAAAATATCTTATGTCCATCCATAATCCCCTGGGAACAACACACATTCCAATAGCATGTACCTCTATAGCTAAACATGCTCCCCCTGCTTTTTAGAAGGTCCTTGTCCCATGTTCCATACAGACAGATCTTCACCTCATAAATGACTGGGGTTTGTTGGTGCTAATAGAAACTAGGTCATTTTCTTGAGGTTTATTGATTAGTAGACCACATTAGGCAGAATCAAAAGTAAAGATATGGAGTGGAACCGTTAAATCAAAACCAATCAAACAATTTTCCCCCTGACCTATTAGATCTTTTCACTTTATCAAAGAAGAAAATTAGAATAATATCAGGCTTCATTTCTCATAAGGATTGTAATTACTTTAATTTTCTCCTAATTTTCTACCACTTTTATAGATGAGAATACTATTTTATTTTGCCTTGGGTAGTGTTCTAGCTTTCTTTATGTTTTATACATCTTCCTCATGGAGTCTTTTTGATTCGACACCTCAACAATATTTTTCAGATCATTAGATCTCTCTGATATAAGCCTATGTTCCTGGAAGTAACAACAAATGTATTGATTTTCTCTTTCCAACTGCTACAACCACCCCAAGTTCGGGAAATGACAAAGATTGCCTAATGTGTGGAGTACATAGTCATGATCTAGATGGCCTCTGGTCTCTACATTAAGCTCTTTGAGGTTTTTTGTCTGTCTGTTTGTTTTTATATTCAGTATAGCCTAATTGTTGGTAATGGCTGCCCCCTCCCTCCAGCTCTTCCTAGCCAAAACCTTTTCCACTCTACAAGTGTTGGACCAAATGCTGTCTTCTCTCTGGAACCAAAGATCCTGCCTATTACTTTCACCCTTTGTACCTCCCTTATTCTATTATTATTTTTATATTATATTCCTTATCCCACTTTAGCATTACATAGTCATGATATCAAAATTATTTCAAACATAGTGCTACTCATTTTTACAATCCTTCTCTCTACGGCACCTGAAAAATCAATAAATACCAATTCCACAAATGAACGTTCTACAAAAATCCTGCTTCGTTGCCTCATAATGGCCTGGAGGTGGCTGCTCTCAAAGTATGTCACTAGAGTCCTGACAAGTTTTTATCAAAATGGAAAGACTTTGAATAGGGACTCAGTGATGGAGAAAGTGTTGGCTTCCCAAGAATCACCCCAGTTATAAGAGAATATTACTAGAATATATTAGAATACTAGAATATATTACTAGAAGGTTTGATATTAAATGACAAAGAAAAAAAGTCAAAAAAAGGGCAAAAGACAGTTCCTGAAGACATTAAGCTCATCCATATTAACATTCTAACTATAAATGAAACAAAAGACATAAAAAAATGGCTCAGTGAAGGAAAAGCTCATAAGAGACAGGGTCCCCATTGAGACATAGCAGCATAAGTGCCAATAACCACTACCAGCATAAGGCAGAGAAATTCTGTGACAAAAACTTTACAAGGTTTCTTAAATTTAGCCAACATCTACTCTGATGCTTGGTAATTTCAAGGCAAAAGTGATTACTGAGAAGCATAGCAAAAATTATTTAGGAAAATTTGGTACAGAATTTTTAAAAAATGAAAGAAGCTAACATCTTTAAAAACCATTCCAAAGTCATTTTCCCCATGTACATTATGAATGTTTTCTTTAAGAAGCATTGGAAGCAGTAGACATACAGAAAAAAATCAGCCAAGCAAGAAAATGAAATAGATTATCTTCTCAGATGAAAAAAAGGCTGATTATAGTTAGAGTAGCTATATCAGAATAAACTTTTGACATTCAAATTGTTTATTATCCTTTCTTGGAGAAGTTTAACCAATACAAAATAATCGCTACAACAGGAAACTCCAAAAGGCTTAATACCACCTCAGCCAGCAAACACTTGAACTTTGCCAAGTGAAGAGACATGACACCCAAAGGCAGGGTGCTTTAGTAGGCAAACAAGCTCTCCAAACATTCCAGAAAAGGAGAAAGGAAGATCAGATGCAGCATTATTGCAAAACAAAACAAACCAAAACAAAAGCCAAAAGCAGCTGAGAAGAAAACAAATCTTTAAAGAATTTGGAATGAGCTTTAATTAGTAAGATAGCAAATAGGTAAAAAAAAAATGGAAAAGCACTGAAGACATTTCTCTAATGATCTATTCTGCTCAGTGGCTACAATGAAACCATCACATTTGGAGTTTCCTACTGCAGTATCTCAGGGATTATGTGAAAAATTGAAATGACACTTAAGAAAGTAAATCTAGGGAGAGTGTCTAACCTAGATCAAATATATAGTAGACCTGTTTTCACCAAGAAGTATTTTTACCAAATGGAAGAATATAAGAAAGAATCAAAAACTGCCACAGTTCCTGGTTTTAATCTATAAAATACGAGAATCAACTTTGCACAAATGAAAATATGAAGGCAAACTTTCATGAATGGTTTTCTACTTACTACTTCTTTATCCTTGTACAACTAACAGATCTGGGGGAGGGAGGTGACACATATAAGATCAAATGGTTTCTGTTGTTTCTTGATTTTAAAAAAAAGCAATTTTTGACCCAGTAGAACAAATGCAGTTTTAAAGATCCCCCTTCAACAAGATATCTTCAATAAGCATGTTAAAATCTTACATGCTTCTATGAGAGATATGGCTATATAGGTAAATTTCTGAAAGGGTACAGAATTTAGGATAAGAGTACTTAGGGATCAAATCCAAGCTTGACTGCTTGCTGCCTATCATCTAACTTCTCTGGGCCTTATTTTCTTCATATATAATGAAGCACGGTGTAGGAGGCACAGACCATGACAGATCCCACTTTGGAGACCAAAAGCAGTGTTTTTAGTGATCCCAAATAGCTTGATGTTGTAAAACAAAAAAAACCAAACCACTTAGTTTTCACACTAGCTCATCTCAATAGTACTTTATGGTTGTAAATTATGGACCTTTCACATAGCAAAAGAATTAAAATTACAGTATCCCACAGGAAACAGGAAGATACACGGGTGGCAGGGAGGGTATAAACCAGACTGTAGCAAAGTACACTATATATTCTCTAAAAGAAATGTAAGAATGGGGGCAACTAGGTGGTACAGTGGGTGGGATGCTGGGCCTGGAGTCAAGAAGACATCTTCCTGAGTTCAAATCTGGCCTCAGACACTTGCTAGCTATGTGGCTTTGGGCAAGTTACTTAACTTTGCTTACCTCAGTTCCTCATTTGTAAAATGAGATAAGAGAAGAACATGGCAAACTACTGCAGTATCTTTGCCAAGAAAATCCAAAATGGGGTCAAGGAGACATGACTGAAACAACTGAACAACGGTAACAACATAAGAATAGGTAATCAAGTCCAGATCCAGAGCCCAATGCTACAGCGATACTCCCAGGACATTCCAAGAAGCAGAAGAAGGCTTCTAGTGGCCTCCAGGCCTCTAGACTGAGGTTGGTCTTTGGGGGTTTTATAGCAAAGTCATAAAACAAGAATTATAGAGAATGAGAAGGTGTAGGAAGGTCGGGACCTTCACCATTGAAGCTGCAAGTATGTCTAAATATCTAAGTTAGCAGTTCTCAAGAGATGTGTCCTTTGGCACAAGGGTTTCATGAGTTAAATTTAAACTTTAAAAAAAAATTTAAACTTTTAATTGCATGAACATGTGTGAGTTTCCCAATTCCTCAAGGCATAAGACAGTAAATACTGTGATGACTAGGGGAAGAAAGTTTGAAAGCTGTAGGAAGTAACATCAAAAAGATGAATGGAAGAAATGTGGTTTTTATTGTTAAAATTTTGCAATGCTCTTCATAATTAGATATTATAAGGAGATCTACTTTTGAAAAGAAAATGCTTTACCTTGTTATTTTTTTCAGAACCCAAATTGAGACTAGAGAAAAAAAAAATTGAAAGTCCAGACCAATTATTTTTAAAGGACACCAAGCAAGTAGTTGCTTACCCTTTAGTCAGAAATCTCAGCCATTTAGAGAATAGTATTTATAAGAATGAAAGATATTTTTATACTAAAAACCTTCGTGTCTTTTCTTATTTGTCTATGGATTAACCTATGGTAAAATATTTGAATCCATAAATTAGCACATATAGTCTAATCTTTCTCAGGCAATGCTATTCTCATGAATTTGTTGTCATTCATATACCTTAACATTTATAATTAAAACAAGTTAAAGGACACTGGAGCCCATTAAACAGAGGATAAGAATTTATTTATGTTAAATCTCATGTAAGTTAATAGTCACTGCTCTCTGCATGATGTTTTATGCCAAAACAAAGCCTAACATGTACAGATACAATTTCTGTCCAGAAATGGTATATAAATGGGCCCAACTATGTAAAATTCAAGTCAATGAACGTTTGTTCAGCACCAGTTTTTGGAGGATTCTGAGTTATAATAAGGTCTTAGGGGAAAATAAGGATGAATAATAGGTTCCAAACTTAAAGGCTTAGAATCAAGAAGAGTAAAAACTGACTGAAATTCATTTCACAAAGAACTTTTGGTAATAAAACATATGAGATCTGAGAATATTGCCTCAAGACACAGGACAATTCTGAAACCCTCATGTCTGCAATTATTTTCTTTCTAGGTTATATGGTCAACTCTGCTACTATTCCTGGAGATGTGATCTACATTGCTGGGCAGCCCCGTTATAATCACACAGGTCAAGTCATTACCTATAGGATGGAAGGTCAAGAAATCAAGATCCTCCAAACCCTCAGTGGAGAACAAGTAAATTTGTAAATTACTATTAATAAAAATCTAAGTGTATCTAATTAACTTTACATATCATTCCTCCTTATTTTTGATAAGCTTAGGTCTGTCAGTTGCTTAACAATTTATACACACACACACACACACACACACACACATATCTTTTTTCCACTAAAATAAATCTTCCTTCAGTGGGGGCCTCTTTGTGATTGGGAGGTAATCCTGGGTTTTTGAAGACTAGATAGCAGAACACAAACTCTGGCAGGTTCTTCCAATCTGGAAAAAAGTTTAGGACAGGCTGTCAGTGGATTATTTTAGCTACGTGGCACAGTAGATAGAGAGGCCTGGAGTCAGAAAGAGCTGAGTTCAAATCCAGCATTAGACACTTACTAGCTGTTTGATCCTGGGCAAGTCACTAAATCTGCCTCAGTTTCTTCATCTGTAAAATAAGGATAATTATAGCACCTACCTCCCAGGGTTGTTGTGAGGATCAAATGAGGTAATGATTGTTAAGTGTTCACCACAGAGCCTGGCACAAAATAAATGCTACATAAGTGTTAATTATCATTTGTTATCATTACTATGTGTCTTGTTCAAAGAAGAACCTACTTGTTTTCAGAGAAATTTATCAAGAGAATGTTAAGCTTCCTGGAAATAAATTATTTTAGTAATGGCAACTCAGGAAAACAACTTTTTTCCTAATAAAGTATTATATGTCAGAAGTGGCATTCATATTGATGAATTGAGTCTTGAAATACTATGCCCCCACTTATTACGTATGAGGTACTGCTCTTGGCATTGTAGGAGACACAATTTAGCATAAGATCCAATTTTCCAAGGAGCTTCAAATCAAGTTCAAGAGATGAGACATAAAGACTTGAGACAGTAACTTTCAGTACCAGGCAGGCAGAAAATGGTTCCAGCCCAAGTGCTTGGAAGAGTAAATTCTTGAGTATCTCAGAGAAGAAATAAGTCCTTGCTGGCTAAGCAATCAGTCATGGAAAGAAGAGAGCTGAGCCTTAAAGCATGGGTGCCACTAATATATAGGTGAAAAGAAAAGGGAAGGATATTCCAGAAAATGAGAAGGAAAAAAATAAAAGTGTGAGATGGGATTAGGAGACAGTGAAATAGATCCACTGTGGCAGGAAGAAATAAAGAGTTCATGAAGGAGAGTAGTGGGAGATAAGTCTGGAAAGGGAGGTGGGGCTAGTTGGTATAAGATTTTGAGGGGAGCTGGTAAAAGTTAAGAAACTGTGCTAAGTGGGACCAGTACAAATTTGCGTTATTTAACCTCAGCTGAGCACTATGGCAAGGCAAGCCTTTTATACCTCCCTGTTTATCACTATTCCACTAAACCTTCAGGAAAGATGCAAAAAGATGCTGCAGCTTTCCCATGGGAGTGAGGATTAAGAGAGTAGCCCCAGAGCACATGCTACAAAAATATGCATTTAGACCTTTACAGAACATATACCTTCTTGGTTTCTGTCATCTCTTAGGATTATATACTCTCTTAAATATAGAGGATAGACGAATTTTTCAGTAATACAATCCTCTTCTTCCCCCTAAAAAACCTTTTTTACTCCTTGACCAAGATCATTCTATACAGCTACTGGACAGATCTCATTCAGTTTTGCCCTACCTTGGAGCAACGCAAAATCATTTGGTGGCAAGAGACTTCCAGATCAGTCTGGTTCCCTATTGAATTTTTATTTCACTTTACTACTTCTGAGTATTTCAAAATGCCTTCTGTCTAGTTTTATTGATGAAAATGTCCAACAGAACAGTACCAAGGACAGATCCCTAGGGCACTGCCTTAGGGACCTGACTCCTGGTGAACAGCAACCCACTCTTGGGGATCTGATCTTTTAACTACTGCTTCATCCAGACAAACGAACACTCATAAGAGCCTCATGTCTCCACCTTGACCTTTCTCTTGCCTCAGTCTCATAGTCCTCTCCTAAAAGGAATTCAAGTTAATCAAACATGATTTATACTGGCCCATCACCACTTCTTTTAATTTAGTGCTATTTTTATTACAAACTTAACAAACAAAAGGAAAATATAGCAAGCAACAGGAAAAAAAAATATTTACATACTGTGGAAAGACAATCAGGATTTCATAAGACCTAGCAGCTTCTACACTAAAAGACCATAACATATGGTCTTAAAATATTATATTTCAAAAAGCAAAGGAGCTGGGGTTGCATCCAAATATAACTTATCCAGCAAAGCTGTGTAGAATCCTGAATAAAAAAATATATATTTGATGAACTGAAAGACTTTCAAGCATTTGTAACAAAAACCCAGAACGCAATGGAAAATTTGATATAAAAGATCCAGAAGAAATATATGGAAATCATTAAAAATTAATTATACGGCACTGAAAAAAAAAACAGCAAACACCAACATTTCAATGTACAACAAAGAATTAGAAAGAAGTTTATACTATCCATTTTAAAGAAGTAAATATACATATATATATGTGTGTCTATGTAGATATTATAATAATTTAGATGTAGATGTATTCCCTTCTGCATTGTTTTTTGTTTTCTTCTGTCCATTTTTAAAAAAATGCTTCAATTGTCTTTTTTGCTTCTATATTTTGTTCCCTGTTCACTAATCTACTCCCTACCCCTAAAAGGAGTGCTCTGAAATGGCTTCCATTACTTTTGGTAATTAATGGTTTCCATTACTCCTCCCATGGATGAGTTCTTAGGGTTATGAGTATAGATAATGGAAAGAGAATTTACTTTTGTAACAAGTATGACTAGCACAGCAAACAAATCAGTGCAGTGGTCTGTCTCTCTAGCTCATCATCTTCCTATCAAGATGACAAAAAAGGAAAATCATGATTATTCTGAAGTATTCAGAAAACATTCCCTCCATTTTTGGCCACTGAAACTCACAGAGGCCAAATACTAAGATAGGAAGTGATGATAACCTGCAATGAAATCACAGACCATTGAGATAGTGAAATATGAATGAAATCAAGTTAAAATGAAGGGGGGAAAGCCCAAACAATATAAACCTGAGAGGGTGTGTATTGGAGAGGGGAGAGGCAGTGCAGTTGCAATCACTTTTCTTTAATATATTGAAAGAAGCACTGAATTTACAATTAATGATCTAGGTTTGAATTTCCCATGTTCTAATAGTGTGACCTTGGACTGGTCATTCTTCCCCAACCTTGGAAAGAACTTGGACTAGATAATATTTAAAGTTACTTTGAGCTGTAAATTGATAGGATGCCTCCTTACTTTTTTTTTTTCAAACCCTCTGCTTTATTCTCCCTCTGGGGCTAGTAGAGGAGGGAAAGAGAGTTGGAGGAACGTTAATATCTCTTCCTGTTCCTTTTTATCCATTACCAAGCCCTAAAATCTCCACAGCTAGGCTGTCAGAATTCTCTATGCCCACATATATCCATTCTTTTGCACTGTCAGGTCCAGAGATCACTTCTGTGCCCAACTCCAATGTCAGGATTCTTCTTCCTTGTAATGACATATAAGAGCATGCAGGGTGAGGGGATTGGGGGGTGGAAATAGATACTCTTCAGGTTTTCCCTTAGGGCAATTTAAAGCTCCTAAGTCTTCAGAAGCCCTAAGACTTTGGAAATACCTTGAACTTAGTTTACCTTAAACTACAATTCAAAATAATCAACCCTGGGAGGAGTAGTGGAACCATTTCCAGAGTCGTCGTTGCCATCTTTCTTTATCTTCTCCTTCACCTCCTCCTCTTCCTCCTTCTTCTTCTATAACAGGGAACATTGGACTAGGAATCACAAGTCCTGAGCTCTAGTCCTAGTTATATCATTTGCTACTTTGATGATGTTAAGAAAGGTACTTAACCTCTCTTAGACTCCGTTCTATCATGTATGAAATGGACATGACAATACCAGGCATTCTACATGTTCCTACTGCAAGTTGCTATGATTATCAAATGAGTTCAGAAATGTAAAAGCAGTTAAATGCTAAGATATAACATAAGTTTAAAGAGTCATAAATGCGAATTAATTATATAGTAATTTTCCACATCTTAATATAAGTATAACAAATAATTTAATGTTTAGCTTCCCAGGGAATTTTAATAATCATTGGAATTTCCCTTTATATTTCCTAGATTGGTTCATACTTTGGCAGTGTTTTAACAACAATTGACGTTGATAAAGACTCCTTCACTGACATCCTTCTGGTTGGTGCTCCCATGTATATGGGAACAGAGAAAGAGGAACAAGGAAAAGTGTATGTGTATGCTTTGAATCAGGTAATGATGACACCAGTATGTGAGTGTGACTCTGAGGTCATCTCTTTTCATTCAATGTTAACTAATGAATTTCTCCACTGTACATTATTAATAGAAGAAAAACAGCTTAGGAAAAAAAAATCTCCAGGGCCCATAAGTATCTTTTAAAAGAAGAACTTGAAATCTTGTTGTGGGGGTAGAAATATCAAATATCTTCTGTTTGAGAGTTAGTAGCTTATACAATAAATAAAGAGTAAGTATGTAGAAGATACAGCGTTGCATAGACCAGCTTTGGAATAAGAAAGATCTGGCTTTAAGACCTACCTCTCACACATACCTGCTGGATAGTTACAGGCAAGTCACTTAAGCTCTCAGTGTCCCAAATAACTTCCCTAACTCTTTAAGTTATAGGTGAGTTGCAAAGCCATAGAGGCAGAGAGCGTTTTCATAGTAGAATTTCCTCATAAGTCAGGCCGTACCCTTCTCCGAGAGAGATAGAAACAGACAAGAGAAAAGAGAGAGACAGAGACAGGAAGAGAGATCGAGAGAGACAAAGAGAGACAGTGATTTTCTCAAGGTCACTTAGCTAATGTAGCAGATACAACATTATAACCCACATTGACAGACTCCGGGTCTAGAAAACTTTGCATAGCATCATCATAAGATTTGTATTCTTCCCAGAGCTCTAATTTTCATTTGTTGAGTAAATTTTGCTTCAGTTTCTCTCCCTGTAGAAAGGAGTTTAAATATTATTTCTGTTTATATTATCACAATATCACAGATTTAGAGCTGGAAGGGACCTTAGAAAACATCTGTGATACTAATAGCATATAATATTAATAATATTTAATGATAATGAAACTGAACCTCAGAGGGGTAATGACTGACTCAAGGTCACACAGTACCTTTCCCCCCTATTTCTACTTTTACTAATGCTAGTTGCTAAATTTTACATAAAATGTGATTTTTAGAATAGACCTGTCATTCCATTGCCAGGGAGGAAACGCCTTCTGCCAATGCCTACTTTGCAATTTATTGTCTTGGAGAGTGTCTGGAGACACTGACCTGTTAAGTGACTTACCCAGGGTCACCAGATACTTTGTGTCAGAGGCCACTGTGTAAGAGATACTGCATAACATTGTAAACAGAGAATCAGTTTTGGTGGGTCTTGAACTCAGGCCTTTCTAACCAAAGAGCTGTCCTCTATTCACTATAGAGCACTGCCCCTCAATATGTAAAAAATATTATTACTATAATTGCATTACAATTAACATTATCTAATTTTAATATATCGGAAGGTCTCATTATCTCCTAAGTACGCTATATAATTGCTATTTTATATGATTAAATGACTCCAGGTTTCTCCTTTTTTCTTGCCATCTTCTTTTTTCCATCTTTTAAAATGCTACTTTTCATTTCGTTCCATATTCATATTTTCTTCCACCTTCTACTTCCTATTATTTGCTAATTTCCTTCACTCGAGACTCACAACACTTGCAATAACTTTGTCCTTTGAACAGAGTAATTTTTATCTTAGTTCCCCAGAAGAGAATCTGTAATCATATCTTTGCAGGACTTTTCCAAGGAGTATGGGATTGAGTAGAAAAAAGATCACAGGATGAATGAAGATGCCTTTAAAACATCAATTTTTTGTTTTTATCAAGATGTTATGAGGTGTCCACTGGCTCAGCCCCACTGATACAAAGCTAGTGATCCAACACTGATACAAAGCTAGTGATCCATTTTCAGCTGAATTTCTCTTCAAAGCCCTATGATCCACTATATGGAATCCTTAACTTGCCCACACAGAGTTATTTCACAGATTTTTTGCAGTTACTGTAGTCATTATTAGCACAAATTTTGTATATACTTTTTAAAAAGTCTATTCTAATGCAGTAATGAGAGATATCCATAAATATCCTTTGTCCTCTTTTTCACAGACTAGGTTTGAATACCAGATGAGCCTGGAGCCCATTAAGCAAACTTGTTGCTCATCCCTCAAGCAGGATTCCTGCAAAAAGAAAAACAAAAATGAGCCTTGTGGGGCTCGTTTTGGAACAGCTATTGCTTCTGTGAAGGACCTCAACCTTGATGGATTTAATGATATAGTGATTGGTGCTCCCTTAGAAGATGATCATGGAGGGGCCGTGTACATTTATCATGGAAATGGCAAGACCATAAGGAAAGAATATGCACAAGTAAGAAAACAAACCTTGGGATGATACCTGGCTGCTAAACTTCCTATCTGCACTAGTTGGGTTGCTTGCACTCATTCTTGATTGTGATTCTTTACTGGAAAAGCCAGATTCATGAGCTTGGCCATTTGGGTGTTGATGCTGTTTTTTACCAAAAAGAAAAAACAAAACCTACTCTATGACTTTTTTCTTTTATCTAAGTCCCATTCCAGTTTGGTTTACTCATGTCTCCATGACCTAGTTTTTTCTAAACAATAACTGTAGGAACAGAAGAAGTGTTCAAATGATGCCATCTAACATCTGTAATGCATTTGGTCTCTCAATTAGGGTATTGCTTTCTGGAGGAAAGAAAAAGAACAGTATTTAACTGAATTAATAAAGAAAACTAAATTATTACTTAATATGTAATAACCATGCCATTTTAGAAAAATTATGCCAAATTTATAATTATGTATCCTAGAATCATAATTTTCTTGTTAAGGTCTATTTGCAAAACCTCATGATTTACCTTTAAGGAATTTTTAAACAAACCTAAAAAAACAGACTCTGGCCTTTAGTGGGAATTGACATTAAATTTTTTTTTTAAATAAAATTTTATAGACAATTAATAACTCATAATCTGTAAACATAAAGTGCCTTTTTGCCTGAAAAAATATAAGCCACCACCACAATGGTCTTTTACAGCAGTGTTTACTACACAATAAACACTGGAGACTTTTAAAAGAACATTATAATTTAATGTTTGCTAAGTGCCAGAGCTGTCTGGGTATTGAGCAACTACACAGAAGATAAATACAATACAGTTCACTAAACTTACATAACATGAATGCAAGGCTGACATTGACTATTTGTTTCTCTTTTTAAAAATGAACTTTTCTGTTATTTTAATGTCATCATTGAATTTGCAGAATGCATTATATTGAGAAGTTGATTTAAATTAGACACTGGACTTTTTCACTTTTTCAGAAGTGCCAATAATATTCTTTGAAACATGACTTGATACAGACACGAATAGAGAATTTCAAAAGCAACCTATTCACTCCATTTAGTAAATGAGTGGTTTCTTTTAAGTTACTAATGGCATTATTTACAAAATAGTGTTTAAGTGGAAACAGGCAGGATGTCAGAGGATAATATAATTAGGGACTTTTTAGCACATGGAATAAGAATTTCTTTCATATGTTCTGCTACTTTATTACTTCAAAATTAACTCAAGAAATCTAAAAGAGATGCACTTGAGAAGCCAACACACATTGTCCTACAATAAAAAGAAATCTCCAAAAATCTGCAGCGTTGGCAGGTATGGGGCATTATTCAGTTGTTTCACTTGTGTCCAAATCTGTGTGACCAAATTTGGGGTTGGTTTTAGGGTTTTTTTGTTTTTTGGCAAAGATATTAGAGTGGTTTGCCATTTTTCTTCTCCAGCTCATTTTTACGGATGAGGAAAATGAGGCAGACAGAGTTAATTGACTTCCCCAGGGTCACACAGCTAGTAAGTGTCTGAGGCCAGATTTAAACTCAGTTTATCCTGACTCCAGGTTCAGTGCTCTCTCTACTGTACCTCCTAGCTGCCCTACATGGGGCATACATGTTGCTAATTTTGCAACCCAGAGTTTACACCTTAAATGCAAATTTCATGTAGGTCAGAGTAATGATCAACATTGCTTCCACCCACCATAAATGTTTGCTTTCCATTCTGGGTAGGTGGGGTTAATGGACCATATTTAGATTAGTTTGATGTGTAGTGTCTAGTTCTAGGCTCCATTTTCTAGAATAATTTTGAGAAACCAGAGATAAACAAGACCAGAGGAAGTTAATCATGATTTTGTGGATACTCAAGATGAAGAGGAGTAATGAAGAATGTATAAATTCTTTAGTTAGTATTGTAGGAATAGAAGACATGGGCCAAGATCCCTCAAAACGATATCACATAATGATCACTGAAGGAACCGGTAATGCTTAACCTATAGAAGAGAAGACTTAGGAAGACAGGAAGAGATATTAGACCTTTGGGGCTAAACCCAAATTCTGCTAACAATTAGAACTTGCAAAAAAAAAAAAGAATAGATTGACCCAGGAGTTAGTGGGTTCCTCCCCTCCTTAAATTTCTTCAAGGTAAGATTGGCTCACTTGTGAGAGACATCAAGGCAGGGACTGAGAGTCAGGTACAGCTTTGATTGCCAACCACTACAGCTTTTCTGGTCTCTGAGATCTCAATCAACTTTTTTTTGATTCCTTGACTCTGATTCTGTGAAATAATTGGAGATGGGATAAAAAGATCTATATTAAAACCCTGGTTCTACCGCTTATCACCTACAGAATCCTAAGCAAGTCATTGCCTCTTTTTGGAGTTCGTAGATTGTTCATAGCATCATAGAGCTCCAGTTTTATGGAACCTCAAAGTTCATTTACTCTAACCCTTTTATTTTTTAGAATAGAAATCTGTGGTCCAGAGAAGTTAAGTGACTTGTCCAATGTCACATAGGTTGGAAATAGCAAAACAGGGATTTTGGCCCAAGTTCTCTGACTCCAAATCCAGTAGTTTCCTCTTCTGTAAAATGAGGATATAGGACCACATGGTCACCACTATCCCTACTAGCACTTACTAGCTATGTGACCCTAGGCAATAACTTAACTTCTGTTTGCCTCAGTTTTCTCCTCTGTAAAATGGATAATAATAATGATAACACCTACCTCCCGGAGTTGTTTTGAGGATCCAATGAGAAAGCAATTGTAAAGCGCTTGGCACAGTGTCTGGCACAGTGTAAGTGCTTTATTATTATTATATCGGCATCATTGCCATCATCGTCATCAACATTATATCATCATCATCATCATATCATCATCATTATATGCTGCTTAGATTTGAAAGGACCTAAAATCAAACCAAGTCTACTTCATTTCTGTTCAAATGTCAATAGTCATTTCTTCAACATCCATAAGGGAAAAAATATCATTAATTTTGCTGACAGAAAAAGGAAAGCACAATTCAATAAACCACAAGTTATAAGTCAAGGGAAAATGATCTCTTTGTTTCTGATTTGCTTTTTTGGTCACCTTACTTGCTTGACCTGACTCATCTGCCCCATGGAGCTGAGGAATCCCTAAATTTGGGGAAAGTTCCTAACCTTTTGGTTCTATTGTCTTATTTGTCATCAAACAGAAAAATAGCAATGTCCTGCAACTCTTGATTGTCAGCATGGTGTTTTAGTGTCTAATAAGCATTTGTGGCTGCTGAAAGTAGAGGCCCCATTTCGGTACAAACTGATTTGTTGTGCCTATACACAATTTTTTCAAAGGTTCTGTTTCTAGGGCAGAAAAGGAAATCATCTATGTGAAAGTGCCCATGATTAGAGGTGAAATGCCCCAGATCCCTCACGACTCCCCAGTCTCTTATTTGGCCTCCCTGTATAACTTTCTGTTACTTCACCTGCTCCAAAATACCCCTTCCAAGCACTCAGGACTTGTCAGTGTCCCTGTGGAATGAGACTAGACAGACAGAGGAACCAGAGTCAGTAAGTGGGAATACTTTTCATGAGGTTCAGCCAGGGTGAGGTAAGAGCATTTTTTCCTCTCTGGTGTTAGTGACTCTGAAATGATTTTGTCTAGAATTATAAAAAGCAAAATGTCCATTAGTAATAACAGTGTTTCCTCTTGCCTTCACACAAAAGTTTATTTGAGCATAGTTCCAAATAAAACGTTTTTCTCCCCTTTCTTCTCTTTCTTTTTCTTTCTTTCCTTCTTTCTTTCTTCCTCTTTTCTTTCCTTCCTTCTTTGTTTTCCTCTCTTATTTTCCTTCCTTTCTTCCTCTATTTGTCAGTTCATTCACTTGTAAATCAGCTAAAGTGTAATTTAGATTCACATTGAAAGTGCTTCTAGCATCCAGTTCTCCCATGGATAATACTATTTGGGGATTCTCACAGCGTATTCCATCAGGTGGAGATGGAGAGACATTGAAATTTTTTGGCCAGTCTATACATGGAGAAATGGATTTAAACGGAGACGGACTGACTGATGTAACCATTGGAGGCCTTGGTGGTGCTGCCCTCTTCTGGTGTGTATTTTAATAGCACCTAGCTGAATCTGTTTCTTTTCAAGTTCTTAACCTTATATTTAAGTACAAATGTTTTGATTTTCTTTTGATAATAGCTTGGGAACAAAAAGTGCTGTCTGATATGTTAGCATGCCAAATGTCACATACCCAATTATGTAATACATTCCCATGTATATGAGTAAGCAAGAAAAGTTAATAAATCTGATGAATGAAGGGGAAAATGTAAAAATGAAACAAGTATAATTTATTTTTAGCTCTGAATAGTTGCCTACGAGTAGGGCCAACCTTTCTTGGATGGAGACATTATTATGAGGCAAAATATAAAATATTTGTGTGTGTGTGTGTGAAAGAAGGAAACTATTTAGAGAAGAAAAGAAAAGCAATTGACAATGAAGGATCCATCTTGTACCTGGCATTGTCTTGGCATTGCTAGGGTATATAAGAACAGTTTAAGACAGGGTGTGAGGTTTAAGACAGGTTAAAGATGTGCCCTCAAATAGTTTATAATACAGTATCATTCTTTTCTTTGTTCTCTAAAGGAGCAGAGACCTTTCCCTCCCCCCCTCCAGCTAGTCCTCACTGGGTTTTAATATTTTGCTCCTTTGTATATATTTTGTCGTTTCTTGTACGTATATTTTACCACTCCTATAAGATGAAATACTCTTAAGGGTAGAAGCTGTTTGGGATTGCTTAGTAGCACTATGTCTATAGGAAATCACCTTCATCTCCCTGAGTCTCAATTCCTCATCTATATAAAGATGTTAGATGTCTAGTGTTCCTTCTAGCTTTAAATCTATGAGCTTATAATTTTTCTCTTTATATTTCCCAGAACCTACAAACACAATACTATACACATGTGAGACTTGAACCCAGGTCTTCTTGAAACCAGTTTTCTTGTGTGTGTGTGTGTGTGTGTGTGTGTGTGTGCGCGCATGCGCGCGCGCTCTCAGACATAGTACAGATAGATATATCTATCTATATTATACAGATGCATATATATGTATATACAGATCTCTCCATATATGTATCTATATCTTTGTATACACATACATTCTATATATACAAACATACAAACATACAACCTTTGAGATGGGTTCCATCTCTGGAAAAGTGAAAGAGATTGGGTTCATAGTTTAGCTTGGTTCTTAGAGTATAGTCTTACTTCTAAGTCCAAACATTCCCCTCACCCCATCTTGAGTCCCAGGCATCCTGGATTCTCTGGGCTTCCATGCTTGGATGACTGGCTATAAAAATCTTGCCTGCAATCCTGGCTCCAAGGTCTCCTGGCTTGAACTCTCAGGTCCCTGGGGATTATCTCTGGCTCCTGAAACAGGAATTCAAATAACACAAAACAGAAACAAACATCCTCTGACCCATTTCTTAGAGCAAGAGTAAAAGTAAGGTAAGTCCTTCCCCTCTCACCAGTTCTGTTCATGATGTTCATGTTGGGTGTAACAGATAGGAGTCCCAGAAAAGAGTACAACCAAAAGAAGTGGTGGAAAAGAATGTATCTAAAAAGGGAGCAAAGGGCTTAGTCTCACCAGGTTTAAAGATGCAGGTAGCCAATCAAAAAAGGCTACCCCCAATGATGGGGTAGGATACACAGTAAGCGCCATGTCAGGCAAACTGGGAATGTTTAAAAGACTCCTCAAGAATGTCTCCATGTTAGAATTGGACATTCCAAGAGAATCCTGTGTGAGAGACAGAAACAGAGAGACAGATATGGAGAGAGAAAGAGAGAGAGAGAGAGAAAGAGAGAGAGAGAGAGAGAGAGAGAGAGAGAGAGAGAGAGAGAGAGAGAGAGAGAGAGAGAGAGAGAATGGGGGGGCAGGGAGAGGAGAGAGAGAGAGGAGATGGATGGATAGTATAACAAAGAGATAGCGATATATAGATATTGCTATAGGATAGAGATAGCAATATGTAGATACAGCTCTCCTATCCATCCATCTATCTATCAGTAATATGCAGTCTGGCTTCCACACCTACCACTATACCAAAAAAGGATTCTCAGTGGTCACAAGAAACCTCCTGGTCACCAAATCCAAAGGTCCTTTTTTTAGTCCTAGCCCTCGACCTCTATGAAGATTCAGAAACGCCAAGTCATTTCTTTATAGATAATCTTTCAATCCTTAGCTTCAGGAACAACCATAGCTCTTGATTTTCCTCCTAACTCTAGCTATTCCTTCTGCCTCTCCTTCACTGGCTTCTCATCCTCTTCACAACCCACTAAAATGAGAGTTTCCCAAGATTCTATCATTGGTATTCCTCTTTCTATACTCAATAATCTCAATAGTTTCAACTATTACATTTCCATAGAGGACTCCAGTCTGTATCTCTGCTTTTCACCTATGCTCAGGATTTTTCAAACCACCTTCTCTATACCTAATTAACTGAGTATTTCACCTCATCCCTTACTACAAAAATACTGTACACTTGCAGTAGACATCTTCTCCCTTTCTGCTCCTCTCACAAACCTTTGACATCATTCCTACATCATTCTGTCTTCCATTACACCTGTCTCTAATGAAAAAGTGACCTTTCTCCTTGTCAAGTCCACCTTACTACCATCCATTCCCTTCTCCAACAGCTTGATCCACAAGCATCCCCTATTCCTCTAATCTTCTATCTCTCCCTATGTACTGCTTCCTATAGACAGACTCAGATTTCCCCCAGCCTTAAAAGGTACCATCTCTTCAATTTATAATTCTATATTTCCCCTTTCTTTCTCAAGCAAACTCGAAGGAAAAAAAAAAACCAATTACCTACATTTGGTACTTTCATGTCATTTCCATTCATTCACTTCTTATTCCCTTGCAGTTAGGCTTCCAACCTTATTTCTCAAGCGAAAGTGTTCTTTCTAAAGCTCTCAATAATCTCCTAACTACTGCATCTGATGGCTTTTCCCAATCTCCATCCGTCTTGATCTCTCCAAAGCTTTTGACACTATTGAACACTATCTCCTCCTATACAGTTTCTCCTTTCTGAGTTTTTGTGACATTGTTTTCCCTTGATTTTTCTCCTATGTTTGACCTTCTCTTAGTCTCCTGTCTTGGATCTTAAGCAAGCCTTGTTGCCCGTTAACTGTAGGTGTTCCCAAGGCCTCTATCCTGGGCTCTCTCTTCTCTCTGCACTCTCTCATTCCATGACCACATCAGTTCCCATGAATTCATTAATCATCTCCATGCAGTGACTCCTAGGTCTACATATTCAATTCTAGTCTCTCTCCTGAGTTCCAGTCTCAAGGCACCAACTGACTATTAAACATTCCTGGATTTATGTCCCAAAGGTATCTCAACATTGAATACATCCAAAACAAACTTATTTACTTTCCCCCAAAAAAAACACTGCTTTTGAAAACTTTGTCACTTCTATTAAAAACACCATCATGATTTTCCACAAATTTCCCCATTTCCCTTGAGGGCATTACTACCCTTCTGGTCACCCAGGCTCACAACTTAACTCCTCACTCTCATTCACCCAACATATCTAATCAATTGCCAAATTTTATTGGCACAATATCTCATAATATCCACTCCCACAGCCCCCACCTTAAATAAGGTCCTTATCACCCCTTGCCTAGACTAGTGCTACAATCTCTTATTTGGTCTGCTTACCTCAAGTCTCTCATCATTCCAGTCCATCCTCCACACAGCTGGCACAGCAGATCCGACTATGCCACTCAGTTAATGTGTATGATTCTCTATTACATTTTGGAACAATATAAATTCTGTTTGGTCTTTAGTGCTTTTTTGCAACCCAGCCTCAAATACTTTTCTAAGCTTGTTCCACATCACTGTCCTTCATGCATTTCACAATCCAGGCAAACTGGTTTTCTGGCTCTTCCTCTCACTGTAGATGTCATGTCTGACCCAGCTTCGTGCCTGTGCATTAGCTGTACCGCATGCCTATAAAGCACCCCCAGCCCCATACATCCTTAGAAGTCTCAGTCTTCTTCAAGATTTAGTTTAAGCATTGCCTTCTATACAAAGGCTTGCTTAATCCCCACAGCTGCTCATGCTCCCCACCGACAAGATTACTCTGTGTGGGTGTGTGTAATATGTATCCGTATATATTACACACACACACACACACCCCCATATATGTTCATGTTGTTCCCTCTAATAGAAAATAAACCTTCTTGAGTTCAGTTCAGGATTTCCTTTTGTCTCTGTATTCTCAGAGCCTAATACACAGTACACAGTGGGTGCTTAATGAATACTTTTTGACTCTTAGATCTATATTGCCTTTTCACTTGCCTACGGGCCATGTCCATCAGAATGTTACATTAGTGCATCCAACTTAACATCACTCCAAATCAAGTTTATTTTTCTCCAACAGTTCCTCTACTTTATAACCACTATTTATATCAATGATACTACCAACTCATTTAACATGCCCTACTCTAAAAACCATGTTATTAGATCTTTGATTCTGCTTTCTCCCTAACTCTCATATATAAAGTCAGTTCCTAAGCCCTGTGAGTTTTTGCTCTATAATATCTCTCACATCCCTTCGCTCCTTTCTGTTATCACACTCACCATTTGCAAGCCTTCATTGTGGATGCTCTGTACACTTGGATTTTTCATTAGTCTTCCTCCTCCATTTTTTCCTTCACTCAAACCACTCTTCACATATCTTATATTTATATTGATTTATATTGATTATCTTCATATCCAGTTGGGTCACTTTGCTTAAAATCTTCAAGTGATCATTGATTTAGATGTGGAAGAGGCCTTGGAGGTCATCTATTCTAACCAACCCCCATTTTATTTTATAGATGAGGTAAAAATGTCTTGCCCAAAGTCAGACAGATAGTAAGATGCAAAGACCTTGAGCCAAGGTCTTCCACCTCCAAATTCAGCATCCTTTCCATTTCCCTAAACTCCACACTCAGTCATGACCCTATATTCCCAAACCTATATTTCTCTCTCTGTACTCTATGCTCTAATTGGACAAAACTACCACATGGATACCTTATATTTAACCACCTCCTTGACCTTGCTCACACTGTTCTGTATACCTAGAATGTTTGCCATGAGCCCTAGAATTCCATTCCATAAATTTAGAGCCAGGACAAAACCTCAGAAGTCATTGTCTGTGGGACAATCACCCCCAACAATGCTGGAAGCAGGGTTTAAGTACAGAAAGGGCTTATCCTTTTTCTGGAAAAAGAGCACAGTTCCCACGTACTCAAGTAGCAGCAGTAGTTGGGGAGGTGTACTTGCTGGCCATGAGAAGCAGATTTATAGCCCTAAGCAAGCCCCCTAACCCCCTTCTTTATCCATTTCCTTATTGGCTAAGTACTAGGAACCTACAATCTCACAGGACAACCACTGTCCAATAGCACCACCCAGGCTGACATGAATTTTGGAAAATGGAAACTTACCAAGGGCATGTTAAATGAGTTGGTGGTATCATTGATATAAATAGTGGTTATAAAGTAGAGGAACTGTTGGAGAAAACAACAAAAGGGAGAAAGTTTTTCTGGTCTTCAGCTGAGGAAATTATGCTATAGGCCATCTCCCACATCATCTAGTCCAATTTTTTCAGATGAGGAAACTAGGGACCAGAGAGATTTAATGACCTAAATCTAATGTCCCAGATAGCCAATAGTAAAGTAAGGCTTAAAACTCAGATCCTGCCACTCCAAATCCAACTCTCTTTTCCAACTGTCCCACGCTAACTCTCAATTTCCAACTTACTGAATTCTCCTTCATCCTTTAAGGTCCAAGGTTTCCTACTTAGCGAATTCTCCTACATCCTTTAAGGTCCAAGTAAAATGCCACCTACTCCAGGAAGCTTGATCTTGGTTGGTAGTGAGCTTTCCTACCCTGGACTTCACTTAGCACTTTGCACTTTTCTTATGTGTTTATTTTATATGATAATCTTTCCATATGTATTTTATTCACCCTCTAAGTCACATGAGGGCTAAAACCAAGTCTTCTTTAAACTTTTTTTCTTACTCAGTGACCTAGAACAATGCTGAAACACAACAAACACTAGTTAAGTTGAATGAATTTTGCTGAAATTAAATATCTATTGGCTTTTATGCTTATAGGTCTCGGGATGTAGCTGAAGTTAAAGTTACCATGACTTTTGCACCCAATAAAGTGAACATTCAAAAGAAGAACTGTAAGATGGAGGGGAAGGAGACAGTATGCATAAATGCTACCATTTGTTTTGATGTCAAACTGAAGTCAAAGGAAGATACAATTTATGAAGCTGGTAAGTTTACTCTACAAAGGATGTTTAGGGACCACATTAAGGGACTGGGATTTACATTTTGGAGGGTGCATCCACACTGATAAAATCATAGTTCTTTTGAAGAATTGAAGTCTCCAGTGTATATGCTTCTATGTGCTTTTCAAATGTTCTACAAAGTCAGCTGTTTCGACTTAACTGTGTTTTGTTATGAGAGAGTATGGGGTGGAGGATGAAGTAGAGAGAGTACAGAGGTGAGTATCACAAAATAATTGGCTTAGAGCAACAACAAAAAATAAAGGTATCAAACGAGGCAGCTATATAATACAGTGGATAGAGTGCCAGGCCTGCAGTCAAGAGAACCTGAGTTCAAAGGTGACCTAAGGCACTTACTGACTATGACCCTAGCCAAGACACTTCTCTTGTCTCAATTTCTTCCTTCATCTGTAAATAGGGATAATAACAGCACTTAGCTCCTAGGGTTTCTTTGAGAATCAAATGAGATAATAATTATAAACCATTTAGCACAGTGTCTGGCACATAGTAAGTACTATATAAATATTGGCTATCATTATTATAATCATTGTTTTAATATTTATGACTTGTGAAATCCATAGCCTTGCCAACTAAATGTACAGAAATGAAATAGTACAATTTATAGAGGATATAAATGTATTTTAATTATTTTAAATTTCAATAAACTTTAAATTACTTTTACTTAAATTAATTTCAAATAATTTATAAACATTTTAATTTAATTACATTGAATGAATTATTCTATGCTCCCGAAGCTCATATATGTATTTGCATTTTTATAAGCTTGGTGATACTTCAGTTTTATAGTGTAATAGAGGTTCAATAAATATTTGTTGATGAAGAGGCTTTTTTTATAACTCATCTAAATCCTTAATATCAATGTGCATTCTTGGCTATTTTGTGTCCCCACACTTAGCACAAAGTAGGTACTTGTTAAAAGTTTATAGGATTGATTATAATGTAGACCCATATGCCAAGCAATGTCCTAATGTTTCTAATTTATTGCAATGGAAAAGATTACAGTCAGTAAACTCTGTAATCTGATGTGGCCTGGGAATGAACTGAAAGTACCAGTCCCTAATTATTTGTTTAGTAGAACAAAGTTTGTACCACACAAGGCTTAAGGATTTGGATTCAATAAAATACACAACATTAATAGGCCACAACTTAATCTTCCTTTCATCATTTACAAGCTCACTCAGCTTTGATTAACGACAATAACTAGTCTTGGTCCCAGAAGACAGATAGTAAAATGTGGCTCACTCTTTTCAGCAACAAGACAGGTGACTGACAGCAGGGACACGATGTTGCATACATCATAAGAATCAATCACTTTATCCAGTTTTTTTGTTTAACTGGTTTTCTTTGTTATGATGAAAGATCCCCTTCCAGTAGGGGTCAGGGAAGGAAAGAGCAATGCATTCATAACTGACTGTGATGTACAAGCAAAAAGTATTAATAAAACATATTTTGTAGAGAAGAAGCCAGTTCAGGACCTCTCTGTGTTTCAGGGTCATCCTCAAGAACACTAATTATCTTGAGTCTATACATTTCTAGGAGTTCCAGTCAATGGAAATCTCTGATTATTTGAATAATGAGTAAGCGTGTCTTACTGTAATCCTCAATTATGTTACTAGGTCTTGAAAATAACTACAGATAAATATTTCAATTTTTTTTTAATAGATCTTCAATACCGTGTCACATTAGACTCAGTAAGACAAGTATCACGAAGTTTCTTCTCTGGAACGCAAGAAAGAAAAATTCAAAAAAACATCACAGTCCGTGGATCAGAATGTACTAAGCACTACTTCTACATGTTGGCAAGTAAATCATATATTATAGCTGCCTTATTATAAAGCTTAATTAAAATAAACATTTTTCAGTCCTTTGTCGGGACTTCTTTGTCAGGAAATCAAGGGGATTCTTTCATTATCAAGTCAATACGTTATTTTGTATGTAGCTTTGTTTCCAAAATAATTCTGCATTCACTTTAGGTCCAGGTTCATATAGTTGGGCTTCTGCTTAATGAAATACCTTTCTGATTCTTTTTTTTTTTTTTGTTCCCCTCCATATAACTTTGAAAACTTCTGAAGTTAATTTAAATCCAGGTATTTAATGGCTCTCCATTTAAGCAGACCGATACTAGAAATATTATTGAAACAAAATGGTAAAACAGTAATTATTACCCACATTCCTAAATGGAACAGTCTCACTCTCTTCCCTCTTCCCCACCCACAGAAATTTGGTTCTCACAAAATCCTCCAAAAGCTCTTAACTTCAATAGGCAAAGTCTCTGCAAGCAGAGTGAGAAGTTGGAAATATCAGAGATCCCAGTCAGTTTCAGCATCTCTCCACAACCAGGAAGTCTCCTCTCTTTGTTCAGGGAGTCTTAAGTAGATTCCTGAATTCTTGAATTCCTAGATGCTTCCACAGTCCTCCCAGACACGTCTTCCTTTCCAGAAGTCCTTTCTCCCTGTCCCAAGCAACAGTTGTGCCATGGACAAGCATAGGAGAAATGGTACTCTTGCTGGTCTTCGATGAATGTTTATACATTGAACTCAGGCATCTTAATATAATTCTTTCTTTATCAGATGTATTTGTTAAAATATATTAGATATAAAACATAGTCAGTATCTACCTATTATAATAAACTGTTATGGAAAGAGTGACAACAATTTGGGAGACCTTAATTCTAGTTTTCCAACCGCCACTCACTAGCACAGTTAACTTGGCAAAGTCATTTACACCCTTTGAATAATGTAACTTCTGTCTACTTTAGTATCTTCAACTCTAAAATGTGGATAATAATAGCAGGATCATGGTGAGGAACAAATGAGATAGTATTTGTAAAGCTCAGCACAGTGCTTGGCCCCTAAAAGGTGCTAAATAAATGCTTCCTCTTCTACTGTTTTCAAACAGAAATGAAAATGCACTATCTATGTTAAGGCAGAGGATTAGCTCAGATGATTTCTTGAATTTTCTTCGAACTCTAAGATCTATAGTTATAAGCTATATTGTTTCTATTTACTGCTTCTCTTTACAAAGACTGAAACCATGAAGGTTATGTTACCTCGATCAACTAAGACTAGAATCTATGCTGTTTCATTTCTGGTAGCATTACTTTTCCAGTAACATAAGCAAATTATTTTTCCCCCTTGGGGTGGAAGTTATAACCAGTTTGAAAGATGTTGGACTTTACCATTCTATTTCCTAACCATTTTCTTTCAGTGTAGTAATGCTACATTAAAAAAATCTCATGACACATTTATAAATCAATATTTTGTGGTTACACTGAGGGATTAGATTGGTTATAGCTGGATTCTTATTTTCTTAAGTTCATACATAAACCATACCATAAAATGATTTCCTTAAAATCATTCCTAAAATTAAAAAAACACTAAAAATAATCATAAAGTTATTATAGAGGTACAGATTCAGAATACAGATATTTAATGCAATAAACTTTTTCATCTGTCTTATTTTTATGTTTCTGGTGTATTCATGTTTCAATTTTTGAAAATTATAGGTCTCAGTAAGACAGCTACTAAAAAAAAAAAGAAATAGATTCTGCTGTTCATAGAAGAAGATCTAAGGCTAGAAGAGACTTTAAATACTATCTAAATCTCTCCCCCCTTCCCATTTTACAGATAAGAAAACTGAGACTTAAGGAATTTCAGTGCTTTGGCCAAGATCACACTGTAGGAAGCATCAGAGGTGCTATTTAATTATTCTTTCCCATGACTTTGCTATCAGTTTTTCAGTTGTCCAGTCATTTTTTGGTCATATCTGACGGTTTGTGATCCCACTGGCAAAGATAACTGGAGTAGTTTATCACTTCCTTCTCCAGCTCATTTTACAGATAAGTAACTGAGGCAAACAGGGCTAAGTGACTTGCCCAGGGTCACATAGTTAGTGAGAGTCTAAAGTCCTCCTAACTCCAGGCCCAGTGCTCTATCCAGTATGCTGCCCAGCTGTTCTACACGGAACACACATGTTGTTAATTGTGCAACCCAGAGTTTACAGATGAGAAAACTAAAGCAAACAGTAATTTGTCCAAGGTCACAGCTACTAAGTGTCTGAGGCCAGATTAGAACTCGTGAAGATGAGTCTTCCTGATTCCAAGCCCAGTGCCCTATCCACTGTGTCACCTAGCTGCCCCAATATCAGTTTTACTAATACATAAAAAGTAATATTACTCCATCAGTACTCTGTTGATAAAATATTTCTAATGTGGTAAGTCTTACAATGTTGTTTTTTTTTTTTCCTCACAACACTCCTGTGATGCATATCTACATTTTGCCATTGAGCAAACAGGTAAATGGACTGCCTAAGCCTGCACAGTAAATGTAGGAGGCAAGATCTGAACCCTGGACTTTGTACTCCAAGGCCAGAGCTCTTTCCACCATACCATTGCTAGGATCATTCTGTCTGGGGCAGGGTTTGCGGGTGGGGGAATAAAACCAAAGAGTGTCCTCCTTTTCAGTTTGCCAGAATTCAAAATTGAGAGTCAGAGGGGAGGCAGTGTGCTACAGCCCAAAGGACAGAGGCTTTGAAGTCAGAGGACCTGGATCCCAGGTCCCATCTCTCTCACTTACTGACTGTGCCACCTTGGACAAATCAAGGGCCTTGTTCTCTGGGCTTCCGGTTCCTCATCTATAAAATAAGAATTTGGCCTTGAAGTCCTCCCAAGTCTCTTCCAGCTCTAAATCTATGGAGCCTATGTCTGCTTTTGGCAGCCAGGTTTGGCCTTATCCATAAATTCACGCCTTTTACTATGTCTAAAGAATGAGAACTGAGTCACCCAGAGAAAGTTATTTAACCTCTCTGGGTTTTGATTTCTTCATTTACAAAAGAAGACTATGGGATAGTTGACCTTTCAAGTCCTTCCCAACTTTAAATCTGTAATCCTATCGTCTATTTTTTTTAAAAATTGAAAATTCTATTTAGACCACAATACCATTTTCATCATTCACCAGAAGTTAACCTTTCATTGCAGACTCAGTCCTTCCTTGTATCCTTAGGTATGATATTTTATTGATGAATACCAGCTTGACCTAAACCTGATTGAAAAAGATTTCTTAAAATTATTATTCCTATATTTTTAGTTTAATGAAACTTTAGGGTGTAAAATATCTTACTCCCTTTACTTTAGTTATTATATGGTTATGTTATGCCTAGCCTCACAAAGTGGGCAAGCTGAGGATGGCCTGGGATGAATTCAGCTCTCCAAGCTATCATATTCTTCCATGAGTCCAGTTGGATCTTCTATACCTTTTATGCCCTATTTCTTTTTCTCTACTCACCATCCCCCATCCTCTGCTTCCTCTGGCTCCAAAAGCCTAAGGCAAAATGGAAGGGCAAATGTTAAGGCATCTAGATGCCTTGGAAAGTTCATGTATGCATCCACTGGGGCACCTGCAGAAAGATAAAATCCAAAAAGGGCAAGGTATAAAATACAAGAAATACAAGTAATGTGTTTCTTGCTTTCTCTCCTAGGATAAGCATGACTTTCGGGATTCAGTGAAGGTATCACTGGATTTTAATCTTTCAGATCCAGAAAATGGGCCTGTTCTTGATGGTCATTTGCCTAACTCAGTGCATGAATATGTAAGTAAAAAAAAAATTTTTAACAACTCTTGAGATCTAGTTGCTAATAAGATATTAGGAACTAAAATTGGTATATAAAAGAGTGGCTGAAGAAAAAGAGATCTGAATCTCTTAATAACAAAAATTTGCTCCTCCAGGCTTTCCCCACTTTTAAGTCCATTTTCTTAGCCTTCTTGCTAACTGTTTTATATTTCTAAATTGTTCAGAGCTCTCTTCTACAGGAAAAGTAGAATCCCTCTGGAGGAATGATTCACAGGACCAGTAAATCTTCTCTCCACAAAAAAAAGTTATTTATTGTGCATATTATAATAAACAAAGAGTCAACCAATGGTATGATTGGGCCAGGTTGTAAAAGACCTTTAAATGATGAAGAGAGGAGTTTATAGTTGAACCTAGAGGTAATAATGAGCCACTGGAGCAAATGAGTGTTATTAACTTATGGTACAAGGGATTTCATGGGATCCATAAACTTCTATGGGAAAAAATACATATTTCATTTTCACTAAATTCTAACTACAGTGTAGCATTTCCTTCTGTTATGATTTTTAGCCATTATTCTGAGCATGGGTCCATAAGATTCACTAGACTATCAAAGGGGTCCAAAACACACACACACACACACACACACACACACACACACCACAGACACTCTCAGATTAAGAAGCCCTGAACTGGAGTTTTTTGAGTGCTAGGAGTAAGGTGATGGGGGCGAGGGAAGGAATAACAGATCTGTGCTTTAGGAAAATAGCTTTGGTTGCTGAATCGAACATAGGTTGGAGCGCAAAGAGATTTGAAACAGGAAAATCCAATAAGGGACCTTTGCAGAGTTACGGAACTAGAATGGTAGCCATGTGAGTGAAGAATAGGCAACATTGATAAGAGATAGTATGAAGACAGATATAACAAGATTTGGGAACTGATTGGTTATATGGGGTGAATGAGAGTGACAGGTTGAGGATGACAGCAGAATTGAGAACTTGGGTGCCTGGAAGGATAATGGTACCCTTGACAATAACAGGGAAATTCAGAAGATGGATTTGGAAGAGGAAAAAATGAATCTTCTTTTGGAAATGTTGAGCTTGAGATGCCTACTAAACATCCAGTTCGAAGTGTCTAATAGGCAGGTGGTCATGTGATACTGGAACTCACTAAAGAGAGTAGGGCTAGATATATAGTTCTGGAAGTCATCTACATAGAGAGATAATAACTCACGGAAGATGATGAGGCTACCATGTGAGATCATGTAGAGAAAAAAGACAAGAGGCCAACTGATAGAGCTGTAGGGGACACCTACAGTTGGGTGGCATGATATAAATGGAAATCTGGCAAGAACAACTGAGAAATAGTAACCAGATAGGGTGAGGGGAAAGCAAGAAAGAATAGCACTACAAAAATCCAAAGAAAAGATATGGGAGTTATTTGAGTATACAAATTACTTGGAAGTTTTGTAAAGAGTCTGTGCCCATTCCAAGGAAATCAGAGATTTTCATTCTTGTTCAAGAACCAAACACAGTGTGCAAGAACTGATTTTGATAGACATCTCTTCTCAGCCATGCAAGGACCTCAAACTTTTCCAAAGGACTCATGATGGAAAATGCCATCCATATCCAGAGACAGAACTATGTAGTTAAAACAGAGTGAAACAGACGCTTTTCTCTTTTGCTTTGTTTTGTTTGTCATGGGTTCTCCCATTCATTATAGTTCTTCTATGCAACATGACTAATATGAAAATGTGTTTAACAGGAATGCATATGTAGAGCCTATATCAGATTGTATGCCATCTTGTAGAGGGGAAGGGGAGGGATGGGGAGAAAATTTAAAACTTATGGAAGTGAATACTGAAAACTAAAAAAACTAAGTTAATTCTATGCAACATGACTAATATAAAAATGTGTTTAATAGGAATGTATGTGTAGAGCCCATATTGGATTGCATGCCATCTTGGGGAGAAAAGGGGGAGCGAGAGGAAGAAAATTTAAAACTTATGGAAGTTAATGTTGAAAACTGAAAATAAATAAATATTTTTTTAAGAAAAGAATCAGATACGGGGCTCTACCACCCTGAACAAATTAGTGGAAATCAGTAGATCACATGTGATGATAAAAAAGTTGCCTAACCGTTTGGTAAAGTGCATCTTTCAAAATAACAAAAATGATTTTGCAAATACTGAAAGATTTTTACAAATAAGACAGGAATGAGAAGTGGACCTGTGACACCACTAATAGAGGGAACTCCTGGATGATGATGCTCCCTCTACCAATGTAGGTTAACTCCTTCTCTGGGCTATACTTTCTTAGCACCAAGACCCTTTCTCTGGGAGTGTCTGAGTATGTGGAATCCTTGCCTCAAAAAGTGAGGAGTATTCAGTGAGCCTGGGTAGACCTTTGTAGACACAGAACGTTTTACACAATGAGGTACTGCAATAAAAACCCTGGACAACGCAATAGTAGCAAACAATTAAATAATTTTGTGGATCAGAAGAGAAGAAGGTTATTTTTGCCTTACACAATTCGAGCAGACACTTTGCCTCCTGCAGAATAAATGGGAGAATGAAGCTTCTTAATTAATTGCACTTTTTCTTTTGATCATTGCTAAGGAGCACAGTAGCAGAGTGGAAAGTATAGTACATTTACGTTCTTATCCCAGGTCTGCTACTTGATACCTCAGTTTCCTCATCTGTAAAATGAGGGGGCTGGTCTCGGTGATCTTTACTATTCTTTCCAGTTCAAACATTCTATAGTCGTCTTGATATCACACCAAACATTTTTATTGCCTATTTTTTCTGCTCTTGACCTTTGGCATTAAAAAATACTGTTCCTTACCTAATAAGCATCTAGTAAACAATGGCTACCTGAATGAATTGATGATGAACCTGTGATGTCAGTGCTATAAGGAAATCCCAGATGAAGAATCTCCCTCTACCAATGCAGGTCAACATCTTTTCTGCAACTAATAGTCTTAGAGAGTCTCCTAGAGCAATGAAACATTAATTAACTTGCCCAAGGTCACACAGCCAGTCTGCATCAGAGACAGGACTTGAATTTGAATCTCCTTGTTCTGTCCAGCTCTCGATCCATTGTGCCATGGCTCAAGGTAATAAGGAAATAACCAATATGTCTGCTAAACTATTTTTAAAAAATCTTTTCTTGGCTACAAGGGATAGCTTACTGGGGAGGGGAGAGAGAGGAGATACATTCTGAAATGAGGATATTGTTACATAAAAACAAAAGACTTCTAAATATTTTTAAACAATTTTAATTATATCTAATGTCAGCCATCTCTGGAGTGATGGAGGGGGAGAAGGGAGAAAAAGGAAAAAAAGAAATGTATATGATAACTTTATTATATATTTAAAAGAAATATCAAGTCATACTTAATAAATTTTCAGTTTCATGTGCAATCATCTTTTTTATTATACTGTTTTAGAAATGCATATTTTATTCCATAAATTAAAATTTAAATAAACATTTTAAAAGAATTAACCAAGTAAAATTATAGAAACTTATTTAAGCAGCTTGTTTAGAGTAATCTAAGAGGATTCTGGCTACAAGTAATTGTACTTTTACTGGTATATATACAGGTCAATGTTTATTTGTATTCTTCCTGAAGACCCTACTTATGAATAGTACTCTGGGTGAATGTAAGGTGACAAACAGTCGCTAGGCATGAAAGAAGATGAAGAGCTTAAAATAAAGAGATTTTAAAAAGGGATGACAAAGAGAGAGAATAGAAGGCATCTGTAAATGAAACAACCTACCCTGAGCAAGATGGTCCTGTTATCCCTTTCTTAACAGCAAAATAAGAATTCACATTAGTTCAAGCTGGCAATACGTGAGTTATGATGTGAATTATTGATCATTTTGAATAATGATTAATTAATTGAAAATATTTTGCTCTGAATCCTACAGATTCCCTTTGCAAAAGACTGTGGAAATAAGGAAAAATGCATCTCGGATTTGGCCCTAACTGCAACAACCACAGGAGGAGACTTACTCATTGTTAAGTCCCAGAGTGATAAATTCAATGTGAGCCTGACCATCAGAAATAAAAAGGACAGTGCCTATAATACCAGAGCCATTGTCCGGGCCTCTTCAAATGTCATTTTTTCAGGAATTGAGGTAACTGTTCAACAGCCCCTACTGTACTCATTGTACCAGCCTGGATATGGTTTTAAAAAGAAAAGTGAGTTATCTACCCAATTAACTCATGCTATTGATTAGACTAGAGATAGCCAGTTCAAAGGGGATGGAGGGAGATTTGATTTCCAAACTGTGTAAGCATGGGATTCACTAACATTTTCAACCCTTTAAGCAAATTTCTAAAATTGTAAGGTACAGAAGAATAGCTGATTTGCATTGGTGGAAGGAAGGAGGTTTTGCACAGATTTCCCTATACTGACATAGTGAATTTAATAAGAGATGTAAAAAAAAGTGTAATATGAATAATGGAGAGAAGATTGAGTTTGGAAGTAAAAAAAAAATCAGGGTTCAAATCGCAATTCTACCCTTTTCTACTTTTATGTGTTTGAGCAAAACTCTTAAACTTTGTGGGATTCTCATTTCCTCACCTGAATGAGAGAAATAACCTAAATGACCTTTCATAATGAATAAAGCATTATTTTTTAATGGGGCTGTTAGACACCTTCCCAGTAAGATCAAGCATGAAACAAGGATACCTACTGTCACCAATATTATTCAGTATTGTACTGGAAATCCTAGCAATTGCTACAAGAGAAGAAAAAGAAATAGAAGAAATCAGAATAGGGAATGAGGTAGGAAAGCTATCTCTTTTTGAAGCTGATAGGATGATATACTTGAAAAATTCCAAAGACTCAACCAAAAATTTACTTGGAATGATAATTTTAGCAAAGTAGCAGGATATAAAATAAATTCTCATAAATCATCAGCATTCCTATATAACAAAAACAAAACCCTTAAAGAAGAGATAGTAAAAAATACCCCATTTAAAATAACTAGATAGTGTAAAATACATGAAAGTACACCTACCAAAACAAACCCAGGAACTATATAAACAAATTATATGAAACTTTTTATACAAATAAAATCAGATTTAAATAATTAGAAAAATATTCATTGTTCAAGGATAGGCAGGACCAATATAATAAAAATGACAATTTTTCCTAAACTAATTTATATATCCAAAGTCATTCCAATTAGATCATAAAAATTATTCTACTAAGTTAGAAAAAATAATTACAAAATTCATTTGGAAAAATAAAAATTTAAAAATATCAAAGGAACTAATAAAAAATGTAATGGAAGGTTACTTAGTAGTACCAGATCCTAAACTGTTATTAATTATTAATTATCAAAACTCTGATACTTGCTAGGAAATAGGTAGATCAATAGAATAGAGTAGACATACAATTAAAAGCAACAAATAAACATAATAACATTATATTTGACAAGTGTAAAAACTTTACACCATTTACCAAGATAAAGTCAAAATGGATATAAATATGAAGATAGATATTAAAAGAAAATTAGAAGAATATGGAACATAATACTTATCAGACTTATGGATAAGTAGACAATTTATGAATAAGCAGGAGAGAAAGCAAAGTTAGATGTAAAATGGATAATTTCTGTTATATTGAATTAAAAAAATTTTGTGCAAATAAAACAAAAATCAGAAGAAAAACAGAAAATTGGGAAAAATTTTATAGACAGTTTCTGAGACAAAGACCATATCTCAAATATATAAGGAACTTGGTCAAATCTATAAGAATTACAAGTCATTCCCTAAATGATAAATGGTCAAAGGCTATGAGGTTTTCCAGTGAAGAAATCAAAACAAATTTAAAGTTCTCTAAATTATTATTGATAAGAGAAATGCAAATAAAGACAACCTTGAGATATCATTTTATACCTATCAAATTGACTAAAATCATTGAAAGTGAAAGCAATAAATCTTGGAGGGGATGTGGAAAAACTGGAACACCAATTCATTGCTGGTGAATCTGTGAACTGATCCAATCATTCTGGAGAACAATCTGTATATGTGCCCAAAGAGTTAATAAACTGCCTATATCCTTTGACCCAGTAATGCCACTACTTGGCCTATTTCAGAAGATAATTAGGGGAAAAGGAAAAGAACCTATATGTTCTAAAAATGTTTATAGCAGCTGTCCTTGTAGTAGCAAAAAACTGAAAATTTCAGGGATGCCTATCAATTGAGGGATAACTGAACAAAGTGCGGTAATATGTTTGTGATGGAATGCTACGGTGCTCCAAGAAATGATGAGTTCAACAATCTTAGAAAAATATGGAAAGACTTGCATGGAATAATGAAGAGTGAACGTAGAACCAAGAGAACATTGTATATAGTAACAGCAAAATTGTTTTAAGTATGACTTTGAGAGAATAAGTCATTTTGACTATTATAAATACCTATATATATATATATATGTATGTATATATATATATATATATATATATATATATATACATACATATATATATATATATGATGTGTGTGTGTATGCATTCCCTCCAACTACCCCAATACTGAGAAAGGTCTCATGAATTACAAATATCATCTTTCCATTTAGGAATGTAAACTGTTCAACTTTAAGAAATCACTTACTTAAGATTTTTCTTTCCTGTTTACCTTTTCATACTTCTCTTGATTCTTGTATTTGAAAGTCAAATTTTCTATTCACTCTGGTCTTTTCATCAAGAATGCTTGAAAGTCTTTTATTTCATTTGAATGTCTATTTTTTCCTCCCAAAGTATTATACTCAGTTTGGCTGTGTAGGCAATTCTTGGTTTTAATCCTAACTCCTTTGACCTCCAGAATATCATATTTCAAGCCTTCCAATCCCTTAATGTAGAAGCTGATAAATCTTCTGTTATCCTGATTGTATTTCCACAATACTTGAATTGTTTCTTTCTGATAGCATAATATTTTCTCAATGACCTGGGAACTCTGGAATTTGGCTACAATATTCCTAGGAGTTTTCTTTTGGGGATGTCTTTTAGTTAGTGATTGGTGGATTCTTTCCATTTCTATTTTACCCTCTGGTCTAGAATATCAGGGCAGTTTTCCTGCTTCTTTTTGATCATGGATTTCAGCTAGTCCAATAATTTTAAAATTACTTCTCCTGGATCTATTTCCCAGGTCAGTTGTTTTTCCAACGAGATATTTCACATTGTCTTCTATTTTTTTTCATTCTTTTGGTTTTGTTTTATAATTTCTTGATTTCTCATAAAGTTATTAGTTCTATTTGCTCCATTCTAATTTTTAAGGAATTATTTTCTTCAGTAAGCTTTTGGACCTCCTTTTCCTTGGCCAGTTCTGTTTTTTAAAGGCATTCTTCTCCCTATGAATATTTTGGTCCTCTTTTGCCATTTGGGTTAGTTTGTTTTTTAAGGTGTTATTTTCTTTGGCATTTTTCTGGGTCTCCTTTATCAAACTGTTGACTTATTTTTCATTATTTTCTTGCCTCACTCTCATTTCTCTTCCCAATTTTTCCTCTACTTCTCTTAATTGATTTTCAAATTCCTTTTTGAGCTTTTCCATGGTCTGAGACCAATTCATATTTTCTTGGAGGCTTTGGATGTAGGAGCTTTGACTTTGTTGTCTTCTTCTGCTTGTATGTTTTGATCTTCCTTGTCATCAAAGTAAGATTCTGTAGTCTGATGTTTTTATCTCTGTTTGCTCATTTTCTCAGACAATTATTTGGCTTTTTAGCTGTTTGTTTTTAGCTGTGCGTACTCTCCTAAGCTTCAGGGGTTTTGTGCAGCTCTTTTTAGGGATACTTCTTAGGGATCTGTAAATTTTCAGCTCTTCCAACATGGTATGATCAAAGCAGAAGTGTGTACCCCTCTCCTGGACTGTGCTCTTGACTATGAGTGACCTCAAGCACTCTTTTCTGCCTTTGAACTATGAAGAGGATTCCCTCTCCACTGCTGCCACAAGCTCTGCCCTACTAAAACTCCTCCTCACCCCGGGACCACCACCCAGGACTGTGACTCAGATCAAAGCAAAAGAATCCTGCCTCAGCTTGAGCAAAGAGATCACTTCAAGCCCTCTCTGATCAAGCAAGTCCCTGCTTTTACTCCACTATCTTGGCTCTGTCCACTCTCCTACTCTTGATAATTCTGTCCTGTCCCTCACACAAGGCAGGGTATTCATGTTCATCAATAAAGAGAGCATTCCTCACCAATGGACTTTGGAAAGGGGATTACATAGGGGACTCTGTCAACATGATTGTGATATTTCCTGGAGATGTTCAGCAGCATTTGAGTACAGATAAAGGAGATATATGGGAGAAGTAATTAGGGGTTGGCTGGTGATAAGACAAGGACGCAAGGAATTTGAGTGTAGGGAATAGTGTACGACTATACTGATTCACTAATAGGTCAAGATTTAGAAGGGAGGAGAGTGTAGCCAGAACAGAAGTAATGACTTGGCAAAATACTGTAGGGTAGAGAGATTTTTGTAATAATGAGGACAAAGAGTTGTTTAGGAGGAGTAAGGTATAGGGAGAGATGGAGCAATAAGGAATCAAATAAAGGAGTTCAGAGTTCTTGATTCTGTAAGTGGAACACTTTTAGGGAGATGGCAAGGTCTAGATGTTAAAGTCCTTGACCATGCCTATGTGTATCTGAGGTGAAATAGAGTAGTATATCATGGGGTTTAAGTAGACTGAGAAAGTGGGAAATTAGAGTAGTTAAAGAAATATTAGTATATATGTTCAAATCCCATAGTAGGAAACAAGGAGCTGGGGTAAAGACACTAATGCCAGATACTGAATTCATTGAGAAAGAAGGGAAAATGTCTTGGGGATAGATACTAGCACCAGGCTCTAGACTGGGTAATCTAAGCAGATGCTTCAGGGATATTCATAGTTAAGGGGCTAGATGTGGATAATAATTCTGCAAGAGAGACTGAGGAACAGCCATCAGGCAGGAGACAAACCAAAAGAGATGAGAGAAGGGTAATCCCTAATACCCCTCAATTCAGCACCCTCTCCTGCACCACCTACCAAGCTCTGACAGGACTGAATTAGCCAACTCACAGTTTTGCAAGAGAACTCAACTTTGCCACTCCCTCTGCCCTATGCCTCAGAAAAGCAAAAGGCAGAAGCTTGCTGTGTATGGGACAGCAGGATAATGGTGTTCTATCTTGCATCAGAATTCAGTCAGAGAACTAAAGACCAAAGGAACCTGGAATAGGAAGCTAATGCGTATAGATATGTAGTCCTCCATTAAGTGTAAAGGAAAGAGGCCAGCCACAAGCTGGGGTGATCTCTCTCTCTGCATAGAAGTCACTTAAAATCACTTGAGGCAGAGACTAAGACTGGTGAAATGTTAATTGCTCAGTGTGGGAAGAAGCTGAGATGGCTTTGTGGTCTAGCACCCCCAGGTAAACTTCAATCAAGGGTCAATGAGTCATAAAGTAAGCAATAGAGAAATATGCGGGAAAATGTCTGAAATTACCAAAGGTATGGGAAGGAAAGAACCTTAAGTCTAAGTGAATAAACAAACAGGGAAGATAATAATAACTGAAGAGAATTAGCTAAATAAGTCCAGACATCTATGAATAATTACTTCAAGACAAAGGAAATTAAATCAACAGGAAATGAAGGAGGGGACCTTGTGGATTCCCAACAGAGTATGAAAACACAGCAAAATGTTCTTGAATAATTTAAACGAAAAATAAAAATTTTGAATGCCGAATTCATGGACTGCATAATGAAAATCATTGGCAGAATAGAAAAACTTGAATATATGGTGACAAGTCCCTCCAAAGAAACAGAAGAGAGAATAATTGATTAGGAATACAAATACACAGAAATAAAAGATGATCTGGAATAAGAGAGCAAAAAGTTAAAAGAAAGACTGATCTTCATGCAAATAAAATAGATGCGAAGAGATAATTTAAGGATTATGGATCTCCCAGAACATAAGCCACAAGATACCTAAACACCATAATGCAAGAAGTAACATAAGAAAAAATACCTAGAATGTTCAAACACAGAAAACAAAATGCTATTCAAAGAATACACAGAATACTGCCAGAAAAACAAAACAATACACTGCTGCCAACTCCAAGACACAAAGTGATTAAATTTAATAATCCCAATGATAAGCCACAAATAATATGTGACCAAGAGAGAGACTTTCAAATATAAAGGAAAAGAAATTCCAATAACATAAAACTATTCTGCACCCACCAGAAATCACAGGAGAGAATGGAATATATTCCTAAGAGCAAATGAGATCAAGATGCCACACAAAATGGTATACCCTGCAGATTTTAGCCTAAACATTAATGAAAAATGATGAACATTCAATAAAAGAGAGGCATTCAAAGGATTCCTTGGAAGAAAACCTGACCTAAACAAATTATTTGTTTTCAAACATCCCAGAAAACAGAAAAACAAAAAAGGTAAGGAAAGAAGTTGCTACCAAGGACAACAAAAACACAGTTACAATAGAGAGACTATTAAGAGATTGCTTTCTAAATGTACACAAAGAAAGGAGGATGAAAGAAAGGAAATTGAAGTGATGATGGAGAAACAGGTCTGAAACATCATGGACTAAACCTTGCAATCCATCTTCAGGGACTAAATTATGGAATGGAAGGACACATAAAAGAGAGGAAGTAAGAAAAAATACAGAGGGGAAAATGTAATATACCCTAATGATGTCAAAGGTTAACAATGAAGAGAAAAGAACTCCTGCAGTCTCTCATAAAACTAAAATTAAATAAAATAAATCTATAGGAGAATGGGCAGAGAGGCAAAAGGAAAGATTGATATATGAATAAGAAAGGGGGAAATCTTGTTTCAGGGGTGCCATTAATCAATGCTACCCTACGGGAAGAGAGATATTCCTTAAAGAGATGTAAGGATCTTACAACAGGTACAATTTGCAGGGATTTGTTGCTTAGAGAGACTACTTATCCTGTCTCGGAAGGGCAATCAAAATTAGATTATGGTAATGTAAAAAAGAAAAAAGACCTTAATAAAAATGTATTTTTAGAAAAGAAATCTATTGTCTGTTTTCATCAGCTAATTCAAATTTTCAGTGAAAATTTTTCTCAATTTACTATAGAATTTAACAGTGATAGGACCAAGAGAGCTGGGAAAAAAAATGTTGCAGGTTATTATTTATTTTGGATTCAGTTAAGAATTTGAATTACAAATAGACATGGAAATATATTGAGGAGTAAAAAAAATCACTGAGTTTCTCATTTCAAGGGATAAGATGAATATATGCTATATTATATGTGTATATTGTATATACATTTTATTCTGATTTTTTTGGAAATGGAAACATAAATGGAAATGGAAAATTATTCTTAATGTTCTCTTTTAATATAGTCTTGATTGAGACAAAAGTATGAACTTAGTTAAAGTCTTAGGTTGTTATTGCTGTTTTAAATTAAAACAGTTGTTCTGTTTGTCCTTCATTCTGAAAGACGACCATGACATCAGGATGATGATATGACGTGCAGTTGACTTTTATTTCAGTGAGGGAGGGCTGTGCAACGTCACCATCCTTGCTTTCTTCTCCTGAGCCATCTGGGTCCAGGATATTCAACAGGATGACTGGAGATGGCCCAGGATGCCATGGGAGACCCTGGCCCTTTCAGGCTAAGGTCTTATCACATTCTCACTTTGAGTGAGATACACCCATTCAATGAATAGGCTTCTTTAAGTAGCTATTCAAGGGTATGGCCCCTCATAAGAAAAAAAATCAGACTGGGAGGGGAAGACCCTCAGGGTTCCTGGGTAAAAGAGAAACAATTACTATTTAGTTATTACATTCACCCTGTGCTAGGTGGTTGGGGACTTGCCCGGTGTGTGAGTTCCAGAGTGAATTGGGTTTAAGACTTGATGTTTGAGCAAGAAATGTAGCCAGTAAACCCAGAAGCAAAAAGGCAGCTTTTGGGCATGCAGTGTACCTTCCCTGGGTAGAACATCAAAGGAAAGGAGAGGAGAGGAGAAGAGGGGAGGGAAAAGGAGGGGAGGGGAGGGAAAGAGAGGGAAGGGAAGGGGAGAAGAGGGGAGGAGAGGGGAGGGGAGGGGAGGGGAAGAGGAATAGAAGGAGGAGGAGGAAAACAATAGGTAGGAGACAGAGAGAGAGAGATGTTTTGTTTTATCCCCTATATATCCCTTCACAATGAACCTGATTTTTATTTGTTATGGCATAACATTGGCCCTAGAGATAACTGTGACCAATGATTGACTCTGAGAATGGCCATCAGTCACCTGGCTTATTTTTTATAACATGTGCTCTCTTTGTAGGGTATTCAAAAAGACAGCTGTGAATCCAATCAGAATATCACATGTAAAGTTGGCTATCCTTTCCTGAAAAGAGGAGAAGAGGTGAGCAGATTATGGAAGCTTCATCTACCAATCTGTATGTGAAAGTTGGTGTGTTCCATGTCATTTGTGTGATTGTGCCTGACAGGCCAAATGTAATGGTAGGAGGAAGGAAAAGGAATTCACAGGCTTAGACAACTTGAAACTCTAAATATTTATCCCAAAAATTAGTCGCTAAGACCCAAAAGCAAGTTCTTTCAAATGAACATTTGGTTGAATTTGGTTTATATGCTATATACTATTATATACTATTTAAAATATATACTATTTAAAATTATCATGGATGTTATATACTATTTAAAATAAGGATAAATTCTATACTATTTAAAATTATCAGGGATGCCATTGGCAAGCAGTGATTATTAAAAAAAAAAAAAAGCATTGGCTTATACCTCAGATGAAGCCCATTGGCCTAGACTGTGGAAAGAAACAAATGGAACTTTGTTGGAGCCTGGAACTTTGGCTCTAAAGATAAACTTGAGATCCAGATGGACTGGAGGTGGTCTTTTTCTGTTTCTGGAGATAGTTCACATTCAAAAGAAAAACAGGGAATATATCTTATTCCATAAAAGAAAATTGTCTTGTCTTTCCAACATAATCAGATATTATTTATAGAAAAATAAAATGTAAATACAATCATGAATAGCTTTTCTTTCATTTTTACATGTTTGTTTTTGTTCAAACTTGCATTTAATTCTAAAATATTTGGTCAGGTCATCTACTAACTATAGATTTAAAGAGGGAAATGTTTAACTAATCAAAATGCCATCCATGATTAATAAAAAATGTTACCTTACTTGAACTGGAAAAAAAGTGCAAGGCTGAAGGGAAGATACTACCATAGAGCTTCCATTCCCCATCTTCTTTCCCTATACATTACTTATCTTTGAACAAGATAAGATGTCGAAACAGATTCCTATTGTCATGAAACGTTCAGTCTAAACAGACAATGGCCCAATAGACAAATGACCAAAGAGAAGAATTGTGGAATGGGCAAAGCCACAAAGCTTTGATGAAGGCTTTCAGCTAACTAATATTGCAAATGAGAACTCAGCCTGAGGCCTTTTCCAAAATCACATGTGGCAAACTAAAAAGAGTCATCAGACTGACAAAAATGTCCCTCTTAGCCAACCCAAAAAATGTCCAAAAAGACTGCTCCATCTTATTCTTTAGATTATACTCCTTAGCTTATACATATATTCATATATACATGATATTTCATTTTAATTCTACCATATTCACTATATCTTATATGATCTTGGGAAGGAATGTCAAATGAGGTATAACCATTTAGAGTATCAGTATCTATTATATGCTTATACCTATTTAAGTTTCAAGGCACTTTTAATCTAAACAATAACTACTTTTAAATATAGTGATTTCATGGTGTAAAATAATTCTTAAACTTCTCGTCATTTTTCGGTTTGAGTAGATTAATTTGTGCAAGGTGAATATTGTTGCTAAAAGCTAACTTTTTGTTATTCATGTGTTTGAACTAAAAATATCTTTTTATTGCACAGATATCTTTCAAAATACTATTTCAGTTCAATATATCCTATCTTATGGAAAATGTGACCATTCACATAAGTGTAACAAGGTTAGTTTATTTTTTTTCACACTAATACTTGGGTATAAAGAATTAATTTAGTTTTTTTTTTGTTCATACTTATGATTTCCCTGGTTTAGGGAGAATCCTTTAACAAATGCACATGGGATATTTTTAGAACTTACAGTCTTGAAGAGCTACATGAGGCAATTAAAATTGAAATGACTTACCCAGGATAACAAAGTTACTTGGTGTATCAAAGACAGGATCCAATCCTAGTCTTTTTAATGCCAGGGCTGACTCTTTACCCGCTATGCTACATGATTTCTAAAAACCTTTTGTTTTAGAAAACCAAGTCATTCCTTAAAATTCCTTATTATTCGTATAATACCAATACAAGTAGAAAGCACTGAACCCCATTGTTTTCTTAGAAGTGGAATTGTTCCATCATTTTGCAGTCATGTCTGATGGTCCCATCTGGGGTTTCTTGGCAAAGATACTGGAGTGATTTGCCATTTTCTTCTCCAGCTCATTTTATAGATGAGAAAACTGAGGCAGAGAGGGTTACGTAATTTGCCCAGAGCCACACAGCTAGTAAGTGTCTGAGACCAGATTTAAGTTGAGTCTTCCTGACTCCAGACCCAGCATTTTATCCACTGTGCCACCCAGCTGCTTGAAATGATACATATGAATAGACTAAAGTAGTGATGAGGAAAGACAAGAAAAGAAGAGGGGGGAAGAAGAGGACAGACAAGGGGAAATTAAAACCACATTATCTGTATAAGATCTAGTAACGAAACTCACTATAAAAGTGCAACTAGCAAAATATTACAAGATTTAGGGATAAGCTATTCTCAGTTCACCAGCGGCAGGGATGCAAAGGAGAAGAGGAGGTAAAGAAGAAATAAATTCACCTGGTCCCAGTATGAGAGCAAATTCTGTAGAAACAGGACTTCCTTGAGCCTGTCAGAAAGCCAGATGAGGCTACATCTGCTCCTGATTACCTTCTATTCAGAGTAACCACACCCTGCCCTTGCAATTAGCTGGCTTCTGGTCCTGGCATGCTCTGGCACACTCCTGGGCCCCTTTCATCTACATGGATTCAACTATTCTTGAGAATCTGCCCTACACTCCTCCTACTCCCTATGATGCTTCAGCCTCTCCTATCAGCTAAAAAAAATCCCTCTAAATTTTGTGTTTGCACCCTTGCTGATAATTATAGATAGCTATCTCTGCAACCTCTGTAATATTAAATTTCTCTTAAGTCCCTTAAAAATTCTAAAACTTGTTGTCACTTTATTTCAAGAGAGTAGACTGAATCTCAACTTCAAATTGCTAAGGTTTCTGATTGTCTTTAATAGTACTTGTCATCCAAATCAGTCAGCTCCTTTGACCCTTATCTTGGAACAAAGGCAGGAAAATTTTAAATGACCTGCCCCACCATGACCTCAGTCGGCCCCACATACAAGCATTTACCACCCAAGCCACATTGATGCCTCCCTTTGCTATCCCTGAGTCCCTGTCCCTTTCCCCTCTGTGTGGAAACTGGAGTCACCACAACTCAGTTCTTCCCTGGCAGGCTCCTCATCCATCAAGCAATCAACCAATTATTGAATATTCATTTAGTACCTACTCCATATGTTTTGTATGTCCTCTGTTTTGGTTATTGAGGGTGATACACTGTAATAACTGTAAGGCATTGCTCCCTCCTTTCAAGAGGCTTACATTTTAGATGGGGATAAGATGTACTGTGAAATGAAAACTAACTGAAGACTAAGTGAATGAGTGTTCAGTTAGTTACTGGTGTATTCATAGGAGTAACTAAGGTGTGGTTGAAGGAGAGTTGCACTAGACATCAGTCCACCAAGGAAAAGGCCAAGGTTGACCATTGATTTGCTGTGCAACCTCAGGAAAATTTGTATTTGTCCAAATAAGTGTGCCTCCAGAATCCTTATCTCCCTTCAAGATTCAGTTCAAACATTACATCCTACATGAGGCCTTCTTGAGTTTCCAGTTACAAGTGATTCCTCCAATTACACGGCTAGAGGTAGCTCAGTGGCACAGTGGGTAGAGTGGGTAGAGTGCTGTCCTCCAGGAAGGAAGATTTAAGCTTAAATCCAACTTCAGGCACTTGCTAGCTGTATGGCCCTATGCAAGTCATTTAATACATATTTGATTCAGTTTCCTCAACTGTAAAGTAGGATTAATAATAGCAACCACCTCCTAGGGATATTGTAAAGAGCAAATGTGATAGCCATGGTAAAGCTCTTGGCACACAATAAGCACAATATAAATGTTAGCTATATTACGTATTTATCAGCATATTTGTTTCTTCCTCCAGGAGGAGAAAAGGCCCTTTAGGGGACAGATACAGTTTTTATTTTTATCTCCTTATTTCCAGTGCCTAACATATTGTCTGGGAAGAGTAGGTGTTTAGTAAATACTTCTTAATTAGTAAATCAAAATATTGCCCACATTTTCTTCAAAAAATATGTTTTGTTTAAAATTTTAACTAGGTCTAAAATCACATTCCTAGTAAGAAAAAAGTAATGAAGACAGAGAGCAATGATAATAAAAAGGGAATAAAACAACTTTATTTGAATTGAAAGAAATATAAAAAGAATTTCACTGTAAATATATTTTATACAACAAGCTTATCCAATTGTTTTTCAATGAATATCTTTATAGGGGTGAGGACAGGTAGTGGGATTTCATTGGTTCTGGGAACTTTTGGGTGAGGAATTTCCCTCAGTCAATGCAAGTTTTTATCATGTGTCACTTCTTCTCAGAGGCAGTGACTTACCAAAGATCATACATCCAGTATGTGAATCAGAAATGGGACTTGAATCCAAATCTTTATGACTTCACCTCCAACTCACAATTCACTATGATATGTGTGTATATGATATATGTAGACATTTGAAGATTATAACCTATACTGGAAAGCTGTCTATATTTGGTCCATATGATAAAATAAAAAAAAGGATGGTAGAACTTCTAAGCTCCCTTTCAGTTCTTATATTCTTTAACTTTAGTCTGATCAAGAAATTGGCATCAGCATTTGGAATGATTCTTAAAGGATGAATGGGATTTGGATTAGTAGAGAAGAAAAAAGAGAATATTTTAGGAAGGTATCAGCAAAGATACATAGGCATGGAAAATAGCCTAGTTCAACAGAATAAAAGGTTCATCTAGAAAAGCAATATGGTGTAAGGCCAGAAAGGCAAGCTGGGTCAGATAGTAAATACCAGCGTAAGAAGGTTAAACTTTATCCTCATTCATTATTAAATACTCCTATCTCATGTGCCATCTTCCTTTCTAGGCATCCTCCCTCCCCACAGTTTATCAACACTATTAAGTGAAAGGAGTGATGAGAGTGCATGCCTATTTCTTGAGCTTTCTTTTCTAAAAGAATAGCTACAATTTGAGTTACCGTAAATGTGTTCCGTGTGGTCTTGACCTAGGTTTTCTTTTTAAAAAAGGTGCATGTCAGATATAATTGATGTCACATTTGCTGTCTTCTCAATGGGTGGGAGAGGGGTGAAAGGGAGGGATAGAGTTTGGAATTCAAAAAAAATTTAATGACTACTAAAAATAAATGATAAAATTGGAGAAAGAAATTTTAAAAAAACTGGTGGGTGGTGGGTGGTGGGGAGAGAAGCAAGGGAAGTACTGCAGGTGGCTAAATCTTTTGAGGAAAAGCCTTGTTAAATAAATAGAACCCTAGGGCTAGAATGAAATATTTTGGGGAAAACAATATAATGTCAGTCCATGCCAAGGCTGTTCAATAAAACTACAGGAAACATGGAATTTTATTGCTCTAGCCCATGAAGGAAAGGGCTAGATGCCACTGGTAGTAGTCTCTATTTTTTAGTCTAGCTTCTCAAAAGTGTGTTTTTATTTTTAGAAATTTTGAATTCTTTCTCAAGTGTGCAGCAATATCTCTAAATGGCTAATTGCAACAGAAGCACTGTTCTAAAAAAAATAAAACAAAATAAAATATAGATGCCAATACTATGCAGGATGTCTTAATATTATCTAATAATATGTTGGTCATTTTCTAGTGACAGTGAAGAACCTTTGGAAACCCTTTCTGACAATGAAATAGATATTTCTATTCCAGTAAAATATGAAGCTGGACTCCAGTTTTCCAGGTAGATAAACATCTACTTTTTACTGTTTTGTAAGGGAAAGCATTTCTGAAATCTAGAAAATAGTAATGCAACATTTTATAGGTTTACAAAGTACATCACCTACAACACCCCTAATGAGATATGTAGGACAATTATTTTCTCCATTTTACAAATGAGGAAACTGAGGTTTAGAGATAATGATGTACTCATGAATCTTAGTCCTTATTCTGTACACTTAAGTGGTGACCATGCTCACATTCTGGGCAAAATAAAAAGATTGAAAACTATTACTTGGGGATGAGCAGGATGCTCTCAGAAAAACATGGAAAGACTTACATGAACTAAGGCAAAATGAAATGAGCAGAACCAGGAGAACATTGTACATAGCAGCAGCAATATTGTATGATGATCTTCTATGACTAACTTAGCTATTCTCAGCCATACAGTGATCCAAGACAATTCTGTGGAAATTATGATGAAAGGTTCTGTCTGTCTCCAAAGAAAGAACTTGTAGACTGAATGCCAATAACAGAATGACTTACATAGAATGTGTCTTATTTGACTATGCTTATATAACCTATCTCAAATTGCTTACCTTCTCAATGAAGTGGGGAAGAGGAAGGAAAGAGAGAATTTGGAACTCAAAATTTGAAAAAAAAGTTAATATTGTTTTTACATTTAATTGGGAAAAAATAAAATGTTAAAAATGTTATAAAAAAAGAAAACTATTATTTGAGTTTTTATTTTTTCTTTCAATTATTTTAAAACTATCTTTCCATTCCAGACTTTTATTTATATTTATCTTTTCAAATATAACTTTTTATAAAAGTTCATCCCTAATAAAACTCCCTAAGCAAAGGAGAGTGCTAGAATCATGCTAACATAAATATCAGGAACAAGCAAATTCTAAGAATCAATGTCAAGCAAAATTAGGAAGTCATAAAAGAAAAAGAATTGTAAGACATACAAACCTACCTTTGTTCATTTTTTTTCTTTTTTGTAAATTCCTTTTCCAATATGTTGTAACCACTTTTCCTATTACTTTGGCTTTCTGCAAGAATTCCTTCCATTCCATTTATTGAAAGACAAATTCCAGTAAAGTATTTCAATTTTTGTTCATCTTTCCTTGACTTTCTTCTGGAATTATGCTTAAGAAAACTATCAAAATTCAGTTGACACCACCACGATGAATGGATAATAGCAAAGTTACAATTATGAGCTTAGAGTTTTAAACTTTAAAAAAGATACAAATTTTTTTTTTAAAATCCTTATTACAGGAAAATACTGGCTTTCTGTGAATGTTCATTAGCCACAAATGAAACTACAGAATCCATATAAGTTTTTCATTACTGTATGTATGATTTATTTTTTAAATTATTTTCATTAAAATACAGAGATGCCAAAAATGTCAACACTAATTGAATTGCATTCTCTCTGACTCTTTTCAACTTCCTCAAACCTCAACTATGTTCCAATATAAGGATTTAGACTTTCTGACCCTAAGTAGAAGCAGTAGAAGAATTCCCCCTAGTCTATATGCATGCTTATTTTTTGGAATTACATGACTTAGAGTAGAAAGAAAAGAATCAAAATGAATAAAAACAAAACTTTTTTTTTCTTTTTTATCAATACGTTTTAAGCTCTGCAAGTGAATATCACATTTCAATTGCGGCCAACGATACAGTTCCTGACGTTATTAATTCTACCAGTGACATTGGAAATGAAATCAATGTTTTCTACTTGGTAAGAAATAGCTACTAAAATTGTATCTTAAAGGACTTAGTTGTAAGCTTTTAAACTAGGTTATATGTCATAACATCTATAGAAATTGTTTGTCCTAAAACATTAATCTTACTGCTCTAATTCCTTAGAACCATACTAGCTTTTCCAAAATTCCACTGTTTAAAATATTTTTAAATCACTGATGATATTTACATTTTGAATAAATGACAGGGTCAGGGGACCATCTCCAGTTGCCCTGATCTATATCTTGCCACTGGACCCCGATGGCTCTGGAGGGGATAGTGAGGCTGGTGACCTCTCACAGCCCTCCCTCACTTAAATCCAATTCATTTTCAAATCATGGTATTACCTTCCTGATGTCACGGTCCTCTCTAAGAAAGAAGGACAACCAGCAGCTACAACACCAAATGACAGGGTCATAAAAATCTCTAACGTCCTACGTTAGTGGGACAATGAACTCTTTATAAAAGCGAACCAAAAGCTGACTCTTTATAAAAGCAAACCAAGGAACGATTCCACATTTTGTTGCTCTTTACATCAATTATTTACTCAGTATCCCTACAATAATAGTCACATGTAGTGAATATTTAAGGTGAGAATTCCAAAACAATCTTGGCATTATTTTTTCCTCTATACATGTACATTTCAGAAAAACTAAAATATATTTCTATTTATACACACAAAGATAATTTAATAAGAAATGGTACCATTGTCTCCTTTGCTAACATTCCTAAACTAGTGTCTCATCATGGTTTAGATCTGATCCATCTGCTTTTAGAGGCCTTGCCTTTAAAGTCTGGTAGGTTCAGTCAAGCAGGAAGGGTTCAAGTGTGGGTCCAGCAGTCGCCTGTATGTGTTTTGTCCCAGTACTGGTCTAGCCTGGTTCAGAAAGGCTCAGCAGCTGAAACACTCACCAGGGGATTTTGTTTTCAGCCACAATCACTGAAAAGGTCATCCAGGAAAGTGTAGAAGTGTTCCTATCTGAAATAATATAAGGAATCCCTGTATCTGGAGAGAGATCCTTGACATGTCTTGTATTGACATATATATCATTGGCTAACAATATTACTCATGTTAGATCCTAGGTTGTTTTCCACTATGATTTTTTTTTCTTATGACCTTTCCACACACACACACACACACACACACACACACACACACATTTTACTAAGATAGTGAACCCTCATAAAGTTGAGCTGCTCTCTTATTCTATATAATTTCCAGTACACAAAGGCCCAATTGAAGCAAAAGTGATTCAGTTTAAATAAAATCATTAAAATGCATTTACAACAGGATGGTAATACAATATAAGAGTGGATAGGGATAACTTCCACTGTAAAATGTCTTTTTCTCCATTACAAACTGAACAAAGAAAAAAGAAAACTCTTATAAGTGAAAAAAATGGCACCCTCTAGATCTCTAGCATAAACGTGTTGTTGTTGCGTTACCACATGATTGTGGTAACACGTTGTGTGAACCACATGATTATTCCCATGGGCAATCTGATGAATATTTATGACTATATACATAAGAGAAGCTATCTAAATAAAACACATAAAATTTATCTATCACCTGTCATGTCAAGATAAAGGTGCAGACTGACTTCAAAGAGTAAATTAACTTTGCTGTATGAGATTCAGTGGGAAATTACAGTGTTTTCACTTCTATGCCATGGCACTCTGGAATGGCTATGGAATTTAGTGTGGTTAGGTTGCCCTGTCTGCATTCCCCATTCCTGAATAAAATGCCAGACTTAAATAAGGTGAGGGAATACGAATATTCAAAGAAGTTATGTGAAAGTATTCAGATATTTTGCTTCTTCAATCCATCAATCACCAAGGGTCAGAGTACGCCAAGGGTAAGAAACAAGAAGCAAAATCAGAAGTCCCAGAAACACTCTAACAAGTGATTCTAGACTTTTAGAACTAGAAGCCCTGACCTAATTTGAAGCCACCAGATGTTAGGTCCAGATGTGCTGAGAAGTCCTTCTAAAAGGCCTAGCCAGGTAGCTCCATTTCAGAGCACCCAAATGGAGATAGTCCGGATCTCTTGGTATTCTCTCAAGTGGGTCACCTAGAATTCAAATCACCTCAAAGAAATGCATGGAATTCCTAGAAACTGGTTGCAGATAAGTGAAGCAGGACTTTGGTTTCCCACTAGATAATTTTACCTTACATCGGCCACTTCTGGGTAGACAAATATCCTTAGTTAAATGAATTCATTCTTCCTTTTCTCTTATCATTCATTCTGTCATACCAGCCCAACTCTGTATGAGATGAGTCTAGATTGCCTCATTCAGCGTTTTAGTTCAAAGATTCCACTGGAGGCATCTACCTACTCCTAATTTTCTTGAGTGGGAAATTTTCCTGGCTATGAAAACTAAGAGGTGTTGACCAGAATAAGAACATTAATGTAGGTAAGGATAACCAACACTAGAAATTGCAAGCATGAATTAAACACGATGTACTTAATCAGGCTTTTCTTTTATTTTGTACAGATCCGAAAAAGTGGACACATTCCCATACCAGAGCTTAAGATGAATATTTCATTCCCCAACTTAACATCGGATGAATACCCTGTGCTTTACCTAATTGGATGGTCATCTTCTGATGTAAGTCATGTTCCTTTACCTTCTTTCCCTTACTTTCAGACTATGATTGCGTTTTCATGAACTGTTAAACTCTTTAGATGTGTTAGTTGCTTATGCTGAACTTTTTTGTCTTTGTTGCAAGGGATGGCTTGAAGGGTTGGGAAAGGAGGAAAAATGTTTTCAGAAATATTCACCTTCAGAAATAATCGCCTCTCAGAAAGGCAATTTAAATAAACAAAGGAGATCCATAATATTTATTTTATCCATTCTTTTATTTATTTTGGAGGCAACTGCGGTGAAGTGACTTGCCTAGGGTCACATAGCTAGTAAGTGTCTGAGGTCAAATTTGAACTCAGGTCCTCTTGACTCCAGGGCTGGTGCTCTATGCACTGGGCCACTTCCCTGCCCCAGAGATATATAATAGTGGTTTTATTTTCTATCATGTAAGAAAATTGTTGCTGAAATAAACTTAGTGTCCTTCACTTTGTCTGTCAAGTGCTTTGCCAAAGCATATAATAGAAATATAGGGCAGCTAGGTGGTGCTCTGGGTAGAGCACTGGGCTTGTAACCAGGAAGACTCATCTTCAGGAGTTCAAATCCAGCCTTAAATATTTAATGGCTGAGTAAAACTAAGCAAGTCATTTACCCTCTGTTTGCCTCATAAGTAAAATGAGCTAGACAAGGAAATAGCAAACCACTCTAGTATCTTTGCCACGACAACCCCAAAATGGGGTCATGAAGAGTCTGCCATGACTGAAATGAATTAATCAAAACAAAATTTACTCCCAATTAAAAAAAAATTCAACTGACGAGTAGTTTAGTAGACTTAAATCCATTAAAACAAATAATTTACTATTATGCATACTACACTGATTGTCACTTAGCTAAATTTCATCCATTGAGGTCCCACTCTAATGTCTTGTCCTATTTTGGAGGTGATCTTGGTTTCTCAATGGCTATGCCAGGAGTATGCCAGCTATGGCAAGGAACACCAAGCTAGATGGGTTTCAGGTTTGGTCTGAGGGGTAGTTTGCATGTTTCACTGTCCAGGATCCATCTAGCACCGTATGGAGAGGATCATCACCAACTAGTTACAGGGTGATGATTTATTTTGGGCCAAGGAACTTCTCAAAAGATATTTGCCTGTGTCAATGAAGGAAGTAAGCCCCACTGATATAATCACAGGTCACTAAAGTTCTAACCTAAATAGTGAATATGTTTGCAGTTGTAAGGTAAGCCTTAAAGTAGTTTCTCCTGGGAACTTGGGGTAACTGTTGTGTCAACCACTTATTAAAGTGATACTTAAATAATGTCATGGGCAACTCAAAAAAAATAAGTATATAAAATATACTCTCTTCACTTTTGCATTTTATTTTAGAAAACAATAGAATTATTAAAAGAGATCTGGAGCATTCATGATAATTAATATATTGATTTTTCTCTCATTTTTATAAAAAATAAGATGACATTCAGAACAAAGATTGAACAAGAATCCAGACATAATCATTGCTAGTAGATTTATAGGTCTTTAAGGTTTGCAAAGACCTTTTACAAATATCTCATCCCTACAACCACCCTGTGAGATAGGTGCTATTATTATCCCCATTTTTCACATGAGGAAACTGAGGCACAAAGAGATTAAATAGCTTGACCAGAATCACACAGCTGGTAAGTGTCTGAGTCAGGTCTTCCTGACTCCAAGTCCAGCCACTTTGAACACCTTGTGGCTCCATGAATATTGTAACTAAACAACTAGGGCAGCTATGTGATGCAGCGAATAGAGTGCTGGGCCTAGAGTCAGGAAAATTCATCTTCTTGAGTTCAAATTTGGTCTCAGACACTTATTATGTGTGTGACCCTGGGCAAGTCACTTAACCCTGTTTGCAGTTTCCTCATCTGTAAAATGAACTGGAGAAGAAAATGCAAACTACTCCTGTATTTTTGCCAAGAAAACCTAAAATAGGGTCATGGAAAGTTAGATATGACTGAACAATAAACCATCATCAAATAACACTGACTAAACTTTGACTTAATCTTACCCAAGTGTTGTCCAAAGGTTTTTTTGGTTTTCACAGTTCCTGACCCAATAATATCTGTTTCACTCTGGTCTCACTTTTCACTCTGCCAAGCAAAAGTTTGTTCTGAGTCCTCAAGCTCTAAATTATATCTGTTCTGTGGACTGACAAAAAGGTCTCCTAAGACCCTTCATGCATTTGTGTCCTAACTTTTATTTATTTAGCCTTTTACAATCTAATCAATTTCTAAAGACGTTTTAAAGAGGTGGAACTCTTTTTTCCTCTCTTGCCTCTTTTTTATCCTTTTTTTTTTTTAATTTTTAAACTTATTTTCAGCTCATGGAATAAAATAAGCATTTCCACAACACAATACAATAAAAAGGTGATTGCACATAAAACTGCAAATCTATCATATACAACTTGATTCCCTCTAAATATACCACAGTTATAATGTAAATTTCTATTTTTTTGTTTTTTTCTTCCCTCTCCTCTTACCCTAGAGATGGCTCACAATAGACACAAATAGGTATATTTTTAGAATTATTCTATACATACTTCTATTTATGTAGAATTATTCTATACATGCTTCTATTTTTCAGTTCTTTCTCTGGATGCAGATAGCATCTTTTTTCATATGTCTTTTATTTTAATGTGGGCATTTATAATAATCAAAAGACAGTCTCTCAAAGTTGTTCTTAAAACAATTTTGCTGTTGCTGTACACAATGTTCTCTTGATTCTGCTTACTTCATTTTTCACTTTCCTTTTTTCTTTTCATCTTTTCTAAGATCATTGAGATCATTATTTCTTATAGCACAGTAGTGTTCCATCACAACTTGTTCAGCCATTGCTCAGTAGATGGAATCCCAGTAATTTTCAGTTCTTTGCCACCACAAAGAGGGATGCTATAAACATTACATTCACATTCAAAGTTGTAATTACTATTTGTAACTTTCTTTCCATCTTATTTTTACTTACTATTGTCTTTCTCAGCCTCTCTTTTTACCCCATCCTTGTTACCTTAGACCACCATAACGTCTTCATTTGTAATACTTGTGTAAAATGCCTTTTATCAGAAAGCATAAACTAGGACAGAGGAGACGCATAAATAGAGACCCCTTCAAACACTCTCTTCCTGTATCACTTGCTGAGAAATATGTGATAGAACTGCTGAATGTGTCACTTTTGACAGTGTCCTATGGTCCCAGAAAGTAAATTTGTGAGACACTAGGACCTCAGAGTACAAGCAGGGAGATGTGAAATCAATCAATCAATAGGCTTTTATTAAGTTCCTATTATGTGCCAGGTACCGGGTTACGTTAGCTTTGGAAAAAGTCAAAAAGTGGAGTGGTTCTTGCCCATAAAGAGCCTATAATCTAATGTATGGTCTAACATGCACATATATAGGTATTTGCAAAAACAAAAATGAAAATATATAAAGTATACATAGAAAAGAAACTGGCAACTGGGGGGAATCATGAAAGGGCTCATGAAGAATGTAGTGTTTGAGTTCAGAGTTCAGTAAATGGAGGTAAAGATGTAGTGCAGTCTAAGTATGGGGCACAGCCAATGCAAACACATAGTGCAGGGAAATGATGTTTCATGTTTAAGGAACCAGAAGGCCAGACTGACTGGACTGTAGAGTGTTCAGATGGTAATAATGTTGAATAAGACCAAAAAAGTAGGAAGAAATCAGGTTGTGAAGAGTTTTAAATGACAAAAAGAGGAATTTGTATGTGATCTTCCTGGGGTCAGCAAACTACGTCTGGGGGACCAAATCTGGCCTATTGCCTGGTTTTGGCCAGTCCCATCCTGTAGTTTGCCAGTCCCAGCAATCTAGGTTATTAGGAACCACTACAGTTTATTGGGGTGTGGGGGGGAGTTAACAGGAGGGAAGTGGGGGAGTTGTGTGATACCATCAAACAAATACTTTAAGAAATTCACTTTACTAATTGTATGGAAAATGGACTAGAGCCCTAGAAGGCACTGGGGATTATTTTGTAATTGTTTATGTTTCACATTTGTCTATCCACAATCTCATGCTCTTTGATTAAAGACAAGAAGCTAAAGAGGCATGGTGAGGGGCTGTTGGCAGTTTGCACCTCTTGTGATCTCTGACAACCAACATCGAAATCCCTTGCTTCTGAGGTCTTAGTGGGTTTTTCTATTAGCAATCCCAAAAATGAGTCCCTATTTAAAAATTAAATTGTTATTAAATATTCTAGCTTTAGAGCAGCTTTGCATTTTCCATTTATACTTCAATATCCTAGGAATTTTAAAAGTATGTGCTTCTTATTCTGTCATATTTCATAAATTTTAGTAAGAGTCAAGCAACTCATGAGCATGAACTCAAATTGACTTCGTGAATGGTGATATTATGGCATCCTTTATGTCCTCTCAGAACATTGTGGTCGTGCTTAGCAATTAACCAATGCTACCATGGACAGTGATTATCACTTCCACATAGCTATGGCTATAGCTAATGATGCTACACATCAAAGCTGTTATGTGATCAAGGCCAGTGTTCACAATTAGTGCCTTTCTAAAAGACCTTTTTCTGTTTTCTTTTGATGGGGAGATGGGGGGCACAGAACCCCAATGTCTGATAAAGCAAGATTTTTGTCTCCTTACAGAATGTAAACTGCGGACCAACTAGTCTTCAAGATCCCTTCAGCATCAGCTTTGGAAAGCAAATGAGACCAAAATCTGGAGAACTCAAGACAGGCACCATTTCGGTAAATTTCAACAACTAAGAGACAAATGTTAACTTTAATAAAAATCATTAATTTACATTTCATACTTTCTGTTCAGTCTTATCAACTTCCACATCCCAAGTGAATAAATTCAACATTAAACTGAAGTGAATTGTTTTTGTTCCAGCATCTGACCTATAGTAGCAATGGTTGCTAATTGGTTTTCTTCCTCCCTCAAACAGAACTGCAATACCTGCAAATCTGCAACCATTATGTGTAATCTGATCCCTTCTGATGTAAGTCAAGTAAATGTGACATTCATCTTGTGGAAGTCAACATTCATAAAAGTAAGTGGCCTTCCTGACCTAGAGAGTTAATAATGCAAAGTAAATCAACAGATGCGTAGTGATGGTAATAATATTAATAATCACTCACATTTATATAGTATTTTACAGTTTGCAAAGATTTTCTTAATTCCTTTGCTCATTGACTTCACAGCGCTAGGAATTGTGGGGGAGATTGAAAATCCCTAATAGTTTTTTTTAAATTATAATTTATGAAATAAAACAAGCATTTCCATAATATAGAATAATAAAAAGGTGATTGCACAGGAAACTGCAAATCTAATATGTACAACTTTCTATTCCTGTTAAGTATATAATAAATTTACCATTTAAATTTATTTTTCTTCACTCCTCCCCCTTACTCTAGAGATGGTTTCTATTAGATGCAAATATGTAGACGGATAGAGAGACAGACAGACAGATGTGAAATCGTTCTATACATACTTCTATTTATCAGTTCTTCTTCTGGATACAAATAGCATCTTCCTTCATATGTCCTTTGTGGTTAGGTTGGGTATTTATAATAGTTAAAATGACTTAGTTGTTCCAAGTTCAAAGTGGTTTGAAAAAACCATTAAGAAGACTCAGGTTCTATTGCCGTCCCTACTGCTAAATGGTTGTGTAACTTTGAGTATTCTCTCCAAGATTCAGTTTCCCCATCTGTAAAATGGGGAAAATAAGAAGTAGATGTCTGGCCTCCAGACAAACTTGTATTTAAATCCCACCTTTTTCTGAGAGCTTCTAGCAGGGCAAAGCACTTAACTTCTCAATTCATCAAATGACTTATTAAAACTACAAATTGAAAAAATTGCCCATCTGTATTGGTAGAGAGTTTCCATACCAAGGAGCTCCTCGACCTATGAAATCACAGATACACTGCTTCCCTCATGACATTATCTGAAGGGAAATGCTTTGAAGCTGGAAAGAAATACATAATAATAAGGGTTATCATTAAAAGCTGTCAGATTTCTTTGTTAGAATCAGAGACTACAAAACTGGACGATGTTTCAGAACTCATCTAGTTCAACCCTCTCATTTTATTTTTTAAATTTTCTTCCTTATTATGAACTTAGTCATCTGGAAACACAAACATTTGAATATACAGAAAAGAACAAAAAGAGGGTTATATATGAACCTGCGAACTCACACTATGGATAGCTTTTAAGTGTATATTGAATTTAATAAGTAACAATTTTTTGCTTATTTATAGCCCCTTCTGAATTTCTTTTTGTCTTCTTCTGTGTATTTGTTAATGTTTTATTGATCCTTTTTTTTTTTAAAAAATTTGCATTTCTATTATTCACCACAACTTTCATTTTTACAGATGTAACACAGTGACCACCCAAGGTTACATGGTGATAACAGGTTTCTTTTTCTTCTGTCTTTGAAAATAAGAATCCATTCTGGTTCCATAATATCACAAGATTTAGAAACCTATAACAAAAATAAATAATGGATACATGGTGAAACTCCTATCTGCTGGTCATATCAGTGGACATCTCTGCTAAAATCCCACTTCACTAGGCATGGAGACAATCCTGGGATTTTGAAGGTTATTCCAGTAATCTCCATGCTTTCACAATTTCTTCTGAACTTGGAAAGATTCCAGGGCAAGTCTGCATGTCTGTCATTCAAGAACCAGTCTAGCTAAGTTCAGAAAGGAACATTTGCAATAGAATTCAGACACTACATAAGAATTTTCTGCAATATAAAAACTCACAAAAACCATATACTAGGTCAATAAAAGTAGCTATCTGCATCAGTGAATCATCCAAAGAGGTGAAGCTACAGATCCTTGAAGTATTGAAATTGCTAATAATATTAATAAGCTAATACCTGGGGCAGCTAGGTGGCACAGTGCATAGAGCATCACCCCTAAAGTCAGGAGAATCTGAGTTCGAATCCAACCTTACACACTTGACATTTACAAGCTGTGTGACCCTGGGCAAGTCACTTAACCCCTGTTGCCCTTGCAGGGAAAAGACTAATATTCATGTTACCACTGTGAAATATCATATTTTCAATGTCTATTTTTGTGGATATGATTTGATTACTTCTACAGTAAGTGTGTATTGATCAATCAAGCAATATCGAGCAATCAATAAGCATTTATTAAGCATCTATTATGAGTCAATCACTTCATTGAATACTGGAGATACCAATGAAATGTTTAGTCTCTGACTTCAAGGAGCTCAACCCTATTGATACAGTTTCTACCCTAAAGAATTCTACTAATTGCCGAAAAGCCATTGGTTTCTTTTTTCCAAAGATAATTCTAATCAGGCTTATTTTCTAATTTTTTTCTTTATTTCTTTTCAAGTCTTATTTTCTTAAAAGAAGAGTGAAAGACATATCAGTAACTCAAGGGAAGAAAAAGACAAGGGAATGAAAACTCCCGCACTTAAATATGAAGGCTACGACTTAAATATGACTTGGATTTAGTATAATTGCAATAAATGCTAATAGGAACCCCACCTGTTTTCTTTGCAGGCAAGTTTTTCCAGTTTAAACCTTACTATAAAGGCGGAACTTCATAGTGAAAACTCATCACTGGTGTTAAGTAGTGGTAATCAGAAAAGAGAGGTAAGGAGGTATCAATTCTGAAAACTCTCTAGGTTTTACTCTGCATTTTATGATGTGAGACTAATAATTGTACATCCCACCTACAACAGTGGAAGAAAGGTACTGCTCCAAGTAAGTGTCAAGCACTTTTCTCTCTGTCTTGAAATGGAATTCATTAGCCTAGCTTTTAGTCTGATTCTGAGGTATAGCAAACTGACACAACTATGCTATTTACCTATTAACCTTTGACTTTAGGCAAGTCACCTTCCTGAACCACAATCCTATTAAATCTATTAACAAACTGTACATACTGTTTGTCTTTATGGCTTCTAGCCATTGCAGTAAATTCATATTTTCACTATTCACATTGATTATCAATGATACATTTAGAATTGCCTATTCCTAAAACACACATACAGAACTGCAATTGACATCTGAGGAACATCCTTGAAAAGCATCTTGTTTAGAAATGTTTGAGTACTACACAGATATGCATATAGTTTATAAGAAAATTGAGTTCTACAAGGTTGACTTGCCAAGGTCAAATAGGCAGTAAGCATCGGTGGTGGGATTTGAACCCAGGTTCGACTCGTTTGATCTTAAAGGGAATTATTTCCAAAGCTGGTAACACTGGCACATATAGTTTATATTTAAAGGTTTTCCATGAGGAAGAGAGATTAGATTTGTTGTTTTTGTCCTGGAAGCAGGGCCAAAGGAAAGCAGATTTTGATATGCCATAAGAAATAACTCCCTAACAATTAATGTTTTCCAAAAGCTGAATGGACTGCTTCAAGAGCACTGAGTTCCCTATCCATGGATATCTTCAAAGGGGAGTTAAGTGGCCACTGAAAAGGAGATAAATATTGCTTAGAAGATTTATAACATACTGGGGGGACAGTCAGTAAGCCTGGATTGTAATAACAGTTCTGCTACTTAACAGCTACATGACCATGGATGGCAGTGTGGTTCAATGGACACATCACTAAATTCGTAGAATTGAGGAGAGTGAGGGGCTTGGAATAAGATGAATGCTAAGATCCCTTCCAACAAGTCACTCACTTCCTTTATCTCAACCTCAATTTCCTCACTGCAAAATTAAGGTGTTGAATTACCTAAAATCATGTTATTCTGTCTATAGAATATGTTTAGACTACACATTATTTTGGTCATTAGTACAGTAACATATAGGTAGCAATCTACATCAGAGTTATCAGACATCCCATTGCAACCCACCTGAGTACAGCCTGAAGCAGATTAAAATATTATTGGGAAATATTTAACAAAATAAACAAAAATGCAATAGAATGCAGATAATGCTAATATGTGGTTCTCTAAATCGCTATGTGGCCCCTCCTTATGCATGGTTAAGTGCCTCTGATGGGGTGCCTGTGCTTGAACCCCAATTCTAAAATCACACTTTTCTCTAAAAATCACATTTCTTCCTAGCCTCAAAACACTGTCTCAAGCAGTTTCTCCCCAGTCCAAGAACAGCCTGCTACAGTGGCCAGCTACACCTATAGAATATGTTAGTTTGAACCAGCTGTGTAATGGCTGAACTGAACTGGCTGTGTCCTGGGTCATAATAATATATACTACTCACTGACCAATCCTATGTATCCTAGACTTAGATATACATGTGCTCCCTTACATTTATCTTGTCTAACAAAATATTGATGAGAGCAGTCTGGTCTTACTTAGTCCTGATCATTAGTTGACTTAGTGACATTTCTGGCCTAAAACTACACCTCTATGTAGCCCCACTTGAGCTAGTTCATGATAAACTCTGGGTAAAATATCTGAGCAGTAGATACTAAAAGTGCATGTTCCTTTAAAAACTAACCACTGCCTAATCCCTCTCTGAATCACCTAGTCAGCAGACTTGGCATGTTATACTATAGGATATATTATATAAACTTTACCTGTACCTTCAAATCACAGCTTCCCTAAGAATTTTTGCCTGCTGAAAGATACAATTAATCTTTACAATGCTTGAGTCCATCAAATTCTTTTCCAGACAGCCCACACAAGGAATTCCAGTCTTGGGGTTCCTCTGTCATTCCTCTACCTCTCAAGTCCTCATCAGCCCACATTTCAGTTTCAGTTTGACATAACTTATCTACATGATGCAAGTAGAGAGTCACTGATCAGTGTCTTCTGTCCCCCTACTAGCCTGACATAACTCTAGATGTTCATGATTAACTCTCCCTTTGAATCGGAAAAATGAAAACTCTCTTCAAAATAAAAATACATAATCGAAGGAGAAGTAATGTTATCAACAGTTAGTAACCAAGGTAGCTAGTTGGCTTGGTGGATGGAGTGCTGAGCCTGGAGTCAGGAAGGCTCATCTTCTTGAGTTCAAATCTGGCCTCAGACATTAACTAGTTATGTGACCTTGGGCAAGTCACTTAAACTTGTTTGTGTTAGTTTCCTTATCTGTAAAATGAGCTGGGAAAGGAAATGGCAAACCACTACTGTATCTTTGCCAAGAAAAACCCAAGTGGGGTCACAGAGGGTCAGGCACAACTGAAAAATGACTGAACAACAGCAGTCCTCTCCACTCCTAGTGCCTTTTCCCAACATACCTTGTAGTTATTTTGTTTATGCTAAAGTATGATGGGATGCAAGCTTTTGTCTTCTAAGGCATGGTGCCTGGAATAGAATAAATGCTCACAATGAATGCTCATTGACTGATATATCCTTCATTTGCTCCTCACCATGCCCTGCTCCTTAGGCTCTCCCTACATATCTAGTGAACCGGGCTTGGTATCAGCAAGACAGGGATTTACAGTTGAGGAAACTGAGGCCCTGAGAAGTTAGTTGAATTTACCTCTGGCACAGATACTAAGTGACCTAAGTAAAATTTGCACTGGCATCCTCTGATTCTCAATCAATGCTCCTTCCACTCTAGTACCACATTGCCTCTAGCTGCAGTTTTCTCTAGGCTTCCAAAAATAGGAGACGCAAGGAAGCCACTTGTTGATCAGAGAAGGAAAGAATTATTTCATGGAGGATGGGAGGAAAGGTTGTCTGATGACATCTACCACAGAAGAAAATCTCTGAGAGTTGGGAAATGTCCTGACATCAGAGGAGAAAGGGAACGAAAAAAGGCAAATCTGTTCACTTCACAGTCTTAGAGGGACAGCTCCGACCTAATGGAACCCTAATTGCCAAAGAATAATGAAACCATGTTCAACAGGCAATGCGGAAGGGAATTATATGGTAAAATGGAAAATTGTGGGTTACTTTTTATTTTGGATTGGAAATAAAGAGACACGTTCTAGTCCCAACTTTGCCTCTTCTCTGCTATGTGACTCTAGAGGTTTAAAAACCCTCTGAATTTCCTGACCTGCATATTAAAAACGTTAGATCTCTACGGTACCTTCCAGACTCAATATCCTATTAGTTTACATTCTCTGTATTTGATTTTTTAGTAACAAAAATTGAAACAAAAGATTTTCTAGCTAGTCCCACGTCAGCCAGAAACCAATGAACTGAAATGCCCCTTGCATGTTGGTTGCTTGAAGTTTTGCTCCATATTAATACTATGGAGGATGGGATTGTGAATATATTATTCAGTCGTTTCAGTTGTGCCTCACACTCTGTGACCCCATTTGGGGTTTTCTTGGAAAAGACCCTGGAGAGGTTTGCCATTTCCTTCTCCAGCTCATTTTTAAAGATGAGGAAATTGAGGCAAACAGGGTAAAGTGACTTGCTCAGAGTCACACAGCTAATAAGTGTCTGAGACCAGATTTGAACTCAGGAAGATGAGACTTCCTGATTCCAAGTTCATATATTGAGCACTTAAAATTTGCTTTTTATATATTGCAATTAACTTGTGATACACAATAATACGTTATATAGATACTATCTTTATCAGTGATACTAATAAGAGTAATACAGATATCATCCCCATTTCATAGATGAGCAAGAAAGGGCTCAGAGAAGTTGAGTTGTTTAAGGTTACACAGGTAGGATTTGAACCCAGGCCTTCCTGACTCCTAGTCCAACACTCGAGTTATTATGCTGCAAACATCTTTTCATTAAGAGATTTTATATAGTATAAATTTGGGAATATGGAAATATATTTAACTTTGTAATGAATACTTAAGTACTTGAAATACTCTCAGCACATTGTTTAGGATAATTACATTGTTAATTAGGCATTTTTATACCTGTCTTAATAATAATTACTCTGTTTTGATGGCTTGAAAAGATATTTCATGCTTTTGACTGTCTACCTTTATTATTTTCAGCTGGCTATTCAAATATCAAAAGATCTTCTACCTGGCCAAGTACCATTATGGGTGATCCTTCTAAGTGCTTTCGCAGGATTTCTGCTATTGATGCTCCTTATATTAGCACTATGGAAGGTGAGTGCTCTTTTCATTTATTTTCCTATTATATTTTCTATTATAGTTGAAGAAATCACCACCAAATCATAGCCACCATATGTGGCTAAGAAATATCCTGCCTTAGTTGGGTGTTACTATATGTACCTTCAAAATCAAATCTTGTTTTTGCTTCTTTGTGGGAATATATGTCACACATATTCATATATAAGTATGTGTGTGTGTGTGTCTGTAACTCACCTTAGTCAGAAGAAACATGTTCCTGAAAAGTTGTTGGTAAATGGGAATTTTTGTGAATGAACCAAGAACATTAAGAAATGGAAGGGAACAGAGACCAGTGATTTCATTGGTAGAGAGTATTCCCAAATGAAACTTCTTTTACCAGTGCAGCTCATTAGGTCTGTAACTGATAATCTAAGAGAGTTGCCTACATTACCAAGAGGTTGTGACTCAGTCCAAGTCACACAGCTAGGACATGTCTCTGGCAGGAAATGAATTTGGGTTGTGCTGGCTCTCTCCTCTAAATCATGGGGTTTCTCTATATCAAATTTATATTATCTCATGGAGCAGCTAGGTGGTGCAGTGAATAGAGCAGGAGTCAGGAGGACCTGAGTTCAAATGTCACCTCAGACACTTGACACTCACCATTTATGTGACCTTGGACAAGTCACTTAACCCCAACTGCCTCATCCTGGGTTATCTCCAGTCATCCTGATGAATATCTGGTCACTGGATTCAGATGGCTTTGGAGGAGAAGTGAGGCTGGTGACCTGCACAGCCCTCCCTCACTCAAAGCAAAGTCAAGTACAAGTCATGCCATTATTTCTCTGATGAACACACACACATTACCTCATGTGTTACCTCCTAAAATAATGAAAACAACAACCAAAACCTCTACTTCAATTAAATATAAATTATTGGAATTGGAAATAAATTAGCAATTAAATAAAATTATTCCTATAATTAAACAAACTGTATCATCTCTTTACCCTAGTACACACATTCCCAAGAATATGTCAGTGTATTTAATCATGATGAAACTGATTAGAGGAACATGGGGCCTTTAGGAAATATTGAGCTCAGTATGAATCAACAGTCCCCAAGGTTAGTGCTAGAAATGAATTTTTCATCTTTTGGGGGTGGTGAACCCCTTTGGCAGCCTGGGAAGGACTAGAGTTATCAAACAGGCAGCACGTGCAGGCCGCAACACTCCCAAGTGGGACCTGAAACAAATTAGAATGTGTTTGAGAAATATGTAACAAAATAAGTAAAAATTAATTAATGCTAATATGTGGTTTTCTAAGTCAGTATGCTGCCACAGGGACCCTTATGCATGGTGTAGTGGCTCCAGTTTCTATCTGAGTTTGACACCACTAGTGAAAACTGTGGAATCTTTCTCAGAATAATGCTTTAAAAAAAAGGAAACCAATTATGTCAAGAGTTATCAAAATATATGCTTTCTTTATTTAAATCAAAGTTCATGTATGCTATGTTAAGAACCCCCAGTCATGAAAGTCCATTCTCGTTGTGAAATTCTGGAAGTCTGTGATGTTACTGTTTCCATAAAAGAACTTCATTCTCTCTGTCCTTTCTGACTTGTTATTTTTCATGTGGTGCACAGTTTCCCTTTTGGGAATGATAGGGAAATGGGGAAAGGATCTCTAAAACCATTCAAACCCTAGTAAGCAAGTAGATGTAATCTCTGGTCTTTCTTCAACAAACCTCAGGAATCAGTTTTTTTTCACCCCTGCTTACCAGAACTGTTTTTACTTTACAATAGGACTTTCTGCAATACCTCTCTCTGCCACAGTGTGGTGCACAAATCCTGGTTTACTGTTAGTGTGATGGGGCTTAATTTCAGGCTAATCTTGTACCCTGTTTCAATAGGTCTGCTTATTTTGGGTTGGTGGCCATTGTATATTTATTTGAGTGTGGCAATTCATAACATAGTCTGCTACTCATAAGAAAGATGGTTCATTGGCCTTCACAGCCTATTACTAAGAATGCCACTTTAAAAAGAGAAAGAACATATGAGAGCTGAACTTTGGATAAGCTCATAGGTTTGCTACTGTGTCTTCTTGGAGTCTTTAGTGGAGGTTGTAAACAAGTACCAAAAAACGTGTTGCTCCTACAGTTCTATCCCCGGTTTATGTTACCAGGCTACAAGAATACAATGTATAGCTAAGAATATTCAGTCCTTTATAGGATATCCTGTGAAATACATATGATGAATTCTTCAGATGTTTCCTGACTGCCTCTACAAGGGGAATGTTAACTAACATACCAGAGATACAGAATATGGCACAGGGTAAAGAGAGCTATATTTGGAAGGGAAACTGGCTTCATATCTAGGGTTTAGCTCTTATTATCTGTGTTTCCTTGGTCATAATTTCCTCAGCTGAAAAATAAGTGTTAAACTAGATGCCTTTTAAAATCCCTTCCAGATCTCTACCTTTCATCCTGAGGAAGAATTTGATTGTGTTCTCAAAAGGGAAATGGTGTGATGGAAGACAGAGTAACTAGAGTATTATCCCTATTAGGTGAACCTAGTGCCTTGGGGCCTCGATGACCTGCAGGCTTAGTCTGGAGCAGGCACAGGTGATCTATACTGATCTATGGCCAGGATAGCACATAAAATTTACCCAGGACTAGAACAGACCTTTCCCTAAATTTATCTAAAGCAGAAATTTATATAGATCAGCAGTGATTCTCTTGTGATTGTAACCAGTTTTTAAAAGTCTGGCAGAGATGGAGTGATAGAGCGTTTCTAGAGTTTCACTGTCCTAGAAAGTTTCCCTCTAGAGTGAAATTACCATAGACATTAATGCCATGCTAAGAGACAAGCTCAATCAGGGTGCCGCACACCCCAAAAGACCCTCTTACCTCCCTCAAAAATCTTTTCTTTGAACTATTTCAACAATATTTTTGATAATTTCAGATGCAGAGGTCTGAAATCCACCACTAATTACACATTCCTTTGACTTAATACCATGCTCTCTAGTAACACGGAAATCTTCCTAGGAGGGTATTATGCCTATAATCTTATCAGTCATTTATATCTTTCCATAAATGTTCATTTATGAAAATAAGTTTTGACAGAGGGACAGAGAGAGAAGTACTTCAAGTCACCTGGGAGAGGGGGTATGACAGTGGGGGAGAATGAGCAATGCAAGGAGAGACTAAGGACCTGAGGAAAGCCTGATTCACAACCGTGCCTAGAGTCCATAAGATCATTGGATTTAGACTTGAAAGGGACATGCAAGATCATCTAGCTCAATTATTTTATTTTATAGTTGAGGCAACCAAGTTTCAGAGAAACTCTGTAACACAGGTAAGATTTGAACCCAGGTGCCCAATACTAAAGCAGGTGTCTTTTCAGCTACACCACACTGTCTGGTCTACCTGGGAAAGTAAAGAATAAAGTGAAGACCATTTACCATCTGACTTCTCTGAAGTCATGATACAAATACTATCATATTGGATCATGGGGTATAACTATGTGTGTTGTATATAAATTGGGGAGTGTTGGAAGTCAGTTCAGCTCTCACAAGTAGAGTGTAAATTTCAGTGTAATTACACTTCAAAAGCTGGCAAATACTACAAGTCAGGGCTTGCTTGATTTATCATTGTATTGATTTTTCTAGACTTAAGAAAGTGTAATAATGTAGCTTAAATTCAAAAATATGTTATGGATATATTATTTTTTTCACAGTGAAACAGTTGTTAAAAAAAAATTTACCAGCAAACAAGCCCCTGTTTATAAAGGTTGTCATGAAACTGAGATTTTTAATTGATGGAGAAATGTATACTGTTAGATGCTTCAACTTGGAACTTAGTAGGACCAAAATTCTCCTGCTAGAATTCAGCTGCTGGTGAAAGGTGTTGAGAAGTGGAGATGGATTTCACAATGACCCTAGGACAAACATTTAGGGGAAAAATGATACTAAACTTCTATTTCAAGTCAGTTAGAGCTATGCATCCCAGAAATTTTTCTCCAAGCCAGGGGCAGAACATGTTAAACTGCAAAAAACATCAGACATCTTAGGATGTGCCTACATGCAATCAAATTGAAAACAGGTCAAGGAAAGGTCAAGGAAAAAGGAATTGGGGATGGCAGCTGCCAGGGGAGGTGTACCCCTTAAACTGGAAGTATGCCACCCTCCCACAGGATGTTGCTGCCACTCTAGGGCACAACCCTTTGTGTCCCTCACTAGTTACAACTGAGTCAGGTTCATCTAACTTAAAAAATGTTCATTGAGAAATTGATGGATCCAATAAAATGGAAATTGGCATTTGCCGAGCTCTAATTTAAATGTAATTACTGGTAGGAGAGCTTTTTTTGTACAGTGATTTTCCAGAGTCACGTCTCTAACAGAAAGCCACGTTTCAAAGAGGGGAAAAGTTTGACAAATAGAAACTCTGTGGCCATGATACCCAGATAGCTAGATTATCTTGTTAATTAAATCACCAAAGGTTTTAGGAATGTCGTACAGTTTGAAATGCATGTTTACCTCAGAGCAGATGCGCTCATTCTGGCCCCCACTGCACAGATGACTCCAAGACAGTGCGTAGGTTTTGGGGAGGAGTTAGCGGAAATCTAATTTTCATTATCAAGATAGTAAAAGCTATTTCAGAGTTTTCTATATCCCATAAGCCTTGGTAGATTATTATCTCTTTTCCCCAAGGAATTCTGGTACCCTTCTAGCTGCCCAGAACACACCCAAGCCTCTATAGCTGACTTAGGTCTGGAGACGATTCCATAAGCCAACAGCTACAGAATGGATTGAGCCTCCTGAAACTGCCCTGTACCGAATCCTTGGATTTAGGGATTTGCAAAAATATAATATCTCGTATTTATGTAGCATTTATTTATATATGTTATCTCCTCACAACAGCCTTGTGAGATAAGTACTATTTTATAGATGAAGAAAATGAGTCTTCTGGAGGTGACTTATCTAGGGTCACCAGTAATTATCTCAGGCAGGATTCAAACTTAGGTCTTGCTGAGTCCCGGACCAGCACTCTTATCTGTTTGCTGCCAACTAGCTAGTTACTAGCTATGTAACTAAGGAAAATATGACACTAGAAAAATTGGTCTACGTGCTTAGCAAGTTCTCCCTATCCAACTGTTACTAGGGCTGGCTAGTGTATCCTTAGCTAATCTTGTCTTCTGCCCCTCAGATAGTTGCTGGAGAATTTATCTTCCACTTTGAGAAAAAGACAGAGAGGAGAAACTGCTAGTTGTGGTGTGTGCCCCATAAAACACTTAATCTGTGTTACTTTGTTTGTACAAGGCTTTTTTGGTCATTTTGCTGGGAAAGAAATGTCTTTGACCAACCAAAATTTTCTAAGTATGGCAGTAATTTGACAGATGTTGCAAATACATTGGCATGTAGTAAAAGTGATAATTAACCTTTGTGAATTATTATAGCAAAAATTTCTAATAAATGACTAAAGCAAAACTTTTAGACTTCACCTGTGACTTCATTAGTAGTGCAAGGAAATCCCTGTGAGGAAAAGCCATCTGGGAATGCTGGTCAGCATTGGCTACACTTGTTGTGGAGTCATTTTTTCAGTCATGTCTGACTCTTCATGAACCCATTTGGGTTTTCTTAGCAAAGATTCTAGAGTGATTTGCCATTTCCTTCTCCAGCTCATTTTACAAATGAGGAAACTGAGGTAAACCAGGTTAATTGACTTGCCCAAGGTCCCGCAAATAGCATGAGGCCAGATTTGAACTCAGAAAGAGGAATCTTCCTGACTCCGGGCCTGATATTCTATCCACTGTGCTACTTAGCTGCCCAATTTGCTCTGTTATTTTATAGTCTTAAAGAGTTTCCTAGGGCGCTAAAAGATTGAGCGACTTGCCCAGGATGACACAAATAGTATGTGGGAGAGGAGGGATTTGTCATATGGGACAAAGGAAATTCTGCAGCAGTTTTCTATCATCTTTGTAAGGATTTATAACTTCCACTCTCCATCCACCAAAAAACCCCCACCCAGTCTTTTCTGAATTGGTGCCCAGAACTACCTTGAGACAAACACACCTTTCAAAGAGCTTTTTTGATTTAATCAACAAAGGCCTAGGGCTACCATGGTATCATAGCTAAGGGCTTTCATTTATGAGATTTTTCCTCTTTTTGAAATGTGGCTGTTTTTCAGTTCTCTATTCAGTACACCAGTCTGTCTTATTAATGATAATGCTAATAACACATTATAACCATAATAGAGTAAATTATTATATAAATATCATTATTAACATTTATTTCCCAAATCTTGATACAAATTATATTTATATTTCATATTTTCTTTACAGATTGGATTCTTCAAAAGGCCACTAAAGAAGAAGATGGAAAAATGAAATTTCATACCAGAGAGAAAAATAGCAATTATTCAACGATCTGTCCTCAGGCTTGTTTCAAATTTGTGACCGGAAAAAGTTGAAATGTAATTATCATCTACAGGGTCACACACCTTTGTTCTCTCAAGGAATTAATCACCCGGGGGGAAAAACAGATCAAGAATGATCCCAAATGACAAACATAAATTTATATTTGTAAAATATTAGAAAATATTTTAAAACAATTACTCATTTTTGCTGAGTAATTGAATTTATGATTACAAAGTGTTTTGAATAGGAAGGACAACCTATTCAAATGTGCTTCAGGAATGAAGGAAAAGATGTCAGGCTCATGGAAACATGTTTTGTTTTGTTTTTTCCTCCAGAAAAATACAATTTAGACTTTCTTTCTTTGACCCCACTGGAAATCTAGATTTTCAGGGTTTGAACATGCCAGGAAAGGGCTTGCTTGCTAGGGTCATTTCCCATCCTGCAATACTGATCTCAAGGGAGAGGACATTCTGTAACAAGGACTCGTGACACAAAGGAGACAAAACATGCAATGACACAGGGTCATACAGCAGGTAGCCTTTGGGTCAATCTCTGTGCATAGAAAAGTTCATTTCCCAGGGTTTCTAGAAAGCAAGGTCTCTCCACCTGAAATTTCATCCCAGGTTGAGAATGAAGCACTGCTAGAAGACAAGCACACTGAATGGTTGGGTTTATAAGCTTTTACAGGACACACTGAACTTGCATTTTTGAGCTTTCAGCATCAATGTAAAACTTCATGGTAGTGAAAAAAAGCACTCAAAAACAATTTTTAATTTTATGTGTACCTTTAAAAATGTGATGTGATTTATTCTCAAAGAATGAAGTGTGAGGGATATGCTGAAATGAGTTTCTAAAAATGAGATGTGTTTGGTAAATAACTATAAAGTGCCTGTTGCACCTTTGTGAATCAACTTTGAGTTCTGAGGGATCCAGATTTCCTGTTTTCAAAGGTGGCCCAAAGAAGGAATTCTCTTAGGTCCTTGGTACAGGGTTGATCCGATCCAAAAACTAAGACAGGGTTTTTATTTTATTTTACTTTGTGTTTTTTATTTTGTTTCTTGAGGTTTATTTTTTCAAATACATTTCTTTTTTTTCTATAAAAGCTAAAATTTCATTTTAGAACAAGACTTCACCAGAAAGTGTTTTCAGTGCATGAGCTACATATGTAAAGTAAATAGATCACTAGAAATATATTTAAAGCATTTTGTGTTTGAAAGCTGGCAACAACAAGAAGTCACTGCTCCATGTTTATCTTTTCAAGTAATTTTCCTAAGGAAAATAGAGTTAACCAGAACACCAGCTGCCACAGACAATCCTTCTTATTTTCTATTACAGGAACACCAAGTGCATGAGTGTACAATAGTTCCATCAGTCAATAAACATTTAGTAAGTACTATGTGCCACGTACTGTGCTAAGTGTTAAGAACATAAAGGATGGCAAAAGATAGCTCCAGCTATCAAGGGGATCACAGTCTAATAAGGGAGATAATAGGAAAACAACTATGTACAAAGAGATACATTCCAGGATAAATGGGAGAGAATCAGTATAGAGAAGGCACCCATATTAAGAAAGATCAGGAGAGGTTTCCAGCAGAAAATGGAACTTGAAGGACGCCAGGAAGTGGAAATAAGAAAGATGAGTATTCCAAGCCTGGAAAAATGCCCAGAGTCTGGAGTTGGAATGTCTTACGTAGGAACCACAAGGAGGTCATTACCATTGGAACACAGAGTATGTGAGGAGGAGGGAAGACTAGGGTGTAAAAAAGACTGGCAAGGTAGGAGACCAGGTTGTGAAGGTCTTCGAATGTCAAGGATCCTTCTATATTTGATTCTGGAGATGAGAGCACTGGTGTTTATTGAATAAGGAGGTGACCTGGCCAGAGCTGCACTTCATGTGTGAACTACTGCTGTAAAGTGCCTTCAGATTTTAAAACAGCTCTCCAATTGATATCACACCCCATCCATTATGAATTACTGAGGTAAAACCTCAATTGACCAGAACCTCAGATCTAAAGAAGAGTCTCAGTTAACCAGAATTTTTCTATGGTCATTTCTAAGGAAAATTAATAATAAGAAAACAAGTTAATAGTAGATATTACTTCAATGTCCAGCTTCAGGGTGTTCCAGTTCAAAGTCAGCATGGTTTTATAATATTTCCATATCTATACCTATACTACGATTAATGCCCTCTCATCTTTCCTTTCTCACCACTTACTGATACCTGCTCACTCCTGCTGCCCACAGACACAGCCGTTTCATGGTCTGATAACTGCTCCCAAATCTCTACTTTGTCATCCCTCCACATGCCATCCTCTTACTCCAAGATTACTACTTCCTTTGGATGTCCCTTGTTCGTAAAAATTCATATTACCGCAGTGTTCTGATCTCAGCTGGTTCCTAGGCAGAAATCAAACTGATTGGGATAATTAACCTCTCCACCTCAGTTTCCTCAATTTGGATAAAACTTCCAAGGTCTCGATCTAGGGCTATATCTATGATCCTAATTCACACTAAGGTGATGCTTCAACTTTCCCATAGAGTGTGCTTTAAAACAGAATGCTTATTGATCCATATATATATATATATATATATATATATATATATATATATATATATATATATTCAAAGGTAAGACAGGGACCCAGGACTTCTTGACTTTAAGGCCAGCTCTATCCACTATTAAAGCAAATAAACCAGTATCAATTAAGTATGAAGTTTTCATATTTAAAGATAAAAAAAGGTAAAAATGACAAAAGTTTTCTTTGCTCACTTTGCATATGAGCTCTAATTTCATCAATCCTTTGATTTACTTTATAATATGGCAGTTCCCTAAACAACATTAATTCATTGATTGTACTTGGAAGTATAACTAAAAATTAAGAAGAGAAATAGCAACAGTAGATTCCTAGAAAGATTTCCACATAGTCTGTTTAGCCACACATCATGTATGTATATGTAGGTATATATGTATATATGTGTTTGTGTATGTGTATATGTTATATATACATATATGTGTGTATACATACATATATGCATTTTTCTAAAGGAGTAAGTACATTAAAAGTTGTGTGGGCAGATTGGCTAACAGGATATTTTATTTTAAAATGTTGCTAGCATTCTTATTCAACTGGTTGCCTTAGCTCCTTTGTGATTCACTTTTCAGTTCTTTCCTTGTACCATAAATTTTAAAGATACTTAAGATTTAATTGTATTATACAATAGTGATAATATTGTACACAGGGGACACATTACCAGAATAAAGAACTCCAGTTCCACAGTCCCCAGGTTATGACTTTAACTTTGTATTAGTAAAATTTCTGAACTTGACAAGAAAAAGAAGAGATTGAAAATATATCTCTGCAATGTGGCACAGTTCGATAAAATCATAGCTTTCTAGAATATGCTTGGCTTCGGAGTCATAGCCAGGCATCTTTGTGCCCTATTCAAGTGACATGAAACACAGATGATAAGAAATGCAAGTGTTCTTGGAAAACCAGCAACAAGTATGGAAGGAGCTCACGTAGGGGAGAAAGTATTTATTACATGCTTCTATATGTTAAGCACTGGAGATACAAATGGTAAAGTTAAGATATGTCCTCTCTCAAGGAACTCACATTCTAATAGAAGGAAGGCACACATTCAGGAAGTTTTCAGCTGCAAGTCAGATGGTAACTTCCTGTTCTGACTAAATATTTTTGTTAACTAGGTGACACACTTGTTTTTTTTTTCTAGCTACTGATGGACTACTGCAAGTGCCCCCCATTCCCTATAAATTTTAGCGTGCAGGAACAAAGTCCTGTCTCCTTGCCCTAGTTTTGGTTCTAATAACTGCCAAGAAAAAAAACCATTGGCATGCCATATTCAGATATCTCCAGACTTATTATTTGAGAAAGTATAGCCTTGTCCCCTGCCAAAAAGTTATTAGTCAGTTTTGACTTCTTTCTCAGTGTCCACAATTTTAGAAAATTTCATTCTGCAGAGTAGTTTCATGGAAAATACCAAATGTTCAAATTTGTTGTGGGTGTGAATGAAACAGAAAGATGCAGGAGATGCAATGGATTTTCAAAAAAATATATATATTTGAGCTTGAGGAGGAAGAAACAACTATCCTCTTTTGCCTAAATTTAGGTTTGGGCTTAGGTGAAAGAAAGAAATGTTTCATTAAAAAGGGGAAAAACAATGACCAAGTTATGATTTATTGAATTTGAGGTTGCAACAAGTCTCGAGCAGCCCTGCTTGCAATATCCACTCCCACATATTTCTGAGGCCCACATACCATTTATAGGATTGCTCCAATAAGATTCTTCAAAGTGCTATCTAGTGCTAAGCCAGGCTTTGTCTTTTCTTTGTCTAATACACTGTAATCTGCTGCATTTGAATTTCATGTGCAAATTTAGCCAAAGTTAAGAAACTAGTAATGGCCAGACAGCAGATCTAGTCTGTATATCTTCATGATTTTAAATATGCTCTGAAATATGCACACTGTTTAAGAAGGGTGGGAGAGGGGGAACGGAATGGGCTTATTCTGACAGAGATTTTTTTTTATAGTATTTTATATATTGCCCTTGTATTTGTAACTGTTCCTCATCTTATACCCTCCCTAGCACACCTCTCCATCGTTCCTTTTCCTTCCCACCTCACCTCTCAAAGATGTTTTCAAGGACTTGTGTTATAATAAATCTAGGTCTATTGAATTTCAATAAAATGTGTATTTTATTTAAATTAAAAAGACTTGAGTCAATGGGTCAGTCATTTTGGGAATACTTCAGCTTTCTACGCCATCACTATAGAAGGTTGGACAGACAACTCATTCATCTACAAGTTTCCACAAGCATATCACAAGAAACCTCATAGATAAGTAGAACCGAGTGGGGGAGTTATGACACAGTTTCATTTACTAAGGGACCCTAAGTACATCAGATATACTATACTTTAGGCACAGATATCAAGGACACTCAATAATCAACATTAAACAGATCTCAGCAGAAAGGATCTGTTTTTTGTTCAGCAGAATTGCCCCCAAAACTGTCCTGCAATAGTTATTTACTATCAGGCCTGGAATCAGGAAGACTCATCTTTGTGAGTTCAAATCTGGCCTCAGTCACTACTATCCATGGGACCCTGGGCAAGTCACTTAACCCTGTTTGCCTCAGTTTCCTCATCTGTAACATGATCTGGAGGAAGAAATGGCAAATAACTCCAGTATCTTTGCCAAGAAATCCCCAAACGGATTTGAGAACAGTTGAACACCACTGACTGAACAGCAACCAAGTCATTTACTATACAGACTGCTTCTAGACCTTATTTCAAACTCTGTCTCAGGCATTTATTACCTGTTGGACCTTAGATAAATCACTAGTTAGTAAGCTTCCTTGGACCTCAATTTCCTCATCAGTAAAATGAGAAGATTGGACTAGATCAGGGGTGGGGAACCTGTAACTGGGAGGCCACATGTGACCCTCTAGGTCCTCAAATGTGGCCCTTTGACTGAATTCAAACTTTCACAGAAACAAGGCTACAGGTTTCCTACCCCTGGACTAGATCAATGACTTCCCAAGTCTCTTCTATCTAAATCCTCTTCAAAGTCTTTATCTCTGTCCCAGCTGCCTGACTTGAAATTTAATCCAGAAATTCAGAGTAATAAGATCTTTAGTTGTCAGCCTTATTGTGAAAGATCTTACATGGGCAGCCTTTCTGGCTTTGTGAATTCCCCACTTCTAAGCTCATGGGAGAGTATCTGTCTGCCAGGAAGAAGGTGTTAAAATTAACCCCCTAGATTCCCTCACCACGGATTCCCAGAACCCACCAGAGTGCCTCACAATAATGTTCCTTGTAATCATCACTCAAAAACAGGAAAAAATGAAAAGAATTGATGGCATTTCAAATGCTTTGCTGCCTTTCTTCAGATCAGCTTTATATTCATTATAAATCACAAACATTGTCCAATAGCAGATAAGTCACTCGGTTCAAGGCTCTGTAAGGAATTCCTTGCTTTATTTTCAAAAGCCAGAGGCTGGGGAATTTCAATGCCATGAGAACTGGGCAGTGGGAATGAGAGAACTGATTTGAATGAGAGGCACACATGACCTCATCATGCACCAATTGGTTTCTCCTCAGCCACTCCACAGTGGGAGGCTTTTGTTTTGGTCTGGGGTTTCCTTGGCAAGGCCATTATCTGCCAAGGCCTTGAATACGTTTTGGCTGATGGGAGCCTGTGAAATCCTAAACCATCTGACACCACAATAATAGACTGAAGGCTGAGAGGTGCTCCTGGCTAAGAATGTGCTAGCACCACATCAAGTCATGTCCTTGTGAGAGCTGAGGACTGGGGGCAAGGTGGCGGGGGGACAGGGTGCTCTGCTGCTACGTCACCAACCCCTGGTTACGAAACCCATGTTTGCTACTCAAATTCGGTCTGCTTTTCCCTATATATGTCAATTGGGAAGATGAGGTTGAGGAAAAACTGTGAAAAAGAATACACAACATGCAAAGTATTCTTGTGTAGCGCTCCATTGTGATTACACACACACACACACACACACATACACATACACAACAAAAGTTTGTCATGGAAAAACAGGAAAATTTAATTGTTCCTCTCTTCTATAGAACTACCTGATATCTATAAACTTGGGACTATGTGACATCCTCGGCAACCTTGGAAGAGGTTTCATTGTGTGAGACCTTGAACACAACCAGGGCTTGAGCCTTAGAGAGTCAGGAAATAAAATGTGAGTGGTATATCCCTTAAGCAGCTCTCCACCCCCACTTCATCCCTTTAATCCATATTTGAATTGTTTTAGGAAGATTCCGAAAATCATCTGGCAGGATAAGGTACCAGTCACTGAGGTCCTTGCTGGAACTGAACTTTCAGGTATTCAGACTATGCTTCAGTGAGTGCAACTCCGATGGGCTGGCCATGTTGTTTCAATGCAAAATGTACGCTTGCCAAAAAGACTATTTTATGGCTATCACATGGTGGTGAGAAGAAGCAAGCAATACAAGGACACTCAAGGTGTCTCTGAAGAACTTCGGAATTGATTGTGCGACATGGGAGACATTGGCACAGGACCACTCAGCATGGCATGCCCACATCAGGAAAGGTGCTATGTTCTATGAGCAAAGCAGAATTGAAAGAGCTCATAGGAAATGCAAGATGCACAGATTTAGGGAATCTACACCAAACGTTCACATGAACTATTTGCTAAAGGATTCAGAGCTCATATTGGTCTGATCAGCCACAGTCATACATATCGTAACTTGACTCTAGCATAGGGATATCATTTTGGTTCTCTTTGAGAATGAAGGACAATGACCAACATATATCAGAGAACAAACTGGGTTTTAATACTAAAATCTGATTTTTAGCACATCATTTTGAGGAGGTAGTAGTATTCCTGCTCCCATATCGTCCCTCCCCCAGCTCAGACTTTGTCCTGTAAGGTTATTTTATTTATAAAAAAGAAAAAATTGATCATATGCCCAAACTCCCTTTTGACTTTAAACTCCCTAAGGGCAAAGATTACGTGTTAGTCCCATGGCACCTATAACTCAGAGCCTTGCAAAATGGTAAGCATTCAAAATCAATTATTATTATAAAACTATCAAAGACTTCAGAGATGATCAAGTCCAGCCCCATTATTTTACAAATGAAGTAACTGCCTACTCTCAAGATCAGAAAGGAAATAATTAAGGTAGGATTTGAACCCAGGTCCTCTAGACTTCAGAGTCAATGCTCTATTGATTAATTGCTTAATCAGGCACAGATTCTGCCACAATCTGACAGAATAAAAGTCTGTCTGCTAAGGGTATTATTGTTATTGAGTCATTTCAGTGGTGTCTGCCTCTTTGTGACCCCATTTGGGGTTTTCTCGACAAAGATACCACAGTGGTTTCCTTCTTTTTTTTATTTTGTTTAGTCATTTTGGTCACATCTGACTCTGTGACTCTTTCTGAGGTTTTCTTAGAAAAGATACTGAAGTGGTTTGCCATTTCCTTCTCCAGGTCATTTTACAAATGAGGAAACTGAGGCAACCAGGGTTAAATGACTTGCCCAGGCTCCCACAGCTAGTAAGTGTCCAAGGCCAGATTTGAATTCAGGTCTTCCTGACTCCAAGTTCAGCACTCTACTTCCTATAACACCCACCTGCCTAACTAAGGGTATTTCCCTTGAATCAGATATGCCTTGGTTTAATGAAAAAAACTCAGAGAGCCGTAGCAGTTCAACATTCCTGAAAAAAAGTAAAGTTTACAAAAGTATCCAGGAGAAATTGCAAACAATGGTATTTAGCATTTCACTTTTGAGAAGTATCCCCCTTCCCCTCCGCACTCAGGATGCAATGGAATCAACTATGGCTCTCATTAGGAAACACAGCTACAAGAAGAATAGAAACTTGTATATTTATACTGTGAGATTTTTTAATCTCCAATGGAAAGTATTTTTTTAATTATATTCATTTTATCTCACTAAATATTTAATAATCACTTTCCTGAAATAATAAACATCAAATGAAGCTGTCATATTTACTCCAAAGAGTCTCTCTGTACAGGATGACATAAGCTCTATTTCTGCTTATTTTTACCACAGAAAATCTTCATTGAAAGAAATTATATAGACCAGAGGTTTATTCATTTCAATGAAACAAACTTATGAGAAGGAAATGTTTTGTTTTGGTTTGATTTTTCTTCTTTGAAGCTGTTTACAAAAGAACAATAAATTTAAATATAGAAGGGACTTCAGAGTCCATCCCATCTAATCCTTTAATTTTACAAATCAGGAAACCAATACTGAGAGAAATAGAGAATTGTCTAAGGTCACGGAGGTTACTGTAGGATCCTGAGAAATTCAGGTTTTGATCCTGGGTTTCCTGATTCCAAATCCAGTATTCTTTTCTCTATACCAACAAGGATTTAATATATTTTCATAATGATTATTAAATAATTTTGCTTAATAAATGCTAATGCATTATTTTTAAAATAGTTACTCTGGAAAAGAGATATTAAATAAGCAACTTGTGTTTGGGAGTTGACATAATTGGACATGACTGAGAAATCTAGAAAAAATTTTTGGAATATCTCAAATATTGAATATCCTGTATGTTGATTTGGAGGTCAAAGGTTTTGTGCTTTGGTATGATTCTATTTTATCTTCTGCATCAGCTGTGTGTTTTACGTCAACTAAATTAGCATCCTGCTCTAAATGTTGAATAAAAGTGACTTTAAAAGAATGTGATTTCACCACTCTTTGGAAGCACATGAATTTGATCCAAAATTAAAATGAGCTTTCAAACTTCTAACTTTTTTTAGCTTTAGAATTTTTTCTTATTGTTTAAAAAGGAAATTAAAAAAACATAAGTCTGTCTGTAGTGTTTCCTGGACATGGCACATCAATATAATGACACTTTATCAAACAAAAGGCAAAATAAGAAATAATAACTTTTCTTGCAAAATGCTCCTGTGCTAACTATTGAAGAACAGATTGGGTTACCTGCTGAGAAACCTAAAAAAAACTTGTGAAAGGAAAGAAGGTTAAAAGGTTTATTCTTATTCTTCCCAAAACTTAAGGAAAAGGGAAGAAGAGGGAAATTTCTTATAGCTTAAAAACAATGGCTTAAAGGAAGAAGCTTCACTACTAATTTTTTTTTGTACTCAAAAAATAAATCATACCCACTCTCTTACTTTCATCTTCAGACACCCCTGTAAATATAAGTAAGGTTGGTATTATCTCCTCTTTGCAAATGAGGCACAGAGAGGTTTAGACATGTTGGCAATGTGTCTGCTATGTATAACTTCCATAGCAATAAGTGAACTACTGCATCCCATGGATCCCAACTGTTTAATAGGCCTCCATAAGATGCATCCTGAGTTCTCAGGGAGGACATGAGGGAGTGTAACTGAACTGAAGAAGAGGTCCTGCCTGACCTCTGCCCGTTATATCCAGATACTTCAAAGTCCAATGTGGGCCTGGGGAGAGCATTATCTCTCATTTTTGAGGTGGAAAGTACCAGCCCTTAGCTTTGTTGATTTAACTTTTTGTTTTATGTCACCTATATCTCCTCATCCCTGAGAGTTAACCCTTCTAACAAAGAATAAAAAAGAGAAGGAAAAAAACTAACCAAAATCTCAAAAACAAAAAAGTATGACAAATGCAAGAGGACCATTGAATTTCAAAGCCAGCATGCATGAGCTTTGGAACTGGAAATTCTAGCCAGGAAGTTAACAAGGAAAATATTTCAATTTCTGCTCAGAAATTATTAAGAATTTATTTTGTGGGGTAATAAACAGTAGTTGGGTACAGTTTCCCTTACCACACATGAGTTCTCCTCCCCCAGGTATGCTCTTCTGAGTATCAGTCTTCTAAAAGACTATCTTAGACTTCTCTTAGACTAAAAATCTAAGAAAAAGATGGCAAAGGGGAAACCTAATGAATCTCACAGCTCACTTTTATGCTTTTATTGACCACAGAGAAGGGTAGTTCCCCAATAAGAGTCTACTTTCCCGAGTCTCAGCTAATCAGCTATTTTATATTCCTTGTGTCCTATCATAAAAGTACCATTAGGAAGACCCATAGTTCATGAGGCTCCCCTGGTATATGCAAAGAAAAATTCACACTCTTTTTGACTGCAGAATATATATTGTTTGGGGACTGTTCTGTTCAACCCCTATTTCATAGTCAATAAACACGCCTCTAATTTTCAAGAGAAAATCTCTATGATTAATTAGAGGACAATCTAGAAAAGATGCTAATGACTATGCCAAAATCCCAAGTTTAGAAGATTAGTTCTGCTAGAAGATTTAAAAGTTTAATTTTTGGTAATATCAAATCCAATATTCAGGGTGCTCTGGAGCATAGTGGATAGAAAGTTGATCTTTAAGCCAAGAAAACATGGGTTACTATACCAATTTTGAAAAATATGGGCCATGTAACACTGATTAAGATGTCACCTAATCTCTCAGGGTTGTAGGTAATTTTCTAAGACTAGAGAAAAGGTGCTGCATACATTGGTAGAGGGAGTTTGCTCACCTAGAAATTTCTTATACAAATGAAATCACAGGCCCAGTCCCATTTCTATCAAACACTTCTGTCAGGATATGATCAGGAATTATAAAAGTGACTTTCCCAAGGATACATGCAGCTAGAAGGTCATAGACAGGAGGAGAACCAACCCACTTGATAAATCCACTAAGCCAGATGACATAGAAAGCAGAAGATATGACATAGGAAGAAGCAGTAGAAAAAACCAGTAATTCATTCAAAGAAACATCATCTAAGAAAAGAGGCTATAGCAATAAAAGTATCAACAAAAGTAATAGACATAGTCTTAGATGTCTATGAGTAAATGCGGAGAACATGAGTAATGAAATCAGTGTATGGTTAATTCAGGGAGGTAAACTTTTTGTTTTGGTTGTGAATAAAATTTGGTGGGTTGTGACTAATGACTAGATTATGACTATTCTAATATTAAGAAGTCATATCTGGCAATATATGACTGTGAGAGTTAGACTATAAGGAAAGTTGATCATCACGGATTGATGCTTTCTAATTGTGGTCCTGGAGAAGAATTTTCAGAGTCCCTGGGACAGCAAGGAAATCAAATCTGTCAATAGAGATATTAGTTCAGACTATTCACTGGAAGGTCAAAAACTGAAACTAAAGTTTAAATACTTTGGTCACATAATGAGAAGATGGGACTTATTGGAAAAGACTGTCATATTGGAAAAGATTGAAGGCAGAGGATGAGATGGGTAGATAGTATCATGGAAGCAATGAACATGAACTTGGACAGACTTCAGGAGATAGTGGAGGACAGAAGGACCTGGTATGCTATGGTGGGTGGGGTCACAGAGCTGGGCATGACAGAACAACAGTCACAACACAGCTGCCACATTTGTCTGATAAAGATTTCATTTCCAAGATACATAAAGAACTGGTTCAACTTTATAACAGGAGTCATTCCCACTGATAAATGGTCCAAGGTTATAACGAAACAGTTCTTTTATGAAGAAATCCACGCTATCAAAAGCCATGTGAAAGAAAAAAGCTCCAAATCATTCATAGTCAGCAAAAATACCTAAGATTCCTCCTCACATCTATCATATTGGCAAGACTGACAAAAAAGAAGAAGGGAAAATATGGAAAGGCTGCTGGAAAAAGCCACGTTGACATAATGTCTTTTGGGCTGTAATGGGTCCAGTGATCTAGAAGTAATCTAGAATTATGCCCAAAAAGTTACTAAATGGTACATACACTTTGATCAATTTACACTACTACTAGACCAATCACAATTGCAAAGGTCTAATGATGAAATTTCCTACCTGCTCCCTGATAGAAAGGTGAAGGACTCAAAATCCAGAATAAGACATATATTTTTTTAAGGTGGCCAATGTAGAAATTTGTTTTGCTTGACCATACGTTTTGTGACCAGGGCTTTGCTTTCCTTTCATTCCCAGTTGGGAGTAGGGGATTGAGGTAGAAAGGAGAGAAGACAGATATTCAATAATTGAAAAAACATCATGCATATATATAAAATTATTGTATGCTATATAGAATAATATACCATATATAATAACATGTGAAACATATGCATTATATAATACATATATTTTTTTTAAAGAAAAGACATGGATGAGGGAGATGGAATGTTGTGTTTCATCCAGAATGAGCTTTCAGTCCACTGGCTACAAGATTTTAATCAAAGTAACTTCTAGCTAGCTACACTTCTCTTCCCATGTACTTGGGAAGTTGATTATTTTTTTAACCCAATTTCAGAACTTTAAATTCATACACACTAAACTTCATCTTTGTCAATCCAGCACATCATTGTATTATTTAGAGACCTGTTATATAATGTGTTAATTATCCCACCAAGTTTCATATTATCTGCTGAGTTTGCAAAAATGTCTTTTATGATTTGATCCAATTCATTGACAAGAAGCATTGATAACATAAGACTAAAAACAGATTTCTGCAATAGTATGTTCAAGACTTCCATCCAAGTTAACACTGAGCCACTGGTGACTATCGAGTCTGGATCCAGAAAATCAATACGGAATCCACTTAATTATCCTATCATTTTGGGGCCACATGGCTCCAATTTATCCACAAAGACAGAACAAGAGATTCTATCAGATTCTTTGCTGAAATCTCAGTATAAATTACCTCTGTATTTAGAAGATTCTCAATCAGGTTAAAAATTCTGTTTTCAAGTTTTTCACATGTATGTATATGGCAACAAAAGCTGTTTTTAAATGGCTTGCTAATTGTGATGACTTCATATGTTTGCTACTGAAAAGTCTCATGGTGCTTCAATATACATTCAATGAGAATATTAATATAGTGGGCACAAAGCTACATTCAAAATCATCTTAATAATTTAGTTTTTTGACAGATCTTTTGAAGATCTGATTTAGATTTATCTTTCTCTGGTAATGTACCTGGTGGGGGCTCATGATCTGGTAGAAGTGTTATCTCTATTTTCTTCTTATTTGCTTTTGCTCATATTGTTAGTATGATCTTCAAGTCACGATTTCTCTGAATGAATATTTTAAAGCTACTTGTCCATTTTGTGAGGCTTGGTTTAGTTAAAAATTAGATAATATCATCCATAAATTTATTTCACTGGACACACACACATATGTAAATTGCAATATATCAAAATACACACTGAAAATGACGAAACATGTAAGGATGCCAATGTCAACCAACCCTCCAGGATTTTTTTTAAATGTTTATTGATTTCTTTGTGTGTTTTTTTAAGCTACAGTTATTTTCATGATATATATATACTACCGTCCCTCCTTTTCAACAAAGAAAAGTAGCAAAGCAAAACTATAGAATAAATAATCAAATAGGATAGTGAATGAAGGAAGTGTGTTTCTCTTTAACTCATTCTTGCCCAAGGATTCCCTGTATAGCATATGTGACACATGATCATATGATGAAATGAGAATGCTAATATTCATCTATATATAAATATTACTAAGACTTTATTATTAAAATAAAAAAATTGCAAAGAGATCTAATATTTTATTATTACACCCCAATGGATGATCTTATTTACCCCACTTTGGAGACCATGGCTATGTAGAACTAGTCTTTTTAGGTCTGTGCTATCATTTTTCTCCCTCCCCTTATATTTTATATTTTAAAACCCTCTGATCAATCAGTCAGTCAATAAACACTTATTAAGTACCTACTGTGTGCCAGGCACTGCGTTAAGCCCTGTAGATAAAAAAAGGGCACTTACCTTTAAAAAAAATAAACTGTGCAAGTATCAAATGAAGGCTCTGGATAGTAATTTGTATATAATAAGTGTAGTGATTTTAGGAGACTTCAAATGCAATATGAATCAATAATCAACGTGAAAGGTTGAGAAGTTAGTGTAACCTTCAGTTGTATCATTTGAGGTGCCCTGCATGAGAGAGGTAATAGTCAACTTATCCTGCCATGATTAATTCACATTTGGAATATTGTATTCAGGACATTCAGTAAGACCCTGGATACAAGGGGATAAATGCTTAGGGGTAGCTAGATGGCATAGTGGATAGAATGCCTGGTGTTGGGAAGAACTTGGTTTGAATCTGACCTCCGACCCTACTAACTACACGATCCTGGGCAAGTCATTTAACAAACAAAGATCTGTCTCAGTTTTCTCAACTGTAAAATGGAATAATAATAGTACCTACTTCCCAAGATTATTGTGAGATATTGGCAAGTGCGTAGGGTAGAGCCTAGCACAGAATATGTTCTTAATAAATGCTTATTTCTTCCTTCCAAAATGGAAATAACTTGGAGTGCTGGAACTTCATAGTTCACATGGTTCACAGTACCAGTAAAGGGAAACATCTAGGTTGCTTCTCCAAATGGCGATTCTATGTCTCATTATTAATTAATGTAATCCAAGAACTCTGCTATTCCTAGAATTTTGCTGCTTGATCTAAGAAATTCTCCACTTTAGTCCAAATTCTGCTTCTCTTTTTATATCCTTTTTTAACTTCAGGTGGGTTTGCTCTTAAGTTCAATGTGGCTTTTTGAGAGAGAGAGAGAGAGACAGAGAGAGACAGAGACAGAGAGACAGAGAGAGACAGAGAGAGATGGAGACAGAGAGACAAAGAGAGAGAGAGACAGAGACACAGAGAGAGAGAGAGAGAGAGAAAGAGGTTATTAGACATGTAATGGGAAGGTTACTCACTCAGAATGATGTACTTACTTGAAACAAGATTTAGAACAGCCATCAAATAATCACATTTCCCCCTGGGGCAGTTAGGTGGTGCAGTGGATAGAGCACTAGTGCAGGAGTCAGGAGGACCTGAGTTCAAACCTAACCTCAGACACTTGACACTCACCAGCTGTGTGACCTTGGGCAAGTCACTTAACCCAAATTGCCTCATTCTGGGTCATCTCCAGTCATCCTGAGGAATATCTGGTCACTGGATTCAGATGACTCTGGAGGAGAAGGGAGGCTGGTGACCTGCACAGCCCTCCCTCACTCAAAACAAAGTCAAGTGCAAGTCATATCATCATTTCTCTGATGGCATGGTCTTCTTCAGCTATGAAGGAGAAACACACACACACACACACACACACACACACACAATTCCTCTTGTCCCTCCTAAACAAAAAAAGTGAATTTAAACATTTTCTAGCATACCACCAAACTTGTTTATTTAGAAAAATCTCCAAGCATTATACAACTATAGTTATACAAGTCTCTCTTCAGGGAACTCAGTTTATGCCTACAATTAGTTCCCCTCCTCTTCGTGCACACTTGTCTGCAGCTCCCCACCCTCTAGAAAAACTCCCTATTGTAGATCCTTTTTAAAGACCAATACCCAAGAACATGGGCATATGAATCATCCACGAATCATCAGTCATCATCCATGTGGCATTAAGGTACAAGTAATCCCTAGGGCAAGGCCTTTTTTTAGGTGACATTATTAATGCTAGAATAAAGACCTCATCAGCGAGGCAAAAGGGCATTTAAGTCTTGTAAAAGGGGAGAAAGGGGGTTTAAGTCTTGTCAAACAGGGAGCATGAATTCCCTTCACAAAACCATATAACTGGAGCGAGAAAAAATGAGGGCAACGCCTGGGCACCAGGATATGTGAAGATACTTAAAGCAATCACTTCAAAGAACTAAGCTAAACGAAAAAAAAATAGGAGGGACTGAATATTCTCAGCATTCATGGGAAACCTTCCTTGTTTGCTAGTGCCTTCTTCCTCAAAGTCCCATGTATTATAATTATTTGCATATGCATTGTATCTCTTGAGTAAGTATGACTGACTTGAAGGTAAGGGTTATTTACATTCTCCTTACAAAGTCTTTGAATTTTCTGCAATTAGCATATTCCCCGAACAATTAATAAATGTTTGTTGAATTGATTAGATTAATTTTGTTTGGCCCTAGGAAGTAGACTAGCAGCCTCAGAGGGGCTAATTTCAGGGTCACTGCTGATAGTGGGTATGGAGGCAGACAAGACAATTTGTAAACCTGAGATGAGCAATAGGGTATTAGAAAGAAGTATAGAGGTGAAGGAGCTTGGTGAGGGTCATGAATTAGAGCTAGACTTCATTCAAATCCATTAGGGCAAGAAAACTATTACTTCAAGGAAACTGATGGAAAATGTAGTTTTTTTCTCAGATGGAAAGACAGTAAAGGATCATGGGAGATGGGCATTGCATAGGGCAGAAGGTAGAGGGAAGCCCAAGAACTCTTGAGGTCTGAGGAGATGATAGAGACCCAAGGGTATCTGGAGGAATGCTAGAACCAGATGCCAGCCAATCGTGAGGGAAGGATGCTGCTACCCCAGAATGACTATGATTAGGAGCAGTTGAAGCCCTGACTCTGACCCCTCTTAAGGATTGACCTTAATAGAACAGAATTTGCTTCCTCACTGAGAGTGAGGGAATTTATTCTCTTGAATTCCTCCTGCCTCCTTTACCTCACTGCTTCCTGGCAAGTTGGCACTGCTTACTCTTAAATTGTATTTATTTACTGTTTATACTTTTAAAATGGGTTTTGTATCTACATAAAGATAAGGTAATTTTCATTATTATAAATGAGAAGAGCACTATGGAAAAAGACAGGGCGGGGGCAGGGGAGGGTAACCTATAGACAAACAGCCCTAGACTTCACTAGGAGAGACAATATCATTATAGAAGTGCTCAGTTTCTCTGTCTCTCTCTCCACCTTACCCTCACTCCCTCAATAATATAACAAGGGTCTTCCTCTGTTATTGTTGCCATAGATTATCAGAGTATCTAGGGGAGCTGTGCCTAAGTGAATCAGCATTTTATTTTTGCTAAATATATTAAGTAAACCTCACTTTGCCCCATGTTAGAAATTCTACAGATGAAATAATATATTTTAGTTCTGAGCCCACACCACCAGACCAACCTAAATTGAGCCTGGTCTTGAAGAATCAAAGCAATTGATCGATCAAGCACACATTTGTTAGGTCAATCAATCAATGAACATTTATTGAGGGCCTACTGCGTTCCAAGCACCACACTAAGTCCTGGCGACAAAAAAGAGGCAAAAGATAGTCCTGGCTCTGAAGGAGCGTATGATCTAATTGGGGAGACAACACGCAAACAGATATATACAAAGCAAGCTATATAGAGGATAAATAGGACATGACAATAGAAGGAAAACACAAGAATCACGATGTGCTGGGAAAGGCTTCCTATAAAAGATGCAATTTTAGTTGATACTTAAAGGATGACAGGGAAGTCGGAAAACTTAGAGGAGAAGGGAGAATATTCTAGGCATGAGGAAAAGTCAGGGCAAATGCCCAGAGCTGGGAGATGGAGTATTGTACTTGTGGAATGAATAGCTAGGAGGCCAGAGTCATTGAACCTAAGAGTATATGGTAGAGAGTAAAGTGTAAGAAGCCTGGAAAAGTAGGAGAAGAGTAAGTTATAAAGGACTATGAATGCTTAACTTAATAGGAAAAGACTTGAGGCAAGGAGACTCACCAGCAGGCTATTGTAACAATCCAATGAGTGCCCAAACCTGAGTGATAGTAAAGGTAGAAGAAAGAAGAAGGCGGTGTATTGGAGATATGTTGAAAAGGTGAAGGAGACAAGTCTTGGCAACATATTGGAAATGGGGGTGTGAAGAATTCAGGATGGCTCCTAGGTTATAAGCCTAAGGGACTCAGAGAATGGTATTGCATTCTACAATAAGGTAGGAAGGTGAGGGTAGGGGGAAAGATAACAAATTCTATTTTGGACATGTTGAGTTTAAATGTCTACTGGATATTCTGTTCAAGAAGTTGTAATGTTAATGAGAGGTAAAGACCTTCCCTACCCATTAATAGGCCTCAGGTGGAGTCCTTTAAGGGAAGTTTGATTAGGAAAGGCTTGTTTTGTAGGAAGGCCCACATGTTTGGTTAATTTCTTTTTTCTTTTTTTTTTTTTGTTTTTTTTAATTTTATTTATTTATTTAACTTTTTACATTCATTTTCACAAAATTTTGGGTTCCAAATTTTCTCCCCTTTTATCCCCTTCCCCCACCCCAATGCCTCAAGCAATCTAATTTTCCCTATCTCCAATCTGTCCTCTCTTCTGTCATCCCTCCCTTCTCTTGTCTCCATCTTCTCTTTTCTCCTGTAGGGCCAGATGACTTTCTATTCCTCATTAACTGTATGTCTTATTTCCTAGTAGCAACAACAATACTAAACAGTTGTTCCTAAAACTTTGAGTTCCAAATTCTCCCCATCCCTCCCTCCCCACCCATTCCCTTTGGGACGGCAGGCAATTCAATATAGGCCATATCTGTGTAATTTTGCAAATGACTTCCTTGATAGTCGTGTTGTGTAAGACTAACTGAATTACCCTCCATCCTACCCTGCCCCTCATTGTTTCTCTTCTGTCTTTTGATCCTGTCCCTCCCCAAGTGTTGACTTCAAATTGCTCCCTCCTCCCTTTGCCCTCCGTTCTATCATCCCCCCCCTTGCTTATCTCCTTCTTTCCTACTTCCCTATACTGTAAGATAGGTTTTCATACCAAAATGAGTGTGCATTTTATTCCTTCCTTTGGTCAAATGTGATGAGGGTAAACTTCTTGGTTTTTGTTTTTTTTCTCAGCTCTCCTCTTTTTCCCTCCACTAAAAAGTCTCCTACTTGCCTCTTAAATGACATATAATTACCCCATTCCATTTCACCCTCTTTCCTCCCACTACATTTCTCTCTCACCATTTACCTTAATTTCTTTTAAGCTATGGTCCCATCCTTTCAATTCACTCTGTGCTCTCTGTCTCTGTATATGTGTGCATGTGTGTATGTGTGTGTGTGTGCATGCATGTACATGTGTGTGTGTGGTCCCACCAACTACCCAGATACTGAAAAGTTTTAAGAGTTGCAAATATTGTCTTTCCATGTAGGAATGTAAACAGTTCACTTCTGGTAAGTCCCTTAAGACTTCTCTTTGCTGTTTACTTTTTCATGCTTCTTCTCATTCTTGTGTTTGAAAGTCCAATTTTCTTTTCAGCTCTGGTCTTTTCATCAAGAATGATTGAAAGTCCTCTGTTTCATTGAAAGACCATATTTTCCCCTGAAGTATTATACTCAGTTTAGCTGGGTAGGTGATTCTTGGTTTGAGTCCTAGTTCCTTTGACTTCTGGAATATCCTATTCCACGCCCTTCTATCCCTTAATGTAGAAGCTGCTAGATCTTGAGTTATCCTGATTGTATTTCCACAATACTGGAATTGTTTCTTTCTAGCTGCTTGTAAGATTTTTTCCTTGACCTGGGAGTTCTGGAATTTAGCCACAATGTTCCTAGGAGTTTCTCTTTTTGGATCTCTTTCAGGTGGTGTTCGATGGATTCTTTCAATACTTATTTTGCCCTCTGGTTCTAGAATGTCAGGGCAGTCTTCTTTGATAATTTCATGGACGATGATATCTAGGCTCTTTTTTTGGTCATGACTTTCAGGTAGTCCCATAATTTTTAAATTGTCTCTCCTGGATCTATTTTCCAGGTCAGTTGTTTTTCCCATGAGATATTTCACATTCTCTTCCATTTTTTCATTCTTTTGGTTTTGTTTGGTGATTTCTTGGTTTCTTGTAAAGTCATTAGACTCCATCTGTTCCATTCTAATTTTGAGAGAACTATTAAATTCAGTGAGCTTTTGAACCTCTTTTTCCATTTGGCTAATTCTGCTCTTGAAAGCATTCTTCTCCTCATTGGCTTTTTGAACCTCTTTTGCCAATTGAGTGAGCCTATTCTTCAAGGTGTTACTTTCTTCAGCATTTTTTTGGGTCTCCTTAACCAAGGTATTGCCCCGTTTTTCATACTTTTCTTGCATCTCTCTCATTTCTCTTCCCAGTTTTTCCTCCACCTGTCTAACTTGCTTTTCAAAATCCTTTTTGAGCTCTTCCAAGGCCTGAGCCCACCCGACATCCCCCTGGGATGTCTCGGGTACTGAGGCCCCACCCTCCACGTCTTTCCCTGATGGCAAGAATACGTCCTCCTCGTCAGATCCAAAAGTCGGGATCATTTGCATTTGTTGGAAAAAACTCTCTATAGTCTTATTTTTTTTTCCCTTTTCTGGGCATTTTCCCAGCCAGTTACTTGACTTCTGAGATTCCTGTCCACCCCCGCCTAGATCCGCCCAACTAGTGCTTGGGGTCTGAGATTCAAATGGGCTTTCTGCGCCCCACCTGCTAATCAATGTGACCTTTAGTTCTGGTGCTGGGGTGGGGGCAGGGCCGCCTCCCAGGCTCAGCTCCCTCAGGTTGTTTATGCAGAGGCTTTCAGTAATGAAGATCCTGCCTGCTGCTGGGGGAGTCCCGGGCCGCTGCCCCCGCTTCTGCCTCCGCTGCCGCCCCCGCCTCTGCCTCCGCGGCTTCCTCCTGAGGGGGCCCGAGTCACAGAGACACCCCGCTCCCCTCTTCCAGTCCAGCCATCTCTCTCACTGACCTGTAGCTTCTGTGGGCAGAGGGACTTTCCCGGCTGCCGCAGCCTCCATCCCTGAAGCCTGCTCGGGTCAGCTTCTCTGGGGCCACGGCCAGGGCAGCACTGGGGTGGGGTCCTCTTTCCGGGGCGTGACAGACCCTGGGGACGGCTCTCCAGGGCTCTCTGGAATGGAAATCTCTTCCACTCTGTTTCTGTACACCTTTCAGTGGTCCAGAAGTTATGGGGGTCTCTTTTTACATTAAATCTATGGGCTGTGGTTTCGGAGCTCATAAACGTGCATCCTTCTACTCCGCCATATTGGCTCCACCCCCCATGTTTGGTTAATTTTTAATGAGGCATGGGGTCACGAGGGTCATGATGCCTTCCATCTCTGAAAAGTACATATACACACACACACACACACACACACACATTCTGAGGTGAGGCTTTGCTTTGAGGCTTACTCTTTGGAAGAAAATTTGTGTACTAGATAAGACTCTGGGTAGCTGTTCAGAAGCCTCCCAACTTTGAAAACCCAGGTGATGGTGCTTCTCTGTCTGGTAACTATGTATATATGTAATGGTCAGACAGTTGGATCTGTCTGTTGAGCTGTGATGTACGTACTGCTTATGGTCAGATAGAAGCCCTGTGTGTTCATTTTTATTTTTCTCTGCTTATATTTTCTCTGTTGTATATGTGATTAAAAAAGATTGTTGACCCCTGAAAAGTTGCTTTCCTTTTAGAAAAGCAGATCTAAGAACTGTACTAGCAGGCTATCCTGGATGTGTGAGGGTGCTTGTGCTACAGATGTCTGAAAGGTCATTAGAGATTTGAGGCAAAAGGTCAACAGAAAGATTGGGTCAGGATGGAGAGATGTTGAGACTCATCATCATGGAAATGTTAATTAGATCTATAGGAACTGATGAGATTACCAAGTGAGGTAGTATAGAGGATGAAGAGAAAAGGGCCCAGGACAGAACACTGAGGGACATCTGTGTTTGGAGAACTATCTGAGGCAGCTCATTTCAAAGGTGGGATGGCCAACACAGAAGCACGGAGATCAGAGATGGTGAAGAACAGGGAGCAGCACAGACTACAGGGTCTCTGAGTTCCCGTCTTGTCCACTGGTTACACAGATACTAAGTGTAAGATGGATTTTAATTCAAACTTTGTTTTGGTTCTGAGTGATGGAAACCTAAAAAAGCTGTCCCCATCCCCAACATTCTTTCTTATAGGCCCCACTGAATAGCATGTGTATCCTGATTTAACCACACATTATGGCTATAACCATACCTCAGGCCCCCAGAGTCAATACAGTCACTGCTCCCAGATCCAATTCATGTATTTGAACTGGTGTGTTCTCGTGCTCAACCACAATCACATCATTTATTTAGCCCAAGACAGGACAACAATACCTAACCAATCAGGAAACAGCACAACCAGGATGTTTGCCCACTGACTCATTGAAGATACCTCTCCCTATTACTAATCCCTTGACAAACCCCTCTTGCCTTTTTAATATTCATATTTTTTTGCTGTGCAATCAGTGTCATTACACTGTAAATTTGCCTGTTTTGTCTTATTAAGTTCCTGGTTCCTCTTGGAACCTAGCCCACTTCTGGGGGGCACTAAGCCTCAGTAAGTACCGGTACTTGGATTAGAGGTGGTCTGACTCTGAATTCCTTGACACAGAGCCAGCACAACACACCATAAACCACAACATGAGTTCACTGCAACATACAGTCTCTCATGTACATGACGGATCATCCACATATAGATATGAGTTGACCAACACTTGTTGAGTATCTAGCTTATGCCTGGTACATAGTAAATATTTGATAAGCTAATTGCTTAAATATATTCATATAATTTAAAATAAGCATGGCTCATACTCACCAAAGGTATTTTCCACTGTCAAGGATATACAGCACAGATTCCAAATAGAAGAAAAAATTCCTGTATATTTTAAGTTTCTCCCAAAATTCCTGTTTGTGGATGACATTAGGATGATTGTATCACCCCAAAACATACTAGAATCTTATAAATGAAACCCAACAGCATTCAAAAGAGCTTGTTCTAATTAGTTGCACAGAAAAAAAAAGAGTGGATGAAGAATGATTTTTCACCCAAAAAACAAAACAAGAAATCAACAAAAAAGAATTCTCTCCTACCCGCTCCTCAACTTTGATATGAACTGGAATGCATAAATAAAGAATAATATAAATAAAGAATAAATAAAGAACTCTGACTTACGATAAGCATAAATCTCTTATTGAATGAATGAAGCTCAGAATTGAGTGGGGGGAAGTAGTCAAACTATATAATATTTTGGAAACTTCTCAGTACTTTCAATGATCCTAGGCTGCCTCCTGAAACAAGACTTCATATTTTTAAACTCCAGTATTGACTCCATGATACAATATGACTCTGGCATTTGGAATTCTACAATCTCTGAAGAATGAAATATTAAGATGACCCAAAGGAGCCATATGGTAACCAAAAGGAAGCTACAGGAGATGACTACTGGTGTCTTCTGTACAAAAAAATTTATGTTAAAAGATATAATTCAGGAGATTTTTTTATTGGAAAAAGAGGCAAGCTTGTCAAGTAGTATGGACAAAAGATTATAGCTGAACAGTCTAAGTACTATATTGGTACTCAAATAATTTTTAATTTTATTTTTATTACTATGAACTTAAAAAATTTCAAAAATATGAATATTCCCTACAAAAAGAAAACAACACATGAAGCTGCAAATATTTACTACACAGAACTGGGAGGGTTTTTTTGCATATTCAAATTTAACATGACAGTTCTAACACTATCCTTATTAAGATTCCCATCTCAGTTTTCCTTGTGCTATACACACACACACACACATACACAAAATGATTCATTCACTCTTTTCTTCCTTTTAAAAACATTAATATCAGCATCGATACAAATACCAACCCCAAAACAACCTAAAGTCCTCACTTCTACGAAATAAGTGTAATCATGCAAAACAAATACAGGTTATATCTGGAAATGTAGGTCTCACATCACCATGAGAGGTAGAGAATTTGATTTATCATCAGTCTTTTGGTGTTGTGATTGGTCATTGTGCTGACCATAGATCTTTTTTCTTCATAGTGTTATAAATATTGTATACATTTTTCCCTGGTTCTGCTCATTTTAGTTTTCATCATTTTATCCAAGTCCTCAGGATTTTCTGAATCCATCTCATTTCACCATTTCTTATGGTAGAATAATATTCAATGGATTCAGTAGACTATACACTTATAGACCACAGTTTGTCGAACCATCTCCCAGTAGATGGATACCTTTTTGTTTCCATTTCTTTGATAAAATAAAAGTGCTGCTTTAAATATTTTTGTACATGTAAGTCCTGTTACTCTTTCCTGAACCTCTTCAAAGTAGGAGCTTAGTAATGGTATTGTTGGATCAAAGAGTATGTTAAATTTAGTGCACTTGGGGGGATATAATTCCAAACTCCTTTCCAGATTAGTTGGACAATCTCATAGATCCACCAAGAGTGCCAAAGTAATCCTGTCCTTCCACAGCCCCTAACACAATAATCATTTTGCTTTTCTGTTATCTTTATCAATATGGTTAGCATGAGGTGAAGGCACAGACTTGTTTCAGTTTTCCTTGATCCTATTATCAATGATTTGCAGCATTTCCCACATGGTTTTTGATTGCTTGACTTTCTTATTTTAAAACTTGCCTATTCTTTGAAACCTACAGATTGTTTTATTATATACTTAGGAAAGGTGAACAAGCATCAGTTAAGGAGAAGGCATGGATAGGTTTTGGTCTATACCATTGGAGGAAATACCAACATTAGTCAGACATCAGATCCAATAAAGTCTTCAAAGTACAGCTTATAACGTACAATGTTTCTGGAAAACAAGGAAATGCAGAATAACCCATAATCTAAAGTTGCTATACAAACATTAAGGGAATAAACTTTTGGAGTTTTGATTCAGTTTTGAGATAGGATATGCAACTTACCACACACCCCCATCTTGTAGGAGTACAAGCCCCCAAGCTCAATCAGGACATCCAAATCAATAATTACATAGGTGCCACTAGGAAATTTCCCCCTCTCACTTTCCCTCCCACATTGTTCCCTGACCTTCAGATCACCTTGTGACCACAGATGGTGTCCTTCAGCTGGCACTATTGTCCTTGCCTGGCTTTATACTCTGGGTCCATGGCTCTCTCTCTCCTTCAACTCCTACCCATTTTCAATGAGACAGAGTCTGGAGGATAAGGAGGGATGAAGGGTTTTCAGTTTGCATCTTAGATCTTATTATATCATCTTTCTCCCCAAACCCATCTCCCTTTTGAATTTCTGTGTTACTATCTAGAATATTACCATTCTTCTGGTTGCTTAAGTTCAGAACTTCATGGTCATCTTCAATTCTTCTCTTTTCATTCAGCATCCTCTGATGTCTAATGGATCAGTAAGTCAACAAGAATTTAAGTTCTTATGACATGCCAGGTACTGTGCTGAGAGCTGTGGAGCCAAAAAAATATAAAAATCTAGGCTCTACCTTCAAAGAGTTCACATTCAAATGCCGGTGCAGGGTAGAGATGTTGCCATTGCTACCTTAACAACATGCTCCAAACACGTCTCCTCTAGATTCAAACAGTAATCAACCTAGTTCAGGCATTCATGGCCTCTCTCTTCAAATCGCACAATGACATCCCTGCTTTAATTTTTCCTACTCTACTCCTTCCTCCCAAAACAATTTTCCTAAAGGACTTATCACTTCTCTAACTCAAAAAACTCCAGTGGCCCCCTTGTGACTCTAGAATCAAATGTTATTTCATCTTTATCTTTCCCTTTCTAATTTCTATTTTTGCACATTTTTTTTTAGTAACAAAGTATTTGGTTTCAACAATTTGAATGCCATTTAGTCTAGTGATTCCTAACCCATGTCCAGGTCCAGTGGTATATTGGCAAAGAGTATCATATGGCCTGGCAATCTGGACCAAGCCAAATACGATAGCCCTTAGCTAGCAACAAAGCAGTCAACTGCTTTCTCAGTGTACTGTTTAGTAGAAGTCCGGGCATATAGTCAGCACATGAGCTGCAAGAACTGGCTTAAATAACGAAATATCTCCAGGTGTGTCTTTCAATTTCCATTTAACTCAGTTAACAAGTAGTTTTTGTTTTTGTACTCTCATCCAGAGACCTCCAGCATAAATTCACTCCAACAAGTAATTTTAAAGGCAGTAAAATTAGACACCCTAATGCACTAAGAACACTGTCTACAAGTGGCCACTAGACTAATTAGTGCTCCTGGAAATGGTCCAAAACAGAGAATCTTTTCGCCAACATGCCCTCAGCAGTATTTAACAGACTAAATCATCAACATCTACTCCCTTTTATTTTCCTTTTCCTTTCCAGATTCTACTATTCTTTTTTCTCTTTGTAAGCATTGCCTTTCTTGATTTCTTTTCATACCCTTTCATACCTTTCTATCATTCTTTTCCATTTTTCATGCCTGATCATGAAAATATACTTGATTCACAGAAAATTCAAATCCATGCGTAGGCAGCTTGCCAGTCAACTAATTATGCCTACCTTCTGAGAACAACTCAGTGAATGGGGAAAAGTGAACAAGCTTATGTCCCAATCGTCTAGTCACAGTTTATTAAATCCAGATATGCTGCAGTCTAGTGTAAAGTTATTCTCAAGGACTGCATATCTTTCTCTGTGTACATGTCAATGCAGGTATATCTGTGGGTAACAGTTTTGGAGAGAGAGATTTAAAAAGGGATTTGTGGATATTCAGTGAGTGGCTCAGGCGTACAGCAAAAATAGCATAAGGTAGCTGTATACATGAATAGAAACCTGAATATATGAATGAAAACTTGCTCATTTGCCTAAAAACCAAGATAAGTAACTTCAGATAATAAATCAACAAGCATTTATTAGGAGAGGTGGAGGTGGAAGACAACAGATTCCCAGCACAAGGAACAGCCTATGAGATAGATTGTCAAGACTATCAAGCTGAGAAAACTGTCAAGATGGAAGGAAGGAAAGAAGGAAGGAAGGAAGGAAGGAAGGAAGGAAGGAAGGAAGGAAGGAAGGAAGGAAGGAAGGAAGGAAGGAAGGAAGGAAGGAAGGAAGGAAGGAAGGAGGAAGAGGAGGAAAAAGAAAAAAGGAAGAAAGAACACATTTATTAAGCATCTACTACATATCACAACTGTGTTAAGTGCTTTAGAAATACTATCTAATGAAAAAAGGAGCCAAGATGATGGAGTAGAAGCAGGGATCTGCTTGAGCTTTCCCCCAAACTCCTTAAAATACCTGTAAAAAGTGACTCAAAACAAATTCTAGAGCAGCAGAAGCCTCAAAATGACAGAGTCAAACAGATTTCCAGACCAAGGCAATCTGGAACTCCAACAAGAAACATTGTACTAGGCTCAGACCAGATGGAACTGGAGCAGACCTTAGGGCACTGAATCACTGGCAGCTTTAGCAATTTCCAGACTTCTCAAATGAGGGGGAGAGGGGAAGTAAGAAGGAATAAGTGAACCTTACTCTCATTGAATTTGACTTAAGGAGGGAATAACACACTCAACTAGGTATGAAAATTTATCTTATCCTGCAGGAAAGCAGGGGGGAAGGGGATAGGAGAGGAAGGATAATAGAAGAGAAGGCAGATTGGGGGAAGGAGTAATTAGAAGTAAACACTGTTGTAGGGGCACAGGTCAAGAGAGACAATGGAATAAATGGATGGCTGGACAGGATAGAGGGAAATGTGATTAGTCTTCTGCAATATGACCACTATGGAAGTGTTTTGCAAGGCTACACATGTATGACCTGTATTGAATTGCTTTGCTTTCTCAATGAGGGTAGATGGGGAGGGAGGAAGGGAGAGAATGTGGAACTCTAAGTTTTAAAAATGAATGTTAAAAATTGGTTTTTTTGCATGCTGCTGGGAAATAAGACATACAGGCAACGGGGGATAGAAATCTATCATGTCATACAAGAAAATAGAAAGACCATCAGAAAGCACTATATGCAATGGGGATAACCTAGATGCATTTCCAATAAGGTCTGGGGTGAAACAAGGATGTCCATTATCACCACTGTTATTCAATATGGTATTAGAAATGTTAGCTGTAGCAATAAGAGAAGAAAAAGAAATTGAAGGAATTAGAATAGACAAAGAAGAAACTAAGTTATCACTCTTTCCAGATGATATGATGATATACTTACAGAATCTCAGAGAATCAAGTAAAAAACTACTTAAAATAATAAACAACTTTGGCAAAGTTGCATGTTACAAAATAAACCCACACAAATCTTCTGCATTTCTATACATTACTTAACAAAGCTCAATAGCAAGAAATAGAAAGAGAAATCCCATTTAAAGCTATGGTAGACACTATAAAATATTTGGGAGTCTACCTGCCAAAACAAATCCAGGGACTATATAAACACAATTACAAAACGCTTTTCACACAAATAGAGCAGATCTAAGGTAAGTGGAAAAAATCAGTTTCTCATGGGTAGGCTGAGCTAACATAATAAAAATGACAATTCTACCTAAATTAATTTACCTATTAAGTGCCATATCAATCAAACTACCAGATAATTATTTTTGGAGCTAGAAAAAATAATATCAAAATTCATCTAGAAGAACAAAAGTTCCAGAATATGAAGGAAACTAATGGGAAAAAATGCTAGGGAAGGTGGCCTAGCCCTACCGGATCTCAGATTGTATTATAAAGCAGCAATCACCAAAACCACTTGGTATAGGATAAGAAACAGAGGGGTAGACCAGTGGAAATGTTAGGTACTCAAGACACAGTAGTCAGTGAATGTAGCAATCTACTGTTTGATAAACCCAAGGAACCCAGTTTCTGGGATAAGAACTCACTGTTTGACAAAAATTGCTGGGAAACTGGATAATAGTGTGGCAGAAACTGGGCGTAGACAAATGCCTGACACCATACACAAGAATAAAGTCCAAATGAATACATGATCTAGGTATAAAGATTGATACTATAAACAAATTAGGGGAGCAAGTATCATTTCTTTGTCAGATTTATGGACCAAACAAGAGATAGAGAACATTATGAAGTGCAAAATGGATAATTTTGATTACATTAAATTGATAAGGTTTTGCACAAACTCAGTGCAACCAAGATTAGGAGAGAAGCAGAAAACTGGAAAAGAATTTTTGCAACTAGACCTCATTTCTCAAATATATAGAGAACTGAGTCAAATGTACAAGAACACAAGTCATTCCCCAATTGATAAATGGTCAATGGATATGAACAGGAAGTTTTCACAGGAAGAAATTAAAGCTATCTATAGTCATATGAAAAATGCTCTAAATCATTACTGATTAGAGAAATGCAAATCAAAACAACTCTGAGGTACCACATCACACCTATCAGATTGGCTAACATGACAAAACAGTAAGAAGATAAATATTGGAGAAGATATGGGAGAGTTGGAACATTAATTCATTATTGGAGCTGTGAGCTGATCCAACCATTCTGGAAAGCAATTTGGAACTATGCCCAAAGGGCTACAAAAATGTGCATACCCTTTTACTCAGCAATATCGCTTCTGGGACTGTATCCCAAAGAGATCATAGAAATGGGAAAGGGTGCCACATGTACAAAAGTATTTATAACCACTCCCTTTGTGGTGGTCAAAAGCTGGAGATCGAGGGGATGCCTATCAATTGGGGAATGACTGAATAAATTGTGGTGTATGAATGTAATGGAATACTATTGTGCTATAAGAAATGATGAACAGGAAGACTTCGGAGAGGCCTGGAAAGATTTATATGAACTGATGCTGAGTGAAAGGTGCAGAACCAGGAGAACTTTGTACACAGCAACAATCACAGTGTGGTTGGAATTTTTGTGGTAGACAGTCCTTCATTCAAGGACTTAAAAAATTCCCAATGGACTCTTTAGGTAAAATGCCTTCCCCATCCAGAGAAAGAACTGTGGAATTGGATAGTAGATTGAAATATTGTATTATGTTTTGTTTTGTTTTATGGTTTCTCCCATTCATTTTAATCCTTCTATTCAATGTGACTAAGGTGAAAAATTCATTTAATAGGAATGTATGTGTAGAACCTATATAAGATTGTATACCATCTCAGGGAAAGAGTAGGGAGGGAGGGGGGAAGAAGGGGAGGGAGGGAAAAAATCTAAGATATATGGAAGTGATTATAGAACACTGAAAACAAATAAATAAAAAACAAATAAAAAAAGAAAATAGAGGTGAGGGAGAGGGGAGGAGGAGGGTGATAGAAGGAAGAGCAGATTGGGGGTAGGGGTTGTTGGGGTGAATGCTGTCCTGGGGTGGAGGAAGGGGAGAGACAGGGATAAAATTTGGAATTCAAAATCTTGTGGAAGTTAATGCTGAACTGAAAATTATATAATTAAAAAAAACCAAAAAAACCCACAAATATCCTCTTATTTGATTCTTATCACATCACTAATAAATGTGTATTTGAATTCTGATTTTCCTGACTCTAGGCTTAGTACTCTATCCACTGTGCCAGCTAGATAGGAGATAGACTTGCTAGTAGGTCAGCTTTGCTAGAGTGTGTGTGTGTGTGTGTGTGTGTGTGTGTGTGTGTATGTGGGTGTATGCCTATACATATACATATATATGTATAGGTATATACATACATATATATGCATATGAGAGAGTAAAGTATAAGAGGAAATGTAAGAAGGCATCAGGTTATAAGAAGCTTTAAATGCCAAACAAAGAAATTTAAATTTTATCTTGAGGTAATAGGGAGCCACTGGAGTTCAAGGAGCTCAAGGGAAGGGTATGTGTGACATGATCAGACCTACTTCAGAAAAAGTACCCTGGCAGCCTAGTGAAGGTTAGATTGGAGTGGACAGAGACTTGAGGCAGGGAGAGCATTGCAATACTCCAGATGTGAGGTAATGAGTCCCATACCAGAATGATGACTATCTGCATGGAGATATGGGGACATTTAGGAAAGATATTATGAAGGTAGAAACTGCAAGATTACATCATATTAGCTATGTCTGGTGAGTTCAAGTGAGAAATTGAAAATGACAGACTACACTTTATTTTTCCCTCACATGTCCTATATTCCAGGTAAAGTGGCCTATTTGCTATTCTGTTTATAAACATTTTCTTCCATCTCCTTCATTCACTCCTTTGCACAGATTGTGTATACCAAATGCCTCACACGTATCTAGGAAGGAAAAGAATTAATATAGTAGACAAAGGAGAAAAGGATCCCTCTCTTTGAATGGACATTCAGTTCAGACTCAACAGTCTATCAGTCATCAGTCTTTCTGGCTCCTCAGCCAACCAGAAGTCACCATCCCAGTATCAGCCCCCCAGTTATCCATGGCAAGAAGTAACTCACCAGTCCTCCATATATTGGACTGGAATGAGGAAGAGATTATCTACACATGTTCTACATAACCCACGACGAAAGGAATACATACAAAAAGGCCTTCACTGGCCAGTGTTTCCATTAGTAAACAGGAAGCAAAATAGAATGATATGGACTAGTGTTGGTCATTCAACCAATTCTCATATATCCTGGACTAACCCACATCTCTCCATTTTACTTAATGCTTAATACACTATTTATGAGAATTGTTTCTGCCTTATTTATTTATTCATTCAATTATTTTACTCTCTTTTAAGATGTATCTATTGTGTCCCTAAAATTATTTACATTCAGTATTATGAAAATCTCAATTTCAGTTCTATTCTATTCATTCCTTTTCATTTTTTTCCAAATGGCAACATAAAAGTTTGCTAATCTGGTTCATTCTTCAATTCTTAACCTTTGGTTTTTACGTCGTTTTTATTTGGTGAGATTTTTTTTCTTTCTTCCCTACTACTAATTTTATCCTTTCTTAAGTTTTTTATGATGTCTTCATTTGACATTCTCACAAATTCACCACTCTATCAAAGAAAAGAGGTGAAGTTTATTGTCCAAATTTTACAAGGAAGGAAACAAAGGCACAGAATGACCGAGTGACTTACCCAAGCTTTCTAAAGAAGATTATCTATAGAGTCCTGGATCTTTTTTTCCCATTTCAGTTCTGTACTTATAAAAATAATCATTAATCTTCCTCATTTTCATTTGCTAATAATCAAAATCACATATTAAATTTGGTATTATTGTTACATTTGGAAATGATGATTTATTTTCTCAAAGAAAGTATTTCCAGGGACAGGTCAAAAATGAAAATATAATTATAATGACACCCTGTAGAGACAGAGTTATAATATTAAAAATGGATTAAACTAGAATGGAAAAAACAAACTTTCAAATTATGTGGCAGCATTATTAAGTATGGTAATTGGAATCAGAAAAATTGGATAAGAATAAATTCATTTTTTGACTCATGTCTTCCAGGAAGAGAGGAAGTATAACTTTTCTTTCATTGAAATATGTCATATGAGGAATGATTTACGCTTCATGATCATTTACGTACTTGAGCAAGCTACAGAATGAGAACAGTAACAATAAAATTGCTAATATCTATATAGTACTTTAAACTTTGCAAAGTACTTACACATATGCTCATTTGAATCTGGTGCTACCCTTGTCACCTCAAAGATGGACTTATGCAAATAGCCTGCTGGTTGGTCTCCCTGCCTCGTGAGCTTCCACTCCTGTCCATCTCCCACTTAGTTATCAAAACGATCTTCCTAAAGCACAAGTCTGACTATCTCTCTTTCTCTTTCTCTGTTTCTGCCTATCTCTCCATCTCTCTGTTTCTCTCTGTCTCTCTGTCTCTCTCTCTTTCTCTCTCTCTCTCTCACACACACACACACACACACACACATTCAATAAACTCCAGTGTCTTCTCACTGCTCTACTATCCCACTGGTCTCTTTAATATTCCATGAACAAAACCCTCCATCTCCAGACTGGGCATTTTCCTTGGATAACTCCATACCTGGTATCCTCTCCCTCTTCCTCTCCCCCTCTTGACTTCTCTGGCTTCCTTACGTCTCAGGTTAAATCCCATCTTCTCCAAAAAGCTTTTCCTGATCCTTTCAATGAAAGTGCTTCCCAGTAATAAACTGGGATTACCTCCAGTTTATCCTGTGTGTATCTTGTCTGACTGTAGTCATTTGCATGTTGTATACTTCTCCCCATTAAATTGTGTGAGCTCCCTGAGAGTAGTGACTGGATTTACCTTTCTTTGTGTCCTCAGTCTTAATATAGAGTCTGGCAGAAAGTATGTGCTAAATGAAGATGTACTCATTTAACTTTATCTTATAATAACCTTGAGAGGTAGTTGCTAAGAACATTTAAACCTTTTGAAATAAATCATACACTCAAACAGATGAATATGGTGAACTTCATTGGAGTATCACAGAAAGATAGGGCAGCAAGGTAGTGCAGTAGATAGAGTGGCTGGCCTGGAGTCAGGAAGATTCGTCTTCCTGAGTTCAAATCTGACCTGTGTTTCTGAATGTAAACTATTTCCAGGTCTCTTGTTTTTAAAAGGAAGGAAAGAAATAAACTTTTGTCAAATACTCATAAATATCAAATAGTAACTGTTTCTCTTTTACCCAGGAACCCTGAGGGTCTTCCCCTTCAAGTCTGAATAGTGATTTTGGACCATCAATCTACTGAAAATGCCACTATCTCTAAACAAGAATTGAGTACTAATTTTCCAAGACTACTATGGTGCAACCAGTAAAAGCAAGCAACCCAAAATACAGAGGAGGGCCTGCTGAACAGGTTCTTAAATCTGCTTTTCTAAAAGGAAAGGCAAATTTTGGGGGGTCAACAGTCACTTTAATCAAGCACATGTATCATTCACTTAGCTCAGGGGAAAAAGTCAACACCCTGAACTTCAGAGAAAATACAGAGAAATAAAGACCAACAGATAATGCTTCCAGCTTCCTGACATAAGCAGTACGTACATCACAGAACAACAGACTGATAACTATCTGACCATACATACATAGTTACCAGAGAGAGAAGCACCAATATCTGGGTTTTCAAAGCCAGGGGGCAGCTTAGAGGCTTCCCAGAGTCTCATCTGGCACACAAACCCTCTTCCAAAAACTAAGCCCCAAAGTAAAACTTCAGAGTATTTATACCTTTGAAAAATGTATAAATTTACATATATAAATTATACAAAAATGTATAAATTTATGCATATAAATTATACATATAAGATATAAATTTATACATTTGAAAAATGTATAAATAAGGCATCACAACCCTTGAAAACCAATGCCTCATTAGAAAATTAAGAAAATGTGTGGGCCTCTCCTAACCAAGCTTTCCTTAATGGGCAGGCCCATAAATGGGGCTGGGGGAAGATCTTTAAACTCTCATAGTTACCATTACACCACTATATTCGTAAAAACCCTTTCTCCAGCCTTCATTCTAACTGGCTACATCTCTCCACTTTTTCTAAAATTTCTGTCATTTTTTTATTTAAATACAAATCCAGCAGCTGAAAGATAATTTGTAACATGACTCCTGGAGATTTTTCTGGATATTTGGTAATGGTCTCAGCTAACAACACTAATAATAAATTACAATGACAGCTAACATTTATATAGCACTTTAAGTTTGCAAAGGACTTTACATATAATATCTCCTTCGGCCCTCACAATATCCCTGTAAGGACAGTTTTTATCCTCATCCCACAGATAAGGAAACTGATTCACAGAGGTTTGTCCACATTGATAATAAATGTCTGAGCCAGGATTCAAATCCACATCTTTCTGATTCCAAATCTACCACTCCATCACTGTGCCACCTAGCTGCCATCTCTAATCCTTCCAACTAAAATGTGAACAAAGAGGAGGAAAAAAAAAACTTTTTAAAAGCATGTCTTTCTATGGCTCAACTTGCTACTCATGCTTTGTTTGTGCCATCTATAAATACCCCACTCAGTAAGATTTAAAAGAATAGGGCAAAATCTCTGCATTCCTCCCTCCTCCATCCTTCCATCTTCCCCCCCCCCGAGCTTTCTCTCTCTTTCTCCATCATTTTCTGTCTGTGTCTTTGTCTCTCTCTATCTTTCCCCATCTCTCTCTGTCTTTAACTCTCCGTCTTCTTTTTGGAAGTGTTGACTAAGAGTCTTCTCTCTCTTCCTTCAACTTCCAATGAGGGGAAAGAGGAGATTTCTCTTTTTTCCCTCTCCCCAGGTGTAATTATGAAGCCTATATTAATATGTAAGTGAGAACATATTCTTGGTTAGGTCATTCTGAGGCAATATCTCAAGTCCCTGGTTTACTCTTTTTCTTTATTCTTCGTGTTTCTTTCCCTGAGAAAGGTCACTAAACAGCGATCCTGAGAAGGTCTTTAAACAGTAATCCTGAGAAATGGACATTTCCAGCCTTGGTAACTTCCTGTGTTTGAGAAGTCATGAGTCACTGAATTGGGCGCTGGTTGCCTGACAAGAGGTGTTCCCTGTAATTATACCCTTTTGAAGATGATGGTTGCTACCAGGAAGATGAGTCTTGTATGCCTAGGGGGCCAAAAATCTGAACTTTTGGTTCCTGCTCAGGGAAAGCAAATTGAGAGATAAGTGAAATCTATCAGCAATCTCACAAATCTCCAAGGTGTCTTTCCTATCTCCTGGGAAATAAGATTAGAGGTAATGGGTTATAGTTCATGTTCTATGCCCAAGTTAATGCATGCTTATGAGTCTTTTATGTTTTAAGTATTCCTTTGTGATAAGAAACAAATGATACCTAAGATTTGATATTTTGTGTAGTGAATATCTTTCTATAAGGAATCTTGTTAATCACTTTTGTGGAAAATGCATAAAATTGATAACTAAACTTTAATTAAAGAGATATTCTCTGAAACTTTCAGGGGGATCATAATAAACCAGCATATGTAAGAAAATATTGATTTCTTATCTTTGGAGGCAAAATCCCCCGGAGTTCAGAGTTGGGACCCCTTATGGGAAGGAATAGTCTTATGAAACATAAAACTGGGCCTTAGGTAACATAAAAGTAAACAAATATAGTTGATCTAGGTGAATAGTGTGATATCTTAATGACTGTATAACCAACAGAAGTGATTACTTAAATTTCCTTTCCAGCTGGGTCAAGGGATCAAATGAAATACTCCTCTGGACCTAATTACTGACCTATTAAGACCTCAGATTCTTCTTCTTTTTTAAATAATTAACTTAATTATCATAAAAACACGGAAAATTATATACATATATATATATACATACAAGAGGATGGGATATAAGGCTAAACTGTTATATATGATTTTTATTTTTTCAAGGTGTAAATTGAATTGAATAAAGGAATAAATATATCATTTTATTTGCTTGTGTCCCACAAGACACTGGATATTTAATCCATTGCTCTCAACTCCCTTCAAAGGAATAATGTTGCTCAAGATATTTCAATGCCAAAACTGCAGGAGAAGGAGCTATTAAGTTACTTATGAATAGCAAGACTCTTGAGCTTTTAAGCCAAATCAAATGCTTTCAAGCATGAAAATTTCGTTGTCTTTAAGGAAAATATAAACTCAAAAGACATAGATGCCTTTTGTTTTTAATTTTTTTTTACATGGATGCTTTTTTAAAAAAAAATCACTTTTTGCAAATGAAAGAAGTCCTGGGTGTCACAGGGCTTCACTTCTTGGAAGTCCTTGGAAGGAGATGTATGCTTTAGATGTAGTGTCCTCAGTGAAAGACTGGAAAACTGATGGAGTCTTTAATTTGTCATGTCATCTTCCATGAAAGTATGGCAGATTGCACCAGTCAGTAAATGAGCATTTATTAAGTTTCAAATAAGTGCAAAACACTGCTAAATACTCCAGATTCAAAAAAAGATAAAAGACATCCCCTGTTCTCAAGGAGCTCACAGTACAGTGGAGAAGATCAGATGCAGATCACTATGTAGAAATAAATTATATGGAGGATAAATTGGAAATAATCAACAGAGGGAAGGTGCTAGAATTAAGTGGAATCAGAAAAGCTTCCAACAGGAGGTAGGCTTTTAGCTGGGACTTGACAGAAGCCAGTGAAGCCAGGAAAACCAAGGAGAATGGATGAGGAGGGAGAGCATTTCAAGCACAATGAAAAGGCAGTGAAATGTTCCAGAGTCCAAAGATATAGTGTCTTATTTGGGACAAAGCAAGGAAACAATATTACTAGATTTCAGGGTATTTAAAGAAGAGTAAGGTATAAGAAGGGGAAACTAGACAGCACAGTGAATAAGACATGGGCAGGAAGACCTGAGTTCAAATCTAGCCTCATACACTTACTAGATGTGTGACTTTGGGCAAGTAAGTCACCTAACCTCTGTTTGCCTTAATCCAATGGAGAAGGCAATGGTAAACCACTATAGTATCTTTGCCAAGAAAACGATTGTCCACAGGGTCTCAAAGACTCAGACAGGACTGAACAAAAACAAAGGTATGAGATGACTGGAAAGGTGTGTGTGTGTGTGTGTGTGTGTGTGTGTGTGTGTGTTGAGGGGTGGAGGTAGAACAAGTTATGAGGCCTTTGAATGCCCAGCAGAGGGCTTTATAGTTGATCCTATAGGTAATAGGGAGCCACTGGAGTTTATGGGATAGATGGGGTAACATAGTCACCTATGCTTCAGGAAGATCACCTTGACAGCTAGAATGGAGAAAGACATGGCACCAGGAGGCTATTTCAATAGTCTAGGTATGAGGTGATGAAGGCCTGCACCACAATGGTGGCATGGTCTGAGAAGAGACAAGATCATACATGAACAAGCAGTTTTCAAAATTCAAGAAAGAATCCATGTCCCCATATCTCTTTCCCTGCCCAAACAACTAGCTAATGTTAAGTCAGAGAAAGAGAGTTCCAGGAGATATCTAGATATTTGAAACCTATTTCTCAAACTCTTCTTGGTCCATTTCTGTGCAGTAGTTCTGTGTTATGGTCTGATGAGTCAATCTCATTTCCCTCCAATGACCTTTGGTGTAATACTCTTCATCATGCTCTCAAATTCCTGGATTTCCTCACATAAATACACCTTCTTGATGTACAATATTACACATTCTTCCCAAACCCCATTCTTTTTTTTACTTATCCTGTACTTTTCACCCAACTCTCACTTGTGGCTCCAAGAAGCTACAGCATGTATAGTAACCGCACCTGGTAAATCTACTTCCCAGACAGGCAAAAACAGGGTAAGGGTAATCAGTGCGCCTTATACCTTCAGTAAGTTAGGGGGATATCTACCCCAAGCATGAGAAGACTTTCCCTGATGGAATGAGTAAATAAGAACAACTTGTTCCAAAGACCAAGAAGGTGGCTGAAGCAGACATTATAAAGTGCCTAGAGTTTGGTAAAGCATCAAAGGTGCCACAGTCATCCTCACCGATTGTCTTGATTTTTGTCCCTGGACTTTGATGACTAAGGAAGAGAGAGTAAGGTTGATGACTTTGTACCAGCCTGCCTCACTTAAATCTAATTCACGCACAAGTCATCACCTGTGATGCCATAGGTCTTCTCCAAAAATGAAAGACAAAAACCACCACAACACAACCAAAGTTGTACTCATCAAAAAGTTATACCCATCAAGAGATACATTCCAATAGAGTGCTTCATTCAGGATGCTGGTAAATGTTTAATAATCAGCTTTCCAGAAAAAAAATACATACAACACACTTTTAGATTTAATCTGCATTGAACATTTTCTTCATCATTTTCTTAAGTCTAGAGCAGGGCTTTCTTAAACTTTTCTACTTGTGACACATTCTGTACTTCTTAAACTGTGGGTTGTAACCCCATATGCAGTCGGTTAAAGAGCTAGACCAGTGATGCCAAACTCACATCCAAAGGAAGCCACTCAACAGTACATCCCTGCAGGCTACATAGTGACTTAGAAAACCACATAGTAACATTATCTATGCTCTATTGTGTTTTATTTATTTTGTTAAATATTTCCCAATTACATTTTAGTCAATTTAATAAATCTAGCCATGATTTATAGAGTTTGTCAGTTTCTGCAGTGTAAATGTTCACACTGAAAATTGAGAGCCAGAAAAACTAGCTCCAATATATCTCTGGACACCAAGTTTTGGTGATGCCTATGAATTCAAATGTGACTCCTTGTGTTAAAACCTCTAGTTCCACTTATATACTGCATTGCTCATATGATAAATGTCATTGAATGAGTTGCAAATGAATAATTTTCCATCTTACTAGAAGGCATGAATGGAAAAGTACATTCATTCTTAATAGTTTGCCATGACCTGAGAGGTAACCTCCTCCTGTCTACTTCTGCTTACTGAGTGAAGATACTATCTTTTCTTTCTGTTTTAAACTAGCCTGGATTCTCCTATCCTAGGGCAGTGGTTTCATATTTCTTTTTGTTCTTCCCAGTATCTACATTTATGGTGAATTAGGATTGAAGGCTTCTTAGACTGTTTTGTCATGGATTCATGAGATAACACTAGCATAATTATTTGGTTATTTGGTTTAAGTTTTTCCAAGATTCGATAGAATATTCATTATTCTTTTGTAAGCTGGAGGCCGTTTCTCTTCCCTAACACCAGAAAGACTCTGTCTGTCTGTCTCTCTGCCTCTTTGTCTCTCTCTCTGTCTCTTCCCCTGTATCTCTCTCATCCAGTAAAACTTTCACTGCCTGACAACTATTAACAAATAACAATATTATATAGATGTTAAATTATTAAAATGAAAAATGTCTTTTTGAAAGATGCCCTATTAAGATTTTACCTATAATATTGTCACCATTTCCACTCAAAGATTGACCAAAAGATCCTAACCTCTAGTCTCATACAGGGATGTAGCTGTAAAGATGAATATCATCTTTGCTTCCCACATTTATGCTTTCCCGGGCAGTTGTGACTTCTATTTACAGAACTTGGTGGTCTGCTCTTTGTAATATTTTCCCTAAATCTCAAAAAACAAAGTTCATCTCTTCAGAAGGTTTTATTTTGTTTTTCTAGATGATGAGGCACTTCAATTCTTGTTTTATCTCCACCTTAACCTTAATTCACTTGTGTATATATGTGTGTATGGAGAACGTTTTCCCCCTTCTAATCTCTTTAATCATTTATTTTATATATCCTTTATTTAACCATAAATGGCAGGGTGTCAGTAAGCCTATGACTTCTCCAAACCCTTAGGGACTTTATGACTTTTGGGCAACTTATTTTCTTTCCAGGTACTCAGTTTTGTCATCTGCAAACTGAGAGAACTGGACTAAACGACTGATATGGTCCCTTCCAGCTCTGCGTCTTTCATGATCCCATAGAACTATATAACTTCAAGAACCTGTAGAAGTACAATAAAACTACAATAGATTCCATTAAAAAATAGTATTGACAGTACAAAGTAATTCTAGTGTCCAAATGCATGACTCATAGTAGATATGGTTATTATATTATCTAGGATTTATAATCCCTAAATTGATCTTTGCCCTATAATAATAACCCTGCTATTAATTTTATAGTTCTCTGATTCTACAATAAAAAGTCTTATCTAGATGGTTGCCTCTTCTTCCAAACTGGACTCTCAGCTTCCAGAGTCTCCCCTCTCCAATTCATCCTGCACAGAGCACTCAAAATAATTACCCTAGTTGGCCTTACTATCACTCAAAAACTTCATCAAAAGATGAACGTCTTGTAGGAGCTAAAAGACAGAGAAATTGAGATGTAAAATGGAAAGCTTACAGATACAGAATAAACATCCCTCACTCTAGAAAGGGTAGGAGGCTTAATATTTTATTTACACAGAAGAGTACTACTGTGAACCTGTCTCCAGTACATGACTTCATGAATGCCTTTATCTGGAGTCAATCATTTACATAACATTACCAAGGATATATAGGAGGTGAAATTGACTAAATTGAAACTAACCACAATAAGGTAATGCCAAATGACTTACAGAATGAGAAAGTCTTTTGAATCATTGAGAATTTGTGCAATAGAAGAGGCAAGCCACCACATTTCTCTTCCAGGAGGTGACAAACAGATATTCTCAGGGAGTCAAAGAGAAGAAGAATCTGCTATCATTATCCTGACTGGTTGTTAAGGACAAAACACAACCATGGTGGTTCCTGGGCTAGTGATTAGAAAGACAGTCATTTTCTAGGCCTATCCCCTTAAAAACAGCTACCCCTCTGGTAACTCAACCTGTCAGGGGCAACGCGTGTCCCTCACATGAACCCAGAGTGGGATATTACACGTGCTCTATACTAAGTGCTTTGAATATAAGACAAAAACGGATATATTCCCCGCTTTCAAATTGTTTCTCAAGAGCCTTCAGTGCTTCTCTGTTGTCACAAGGATGAAACACAAACCAATCAGCTTGACTAAATCCCTATTCAATTTCTCTCTAGCTTATCTTTCTGAGTTTATTTCACTTTTTTATTACTTTGTATACCCTACACTATAACCAGATTATAGTACTTGTTCTCCCCTAAACTCAACAATCCTCCCATCTCCATGCTTTTAGACAAGCTTGAAAGACATTCCCTTCTGGCTTCTACTTTTTATAATCTCTTGATTCTCACAAATCTTAGCTCAGGCATCACCTCCCATAGAAAATCTTCTCTGATTCTCTTAGACTTTAGTGTTCTCTCCTTGAAACTGTCTTGTTTATCAATTTATGACTTCAACTGAATTTAGCTCTCTGAGGACCAGGAATGGCTTTTGTTATTTATTTCTTTTGCTTTTGTCACCTGTTCTTAAAGAGATGTTGTCTGGTAGGAGATAGAGAAGTAGACTCAGGACCAGGAAATCTGAAATGAGTTCAAGCTGTCCCTCTGACACATATTGACTGTATGACCTTGGGAACATCACCGCTCAGTATTCTAGGACACTCTCTAAGACTCTAATCTGAAGAGAAGGTGCTAACTTGAATGGGTAGAAAATGTTTCCTTATAACAATGAAATCATGACTAGTCCCCATCCCTGACGTTAGCACCTAGTCCAGTGCCGTACACAACATTCCCTTTTTCCTTCTTATATGGTATGTCCCAAATAGTCCTACAGAAGAAAAGAAAACATTTAAATTCTCCAAACATCTACCAAAACAAACACTGATTCCCAGCATCAACAAATACAAATAAAGAGGATAGAGATTGTAAAACCATACCACCCTATTCTTAAAGTATTTCTTTGACTAATTCATGCGGAAATGGGGTTTCATCTTTTTTTCTCTTAAAATTCTACAGCCTTGAAAAGTAGTTTCTACCATAGTTCTACTACAACCTAACAGCTTGGAAGTCCAAAGAATCAAGCTATTCCTGAGATAGTTTAGCTCAAGTAGAAAGTCTAATCCAGGGGTAGGGAACCTGTAGCTTCAAGGGCACATGTGGTCCTCTAGGTCCTCAAGTGTGACCTTTTGACCAAATCTAAACTTCACAGAACAAATCCCTGTAATAAAAGTATTTGTTCTGTAAAACTTGGACTCAGTCAAAAGGCTGCACCTGATGACCTAGAAGGTCACATATGGTATTGAGGCTTCAGGTTCCCTGCCCCTGAAATTAATTCATGTCCTTTCTTTTCAGGATGTCAGTCATAGCAGCCATGAAACTTGATTTTGAAATAGGACTCTGAAAGCCAGCTATGTGACCATGAGCGACCCAGTCAATCTCTTTACATCATCCTCTTCTATAAATGGAGGAAGGTTGAATTAAATGATCTCTAAATGCCATACCATGCTAACTGGTTTAATTCAGATTACATAAGCCATGGTAGATACATTTCTTCCTGTAGTATCCTATGACAAAATAAAGAATAATAGTTGATATTTTTATTCTCCTTTAAAGTTCACAAATCATGTTACAAATATTATCTCAAATAATCCTCACAAAAAAACCTGTGCTTTAAGCATTATATTTCATAGGATCACAGATTTAGAGATGGAAGGGACTTTAGGGACCACGTAGTCCAACCTCCTCATTTTATAAATGAAGAAACTGAGATTAACGAGGAAAAGGTAATTTGACCAAGGCCACAGAGGCAGTAAAGAGCAACCATTCATGAATTGGAAGGAGAAACTGTGGCTGAAGACAGTTAAGTGGTTGTTCAAGGTAGTAAGTATCTGAGATAGGAGTGGCCTTTCTAATATAATTCTTCCATACACAGAGGAAACTGTCCCTATTCCTATAGCAGGGATTTGTTCCAGACAGAAATGAATGAGTCAAAAGGAAAACAGAATGATATTCAGTGTTCTGAAGTCTGACACCACAAGGCGTGGCAAGCCCTTATCAGAAGACCAGGATGTATGTCAGTATTAGTGATCCACTATTTACGGGCTCTGAGGCAATATGTAGGAAGTGTTAGTAAGGAAGTGAGTAGTCTAAGAAATTCATAAGAAAGCACCATAAGGTCAGTCTATGTATGTGTCAGAGTTAGTAAGCAAATACTTAAACTGAACAGAGGCAAAGAGGAAGCTTACTGGTTATATTTGCTGTATCCCTAGTACAACATTTATAGGTAAAACTGTCCCATCAAACATTTTAAATTCAATTCAAGAAGCATTTTTAAGTTCCTAGTACTTATAAACTAGTAATATGGGGGATATGGGGGATACAAAGGAAAAAAACTTAATACCTGCCCTCAAGGAGTTTAAATTCTCCCTGGGGGGAAGAGGTTTCTAAATTTTCTCACTACACATTGCCCTTAGGACAAAAGAAATCCTTAACAATTATATGAAGTAGTTAGGTATAAATAATTTACAAAGGATTTATGTCCTAGCAACATAGTAGCAGTTAAAAAAATACATATGATTAAAAGAAAAAATAATATTTTTATGCCATTTATAAATTATCACATTTACTTACTAATGGGATGTGTGTGCATTGGGCATTGTGCAATTTTGCAAGCCTTGCAATCAGATTAGGCACTGACAACCTCATTTCCTGCTCTACGTTGATTTTTGAGCTGTACTTGCTGAAAACTCAGTTTTGCAAAGATATGATTGCACAAACAGAATTAGGATTCAGTAAGCACTGTGTTTCCCTTGAAAATTTAAAATACTTTCTACCCTGTGGTTTCACTGCAACAACTCACAGTATTGGGAACCCTGGGGAAAAACAATGCGAACTCAGTTAAGCAAATACTATATGTACACACATATAGAGGGAGAGAGACAGAGACAGACAGAGACAGAAAGAAAAAGACACAGAGACACAGAGGGACACAGACAGAGAGACACAGAAACAGACAGACAGAGATTGGGGATGAGAACACTAACAGCTAAGGCAAGGGTGGGAAATCTGCATCCTCAAGGCCACATGTGGCCTTCTAGGTTCTCAAGTGTGGTCTTTTGACTGAGTCCAAGTTTTAGAACAAATTGTTTTATTAAGGGAATTTGTTCTGTGAAGTTCAGATTGGTCAAAGGACAGCACTTGAGGACCTAGATGGCCACATGTAGCCTCGAGGCTGAAGGTCCCCTACTCCCAAACTAGGGGAATCAAGTTTTGCAGCATTTTGTCCATATTCCATTTACATTTCACAGCAATCCTGAGGTCAAAACAAAACAAAACTTGATTTCACTGATTCTGACAGATGAAGGATTTGGATTAACTTTGAAATCTGAGAACCTGTATCCCCCTGAGCACTTTATGATCCTGTGATTCCAGATTAACTCTACTGTAAACCTTATCCTTAACCTAGTACTTTATAATTATTGCTTTGGGTGTAAATGTCTGAATTCTGTTTCTAGTGTTTAGTGTAAGAAGAAAGCAGTATGTGTTTATTGTTGTAAGGGATGATAATGATGCCTTTCTAACCACATTTCTTTAAAGATTTGGTTATCTCATTAGACTGTTGCTACTTGTGGGCAAATCATTTAATGAATGACTTCTGAGGTTCCCTCCAACTTTAAATTTATGATCCTGTGAACCTAGAAGAATAATTGTTTCAACATGAATGAATTAATGAATGAAAAAGCCCTTATTAATCACTTACTATGTGCAAACTGGAAGCCAAAATATGAAGGATGTTTCAGCTGCCAGTCTTGGTCCTTAGGGTTTGGTCTAACAGTATCTCTTCTTACCGATGAACTAATATCTATTTCTGATATTGAACCATTTGACAATGCCAAGGACTTTGGTGGGAAGAACATGCTTTTCCTAAAGATGTGGGAGCTGCAGCACCTTCAAAAGTAGTTGCCAAATCATATCTCCATAAAGGTTGTGTCCCTGGATGATGACTACAGGGACTGTAGGCTAGTGTCTGAGGGATGCTACTATTCCTGAGGCTTCTGAGTACATTTAAATGTCAGCAGCAGTTGGTCAGTCCATAGTTGGTATTAGTGGTAGGAAGCTGGTGGACACCTTGGATTGGAAGCAGGCCCCATTTTGTGAGTAGCGGTTCTATTCCAGGGTCCTAGAATGTCTCCACTGGGGTATGAGGGAAAGAGGTGGTAGTGATTCACCCAACACATGCACATGATGCTTCCTCTCTCTCTCTCTCACTTCCTCTGTGTGTGTGTGTGTGTGTGTGCATGTGCACACCTCACTGCTTCAACTAAATTAGCTTGCTTCAGGGGAAAAAGATTTATAAAAGTAAGTTTATGTTTATAAAAGAAAGTTGAATAGCATAAGAGGTATAACATTTCTTAAAATGAAAATCAAAAACTTTTATACAATACAAAGTGTGAAATTGTATACAATACAAAATGTGGAATTGCATTAATTGAGAGGTAGTGATACAAGCAGGACTTAACAGAAAGAACTTTGTTTCTGGAGTTAGCTTTAAGAGTATTAATCTCTTGATGTGGTTAAAGGAAAGTGATTGCACTGGAAAGACACAGATGAAAAAAACCAAGGCCCAGAGAGCTTAAGTACTTGGACAATGTCGTAAAACTGGTGAGCATCAGAGGCTGGATTCATGACAAGTGGCATTTGAACCCAGGTCCTCTGAACCTAGAGGCAGGGATATGTCTCCTTGTACTTCCAGATTTCTTAAGGAAACAGATCTATTAATGATTAGATCAATCTTAACAAATGCAACATGAAATGTCTTTCATGATTGGTGCTTTGTAAAAGTCAATTAGTATAGCTTAGCCTAAATGGCACCTACGGTTCTTTTTCAGCTGCTCTAATGCCATTGTATTTGGTCCCTTAACCTGGTCGTTGTATGTTTATTTCTGTTCTGTTCTCCACCCACTTCCCTGAAGGGAGAGACAGGGATGGTCTCCATCCAGACTCTCCTAAGGAAGAACTTGAAACCAGTGAAAGAAAAATTATTTTCCCTCCCCTCCTGCACACACTTTGGTATAGCAAGCTTAAGGGGCAAAACTTTTCCCCTAAGAGCTCAAGGCCCTAGTTGGGAAAAAGAGTCTGGGATCTGAGAGAAAAGAGAATTGACAATCAATGACTTCTTGCTTCACCTGATCAGGTTTTTTCGTCTGCACACAGAGCTGTCTAGAAAGCTGTCCCTGTTCTCATGAATAAAGGGAAGGCACCTACCTAGTAACCCATGAAGGGGTGTGGAAGAGCTCCCCACTTCAGAGGCCAGGGCAGGGTTTGGGGGGTGGGGAGGCAGAGGGTGGGTGTGATGGATTGGTGGGAGGGGCCCGGGTAGGTCCGGCACTGAGGGCGGGGCGGGGCGGGGCCGGTTTTCTTGGCGGGTGGCCCGGCGGACTCCCCTCCTGGGCTGCTGCAATGCAAAGGTCCAGCCTGGTCCTGGGCAACTTTTCCCTCTTTCCGGAGTCAACTTCTAGCCTACTGCTGGGAGAGAGAGAGAGAAGTTGAGAGGTCGGCTTCGGGACTTCCTTCCTTTCTTTAGTCCTCTGCAAAGGCATTCTTGGGCACACCTAAGTTTTGTTTTCGCCCCAGATAACAGGGGAACGAAGGATGGGGGAAGTCAGAAACTGGGGTGCTCTGATGCTTCTCAGTCAAGGTAAGCGAAAGTCTTGCCATCCGCAGGTTTTGGTTTTGGTTTTTATAAAGCCAGGGATCCTTTTGCCAGCTCGGAATAGAGGGGGCTGGGGGCAGAAACGTGATCTTGGGAAGAAAAGTTCCTGAAGGACCAGGATATTCCTTCTCGGACAGGGACCGGAGTAGGGGATGAGAAGACAGATCAACCGAAGGAGTGACGAACGGGGCTGCGGCTGAGCGGGTGTCAGCGGAATTCTCCTTGGGAACTGCCGCAGCCAGTTCCCAAGGGTCATCTCAGGGTCCTGGGATGCAAGTGAAAAGGGGGCTTTGGAAACAGTTTCAAATCCAATTACCTGCCTACACCCAGCCTCCCCACAGCCTTCTGCCTTTTTCTGCCTGCACGCCTTTCGTGCCTCTCCACTTTTCAGTCCCCCTTGCCCCTACTTTCTCCATTGTCTCTCCACTACTCTCTTTTTTCTTTTGGCACATGGGAAGCGGGGATGGGCTTCGAGGCTATCCGACAACCTTTGGTTAGACTCCCCTGAGATTAGATGCGTTGTTTTTAAAGGAAACTTTCCAGACGAAGACTGGCAGGTGCTTACGGCCACTACAGAACCGGCCCACCGCCTGTTCCCGCCTCCTCTGCGGAGGTACGAGATCACGCAGGGATGGAAGGAAGGAGCTGGAGGGCAGGCAGGGCATCGCCCCTTATTCCCAGATGGCCCCTACCCCCGAGCCTCCCCTTCCGCGCCCAGCGGTCTCCCCGACAGAGGCTGTTTGCTGCTTTGGCAAAGCAAGCGGTGACCCGCTGCCCTCTATGTCCGGGCCTCCCAAGGAGAGAAGTCGCCTTTCCTCTTTTCTGGTCTCCCAGCCGCTTTGTAGGTGTTTCCTCCCTGGCATGACTGGAAAACCGACGGCTCTTAATCAGTGTTTGGCAAAAAGGAGTTAGTTCTTCCTTCCCCTCTGCTTTCTCCCCATTGTTGACTACATTCAGCCTCTGTAAACTCTAGGAGGGAAGAGTAGTTCCCACGTTTCTGTGATAATGCAGACAGAGCACAGACTGTGGCAACGTGCCTCGAAGTGGAGTTTCTTGTTAATGACGACCTGGAGCTGAAAGGCCTGCTTAGAATGTGCTGGCAATTAGCAGTGATGAAGTTAGTTAGGGAATGAACTTGCTGTCCATCCTTCCCGGAATAGCGAACGGTTTAGAAAGTTTAGTGACGGGTAAGGTGGATGTCAAAGAGTTGAAGTCCAACCCTCTATCTCTTCTGGAAAAGGAAAATTGTTCTCTGACCTTGAATACCTGTCTAGTGACCTTTGGATTTTTTTTTTTAAATTACCATCAAAAGCATCATAATGCAGTGTTGTCAGTGGAAAAGCACTAAAGTCATCAGAGGATCTAGGTTTGAATCACAGCTCTGCTACTCATTACCCCTGTAATCTCAGGAAAGTCACTTTTCTCCGTGAGTCTCAGGTTCCTTAACTGTAAAATGATGGAGTTGGACCAAATGATCTCTGAAGTCACTTGTTGTTCTAAATCTGAGATCCTATGACCTGGGGTAGTTTTACTTGCCTATGCCTTCTGGCAAATTTCCTAGGACTTAACTAAATAGGAACCTTTGCTTTGCTGAGGGTATTCATCCTCATTATACCTTTTAGATTAACAGACTTTACTGATGAAAAAACCAAGCCATGGACTTTTAGCATTAGGCCTGGAGAGAGATCAACCCTGCGTTTGTAATTGACTAGAATAAAAATCCTGTGCCCTATGCTAGACCACTGATCTCTACTAGACAAAGCCTTTTGGATAGAGTTCAGTCCTCTCCTTCCCTGAAAACTGGAAAGGGTGGAGAATGAATGTCTTTTTGTGGTACTTGTCAGCCCTGGTCTAGGACTGCATTAATAACTGAAAAAAAATCTCATAATCTTAATGCCTTATCATTTTCATGTTATTTATCAACACTGAAAATCAACTAACGGATATGGGCTGAAATTTTTCACTCTTTTCCCTTCTCCTAATTGCTTCATCTGAGGAGAAACTGCGGAAACACAAGCTTATTTTCATGGGAGTGTCCTAACTTGTTCTTTCAGGAACCAAGACACACCTGAGTGGAATGTGTTGCTGCAGGGCCTCATCAGAAACAAGATTTTTAGCCTGTAGTTATAAAGACCTACTGAATACAAGCATCTCTTAATTCTGAAAAGATAGAAATGATTTCAAATCACAAGGTGGAAAAAAAAGTTTGCTTACTTCATTTTCTGTCATTTTACTCTTCTTAACAAGAAATTGCATGCCTGAGGAAGAGAGCTTTAACTCAAGTCCTTATGACCATGATATATAAAAACAGATTTATGGGTTGGGGATATTTACAAAACCTTCTAGGTAAGCAGGAAAATTCCTTGGTGATCCATGCTAAATGTGCAGTGGGAGACATGAATCATTGACATCCAGATCTTATCTCCAGCCATGAAATCTTGTTCATTGCCTGAGTAAGGACTAAGTAAAGACCCTTTGGGAGGAGAACCCTGTGCTTCCCAGAACACCACTAACTGATGTTATCAGAGCCAGGGCTAGGTGAAATTATGAAGTTGGGAAATTTTCCTGCCTAGGCCCTCAACTTTGCTCTTATGCAGCTCTCTTCTTGTCTTCTCCTCAGGCATTTACTATCATGTGATCCTGAGTAAGTCAATTTATATTTACCTCAGTTTTCAAAGCTGTAAAATGGAGGTAATAGTAGCACCTACCTCCTAGGGTTGTGTAAGAATCAAATGAGATTTTTGTAAAATATTGGCACATAGCAGCCAATTAATAAATGCTTTTTTCCTTCCTTCATTCCTTCTTCCCTCCTTTTGCCTAACTCTCCTCCAAGACTTGGTGCTCCTCTGCTCTCTCTGGCATCACGGAGGCTGCTATTTCCATGTCCTGCTCAGCACTGCCTTTCCTGGGAAAGTTCCATGCTTCAGAAGTATCACTTCCTTTTCCTCTTGTAACCCTGCCTGTAAAAACTCCTAGTTGCTGGTAGCAATTAATAGGGGGAGGAAAATTAGACCAGAGAGATGACTTCTGTATTTCTTTGAGTTTGAAAATTCTGATTCTGGGAAAGCCTCTGATTAAAAGTAGGATATGTGTGCGTGCGTGCGTGCGTGTGTGTGTGTGTGTGTGTGTGTGTGTATGTTTGTTTATGTTTTCCATCTGTCTGGGATGATACATGTTGATCCAAAAGGAGGCATCTTGGTGACACTTCAGCGATCAGTACAAAGTGAAATAAAGAATTTCAGGCACTGTGGGGGAGATATTTTTGGTCTGGAGGCCCTTCCATTCAAAGTCTAACTCCAACCACAAAGACTGTTTACTCTGTCTACTTATAAGCCTGGAGCAGGAAGTTCCTGAGATAGGAAAGAAAAAAAAAAGGAGGAAACTATATAGTTATCATAGAATGTTTAAGGTGGTAGAGACCATAGAAAAAATAATAGCTAACATTTATATAGCCATTTGAAAGACAGCAACATATAGTGTGGATGAAAGCCACTGGATTTAGAATCTAGTAGACATGGGTTCAAATCCTTTCTCCAATTCATACTGACTGTGGTACTCTGGGCAAATCACTTAAACTCTCATTGTCCCTGCAAATTCTCTAAAATCGTAATTTTCAGAATACTTGTCATCCACATTGGTAGAAACACTTTCATTGTTAGGAATTCCCTGTACTAGAATCTGCAAACATTTTGGTTTCAGGACCCCTTTACTTTCTTAAAAATTATTGAGGGCCCGAAAGAACTTTTCTTTGTATTCATCAGTCTATCTACTGCACCACCTAGCTACCTTAAATTTAAATTAAGATGTCTTAATATTATCTTGAAAATAGTTTTGACCTTGAGGCCCCCCTGGAAATGTCTTAGGGGATCCTTATGGGTCACTAGACCGCACTGTGAGAATTATCCAAAGTTTCCTATACAATGTTCCCTGTACAATGAAATCCTCCTTACCTCCCAAAAGCGGTGTGTGTGTGTGTGTGTGTGTGTGTGTGTGTGTGTGTGTGTGTGTGTGTGTATGTGCGTGTGTGTGCGTGTGTGTGCGTGTGTGTGTGTGTCTGTGTGTGTGTAGGTATTTAATGCTGGCAAATCTTATCTCATTGGATCCTCACACAATCTTGTAAGGTAAATATGAAAGAAATTATTGTCCCTACTTTATAGATGAAGATACTGAGGCTCCTATCGGTTTAGTGACCTACTCACAGTCACAGAGAGAGTGAGGATTAGAGGCAGGATTCAAACTAATGTCTCTGTTTATTCCAAGTTCCAAATTTGTTTTTCTAGAACATGCTGCTTAGAGCAAAATGTTTAGCCATTTTATGAATAGGGAAACTGAGACCCAGAGAGATGAAGGGAGTTATTTGAGGCCATGTGGCTTATGGTAAAGGTGGGGTTTAAACTCAACTCTCCTGGTGCAGTGTTTTTTCTACAATATAATATGCCTTCTTATCATTGTGACTACAAAGACAAAAATGTGGAGGTCATTTTCCAGTCCTTTCAGGTGACCAGTTCTCTTCAACTATTAATAGAAGACTGGAATCTAAGAATGCTTCAAAGGACCAGGCTGCATCAGCTGATGAAGCATGTGTGTATTTATGTGTATACGTCCAGGTATATATACATACACATATCTATATATGTGTGTATTCCATAAGGCAAAGAAAACAGAGCTAGTAGGATGAAAAAATTTTCAAAGTCAAATTGTAATATATGGTAATTATTTGTAATTAAAGTGCATTTGCACAAATAGGAGAGATGATCATAAATTATTTTTTAAAATTTATGTCATTTGATGGGCCTTCTAGTATTAAGTTTCAGAGAAGGTGCTAGCCTATATTGGTAGAGGAAGTGTTCCTATAAACAGTGAAATCATAATCTTCATCCTTTCAGGTGCCCAAATGATTTACCAGGGAGGATGGCTCCAATTACCACCACTGCACTGAAAATGTTCTCTGCGAGGTTATCAGTGCCCTCCCAATTGCCAAATCCTCATCCTTGTCCTCATCCTTAAACTTTCCATAGTCTTTGACACTTTCGCCTACACATCCCCTACCATGACTTTAATCATGACATCTCTGAAGATGACTCCCAAATTTGGGAGTCCTTTTCTTTATCCTGATTGCCACTTCTGCATTTCCAAATGCCGATTGGTCATCTCCACCTAGCTGTGTCCCATGCAACTCAAACTCAGGATGCATGAACTAAACTGTCATTATCTTCCCTTTCAAAAAAGAAATGTTCCTTTCTTCTGACTTTGCTATTTAGGCCATCTTCCCCAACACTCAGGCTTGAAACCTTCAAGTTCTCTTGGATTCTTTCTTTTCCTTCTTTTGCTACCTTCATTTACTTGATAAATTTGGCTGATTCTATCCCAGTAACATCTTTTGCCTCTGTCTTCTTTCTGTTATGATTTCTGCTTTATGATTTCTTTGTTTTCTACACGTATGGTTGTAGAAGCCTCCTAAATGGGCATGTCTTCTCCATTTTCTCCCTTCTCCAATTCATTCTTCACACTATGGCCAAAATATTCACAGGTTTAATCATATCATTATTGTTGGTTCTCAAAAAACCTTCAATTGCACCTCACTGCCTTACTTCAAGGAACTATGATTTTGTCAGTGCAGGTGCTCCATCCATTGATACACATGTCACATATCAGATGATTTTTAAGAGTTGACTGGATAATAGGTCAAGACATGGAAGGGAATTCAAACACCATTTCATCCTAGAACCCATTTTACAGATGACAAAACTGTTTCTCTGAGTGGTTAGGTGAACTGCCCAAGGTCACACCCCCTACTAAATTACAAAGAGGGATTTGAACTCAGGTCCTCTGATTTTGTAGTCAGTGTGTTTTCTACCACATCACCCTACCTCTGATGATGAATCTGTTGAGTTTCGCTGTTAGTTCTCACATGAAAGGAATGTAACATCTCATAAAAGTGATAAAATCATAGTATTCAGAATAAAGAATATCATAGTTTCACTGTACTTTTTCTGTTGAGACTCTGGGCATCCTATTTTAGGATCCCATTGACTCCACAAGCTGGAGTTAGTTCAAAAAAAATGTGATGAGATTTGAATGGGACCCTGGGGACCCTGACATACAAAGATCAGAAGAAAGAAGAATTATGTTATCATTCAAGATAAGCTATCTTCTAATATTTGAAGAGTTAACAGGTAGAAGGACTTAATTTCATTCTGTTTGTCCCCAACAAGGAAAAACTAGGAGCAGTGAATGAAAGTGGCAGAGATTTGAAATGATATAAGGAAAAACCTTCCCTTCCATTATAGGTATCCCTAAGTGAAATGTGCTTTCTTGGGATTCAATGGAAATAAATGGAAAGGGAGTCAATGGAAATCTTCAAATGCAGGTTACTTGTCAGAGATGCTGAAAGAAAAATTACTACTCAGGTGTGGCTTGCATTAGATGATCTCTAGTGCGATGGATAGAGTGCCAGGCCTGGAGTCAGGAGGATTCCTCTTCCTGAGTTCAAATCTGACCTTAGACATTCAACAACTCTGTGACCCTGGACAAGTCATTTCTCTGTTTGCCTCAATTTCTTCATCTGTAAAATGAACTGGAGAGAGAAATGGCAAACCTCTCCCAGATCTCTGCCAAGAAAGCCCCAAATGGGGTCATGAAGAGTTGGACAGGAGTAAAAAACAACTAAACAGCAGCAACAAATTCCCTTCCCATGCTTTCCCTCAATCCAGTTATTTTTCATGCTAGATCATTTTGACAGTAGTAGTAGCATATTTAATGTTTATAGAGGGTCTTACAGTTTACACAGTTTTTTACTCACAACATTCCGGTGATGTAAACAGTGCTAGTATTATAAATAGAAAAAGTGTTTAAAGAAGTATTTACTGTGATGTTTCTCTATGTTATTAAAATATTTCCTGAGCTAGAATATGATGCAATACAGCAACAATAATAATAGCTAGCATTTATATAGCACTTTAAAGTTTGCAAAATGCTTTATATGTGTCATTTTACTTGAACTTCACAACTCCGTGTTCTTCTTATCCACATTGTACAGATGAGGAAACTGAGGTGCAGAGCGGTTGAAAGACTTGCCTAGGGTCACATAGTTAATAGGATCAGAGGCTAGATTTGAATTCAGGTCATCTTGACTCTGAGTCTAGCAGTATTCCTTCTGTGCTTTGTCACCTATACTACCTTGTAACAAAAAATACAATTTTTACTTTTAGAAGTTTGAAATGACCAGACAGTTTTTTACAGAAAATGCATAAGTTGTGATACATCATCTGTTTATCTTAATGGAAAAAGAGGCTCAATTGCCAGTTTTAGAAGAACAATTTCATCGCACTTTGCCCAAACAAAGGCATTCTGGCAGGCAGAAGCCCCACATTCCCCTAGTTACTCATTTAAAGGTAGCCTTTGTTTTTCTTTGTTCAGGCTTGATCTCATTTCCATGGTTACTTTATAGAAATGCAGACAGAACAGAAGCTGGACTCATTTCAGAACAGTTCAGGCTACACCATCTCAACACATTTTCCATTTATCTTTGGGTCCTAACTTGCAACAAACCCTTTAAAGCTAGTGTGTGTACACTTGATGGGATTTCAGCTCTACAGTCTTTAGCTTTGAATTATTCAAGTCCTCAGTCTCCAGTAAGGATTTTGAAGATCTTTTCTGGGAAAAACCCCCAATGGAAATAGCTTGCTGCAATATATAGGCATTTAAAGATATTTATCTATGGAATTTTGTTGGAGGGTGGGTGAGAAAGAGAAGAAAGAGGGAAGGAGGCAGAAAAGGAAGTCACACAGCCAAAGATTTTTTTTCCAGAAAAGAATAAAAATAGCAAACTTTGTTTATGATCTATGAATCAAAAGAGTGACTAGCTGGATTTATGAAATTAAATGTTCTTTCTAAATAAAATCTTAGTAGACCACATTGAAAGATGACAGACTACAATTCTTGAATATGCAAGTTCTTTTTGTTTTATTTTTATGGTGATATATGGGAGTAGGGGCAGAGATAGTGTTAGCAGATAGAATGCCAGGGTATCTGAATTAGGAAGACCTGAGTCAGACACGTACTAGTTGGTTGACAATGGGCAAGACTTGGGCAGCTCTCTAATCAATCAATAGGCATTCATTAAGCAATCGCTCTGTGCCTGGCACTGTGCTAGGTGCTGAGTATACAAAAACAAAACAGTCCCTATTCTTTAGAAAAAGAAACTGAGTGAATGAAAGAAGTGTAGAATAAGACTGATAAACTGAGTTGAAAACTAACTCTGGGTAGCCTAAAGCATCAGGCAAAATGTATTTTAACACATAGGTGATAGGAAATCGCTGAAGATTTTGGATTGGATTATTTTGGTAGCTGTGTGAAGGATGAACAAAATTAGTGGCAGAAGGCATATTCCAAAACCCTGAAGTTGTAGTGTAGCACAGATCTGTAAAGGTGCTTAGACTTTCCACATAAAGAATTACCTAAACCCATGAAATCATAGATCAGGACTACCCATTTTTGCCTATGCCATCATGAAAAAAATGGGAAATTATTGCTAAGGTTAATCTCGGTTTGAGATAACATTTAAAAACACCCTTGTCCCTTAGAGAATTGACTTTTCCTTGCTCTTACTTATCCCAAGTATGCATAATCTAATTCCATCACCAGTGTATATTTCTACTTCTTCAGATTTTCTCCAGGTCACTTTGAAGTGCTTCTAATGATTCAGATTTGCTCATCTAATCCAGTTCAGTGACTCTAGTTATCACCTGTATGACGAGGATGTCCAAAACTTGATTGGCAGTCTTGACATCTCTCAGTACTAGTGCCCAAGTGCCTATTGGATATCTCCATCTGGCTGTCCTGACAACTCAAACACGACATGCCTTAAAAGGAATTATCAATCCACATCCTCGCAACCCTTCCAAAAACAAACAGCACTTTCCCTCTTGATTTTCATCTATTGAAGGATGATGATTTCCATCTTTGCAGTCACCCAGACCCAAAACTTCATTTATTATTGACCCTTCCTTTTCTCTTGCTCATTATGTCCCTACTGATTCTACCTCTCTAATATCTCTTTTTCACCCCTACTCATTATCTTTTGCAATTTGTCTCCCTGCCACTACTCTCTTGCCTCTTGTATTTATCCTTCACACAGTTACCAAAATAATCCAATCCAAAACCTTCAGTGATTTCCTATTGCCCACATTAAAATACAAATACTTTTGCTTGGTGCTTTAGGATTGCCACAGTTTATCTTTAGCCTAGTTTATCATTCTTATTCTATACCACGTTCATTCACCCAGTTTCTGTTTTAAAGAATAGATTCTTATTATTTTTTTAGCTCATTTACATTTCCCACTGTATTCTTCTCCTGACTCCCCAACCCCATCCCTTGTAATAAAAAGAAGGAAAAAATATTCAGCAAAAATAACAAATATATCCTCAAATTTTGAAGTTATAAGAAATATTCCACACTTAATGGATCCCTATTTCTGAAAAAAAAGTGGGGAGTAAATATCTTTTCATAACTTTTGTGGCCAAACCTGTTTATTATAATTTTGCAATATTAACAATTATTTTGTTGTTGTTTCAATTTATATTGCATTAACCATTGTGCATATTGCTTTTCTGGCTCTACTTTGCATCAGTTTATATGTTTTCCATTCATGATGCTGGTCACTTCTTACAACAGAGTAATATTCTCATACTTTCATGTACTATAATTGCCTTAGCCAAGCCCCAATTGATGGATATCTACTTTTTTTCTACCATAAAATGTGTTACTATGAGTATTTGGTGTATATGAGCCTTTCTTTTTGTCATTGATCTCCTTGAGGTGTATACGATGCAGTGGAATCTCTGGGTTAAAAGATACGGACATTTTAGCCAATTTCTTTGTCATCTATTTACTTTTACCCAAACTAGACTCTCTACTTTCTGATCTTTTCCTGTGCTCTTTGCATTTTCACATGTTATCTTCTGTTTTTATATCAGACTTTGTCCAGATATCTGATTTTGTGATATGTGTTTTCCATCACCTGCCTTCTGCTGAATGGAGCTGGAAGAAATGGCTTCAGATTTATGCTAGCTAATCTAAACTGGGCACTCACTTCAACAAGGCAGTCCTTTATTTCTCCCTAATTGATACTTCATTGCAATCTCCAGATTGGCTGTTCCAACCCTTCCCTGTCCCTCCATTGTGATTTCAAACACCACCCCTTCCCTCACCCTTCAGCTGATGACCTCTCTTCATATTTTTTTTGACAAATTGAGACCATTTAGTGGGAGCTTCCTCTTCTCCCATTCTCACCCCCACCCACCCCAGTAATCAACTCCTACCATATTTTGTATTCCTTTCCTCTAGTCTGACTGATCAAGAGTTGACTTTCTTCAACAAGGCCAGCTCCTCTAGTTATAATTTTAATCTTACCCCCTTCCCTCTAATTATTATTTCCTTCTCCATTGTCTGTAACTTACAAATGTATCTGTATCTTCTCTGTCCTAAAAAACAAGCAAGCAAACAAACAGACTCTCGCTTGACTATACTATCTCCACAAGCTATGGTGCTATATGGCATCTCCCTTTCACATCCAAACTCTTGACTGGGGGAGTATATAGCAGAAGACTGCCCTTGCTTCTACTTTTTGTTCTCTCGCTCACTTTTCAACCCTTTGTAATCTGCTTTCCATTCAAATGAAACTTTTCCCTCCAACATTTCCAAAGTTTTTTTTAATTGGGAAATCCAATGGCCTTTTCTCAATTTTCATGTCTTTGCCTTTCTACAACTTCTATCACAGTTGAACATTGTCTCCTCTCATATGCTATCTCTGCTCTGTACTTAAAGAATAAAATGCTTAACTACTTTTCACTCATTCATTCGTGACATTGTTTTCTCTTTGTTCTTTTTCTACCAGTATATCATTCCTTTTGAGTCTTCTCTGCTTGGTTATTATCTATGTCCTACACTTTATTGGGGGGTATTCTTCAAGGCTATTTCCTGGGATCACTTCTCTCTCTACACTCTCTTGGTAAGTACATCAGTTTTCACTGGTTCCATTATCATTTGTACACAAATGACTTCCAGGTCTACATATCTTGCCTTAATCTTTCTCCTGAGCTCTAATCCCTTGTCAACAACTGCCTATCAGACATTTCAAGCTGGATTTTGCACAGGGATCTCTAACTCAACATGGACAAAAATAGCTCATTACCTTTCCCTGAAAATACATCTCTCTCCTTATCTTGCTTATTCTCTGAAAGATACTATCTCCCCCCATTATTGAGGTGTGTAACAAAGACTTGACTTCACTCTCCCTCACCATACGTATTCAGTGAGTTGCTGAATCTTGTCAATATCATCTCTACATCTCTTACATCCGTCCCCTTCTCTCTATTCAGTGGGACACCACTTCAGTTCCTGCTCTCATCTTTTTTTTTGCCTGGATTTTTTGAAAAATATCTTATTGACATCTTTTGTTTTCATATCCCCTGCATTTCTCCCCTTCCTCCATACTACACCTCTACCTTATAACAATGATTTTTTTAAAGAGCGAGAAGGTTAAATAGAAAAACCATTCAATGTGTTGATAAAACTGTTATTGTCAATGTTACAGTCCTCTGTACCTCTCATTTTGGCAAAAAAGCAGGGGGAAGTGTCTTCTCTTACCATTTCTTTGGGGCCAAGCTTATTTTTTGTGATTTGTAACAAATATTTTCAGTTGCTTGAGGGATTGTTGTTCTTTCTCTTTTCATTGTCATAGAGATTGTGTATATTATTTTCCCAGCTCTGCTTAGGTTGCTCTGTATCAGTTGTCATTTAAGTCTTTCCAAGCTTCTCTGTAGCCATCATGTTCATTATAATGTTCACACCAATATGGTCATGTATCATAGTTTATTTAGTCCTTCCCTATCATACGGGCATGTACTTTGTTTCTAATTTTTTGCTACCATAAGATGCTGCTATAAATATTTTGGTACATATATAAGAATCTTATCCCCCTTTTTCTTTTTTTTCTCTTTCTTTCCTTTTTCCTTTGTGATTGAAATCCTTGGTGTATGTGTCAAGTAGTAGAATCTCTGGGTCAAAGAATATGGGCATATTGGCTTCAAATTGGTATTCCTGTCTCACATATCTCCCTTTTCCAAATCATCTTCCATATATATTTGCTAAAGTGCTTTTCTTAAAGTACATGGATCTAACGAAGTCACTCCACTACTCAACATGCTTCAGTCTCTCCCTAAGTTGTATGTTTAAGCCCATTAAAATCTAATTTCAACCTACTTTTTGAACATTGTTATCTATTCTCTTAATACTTTCTATAGTTCAGCTAGACTGACTCCTTTGTTTTTGTGCACACAAACATTCCATCTTTGATTTTTATGTACAATGCCCACAGATATATCCTTGTGTGTGTGTGTTTAGTTACATGTGTATGTGCATGTGTATTATGTATGTATAGGGTGTACATATACTTGTGTATATATAATGTGCATATGAGTATAATACATACACATACATGTATGTGTATGCATGTACATATAGGTCTCTTCCTCTTTGAGGGCAGGGACTTTCACTCATGTCTTTGTATCCCTAAAATCTATCATAGTACCTGGCACTTGATAAGTTCTAATTGTTTATTGAGATCTAGCTTTTCCTTTGAAATCCAGCTTAGGTGCCACCAGCTTCAAGAGTCCTTCCTTTATTCCTCCAGCTAAAAGATTTTTGTGTGTGTGTATATATATATATATATATATATATATATATATATACATAAATATATAACTAAATTATACATATATGTTATATTATATATAATAAATGTGATACATAAATAAAAATATCCAAATCAAATGCATAAATACAAGGTGATGAGAGAGCAGGGTAATAGCAACTAGTGAAGTCAACCTCATCTAACATTTGATAGCATTTGAAGGTAACATTTAATCTAAGCTTTGAAGGTAATTAGGGATTCTAAAAGACTCCTTCAGTCTAAACCTACAACTATGGTTGGTTATATAGTCCATTTGCTATCATTAATAGAGAAGTCACAATTTTTTTTTTTCATAGCTAGGTTCTTCCCTTCCCCACTTCCATCTTAAATTATCTTTTGAACATAAAATTTTAATGCACAACAGGTATAATCATTCTTGTGCTTCTCATTTTGGACTTTTTTTTAAACCATAACAATAAAAAGTTATATGTCATAGAACTTAGTCTAGTAATTGCTTGAAGTATATGTAATTTATAACTATAACATGCTATTTTCCTAACCCTTTCTAGCTGTCATTTGTCTTTGATCTCAAAGACAATGATGTTGAAAGAAATATTTCCTGTGGTTACGAATGGTTTCAAAGGATCTTGATATGACCTGTGTCTCTTTGTTAGAGTATATACAAAGACAAACTTCTATTTGAAGAAACTTTCATGGTTTGAGGTTCTCCTTTACTTACTATCAGAGTTAGCAGAAGAATGATTCTGCTTCCTGTTTATTAATCTTCTTGTGGGGTCCTACCTCCTTATAACTTTGTCCTTCTGTATTTAACTTGCCTGGGAAAGGATGATTTTGCTGGTCTCAAATACAGTTGCTTTTTTCTTCTAGCTGACTGCACAGTCATTGTTTTCTTTGGTAGTTGGAGATTAGATAACTAAATAGGAATTTTCTTTGCATTTTATTACATCCTTATGGGCCCATGAAGATGTCAGTAGCAAAATACTAAAAGCAAGCTAAATAAATTGACTTATTAGAAGAAATAATTTAAGATAAACCTTTTGAATATTGTAAACTCTTATTGAATACAATAATAACTGACGTAGAAGATCCAGAAGATTCATAAAATTGTTCCTAGGCAAAGACAGGGTCATGAGGATAAAGGATAATGTTTATCCTTATTAGGAAAGAAGTATCCAATGTGCTCATTCTTTTGTTAGCAAGTTTATTAGATCAATAGTGGAGAGAAAAAGGTGAGGTTCATCAGTTACCTTGTATGATTGGATTTGCATCTATCACAAGACCTCCTATGATTTCACTTGCATTCCATGATTTCAGTAGAAATATTTGAAAATAGAATATGCATCATTGGGTAGCAGCCAAATGTATTACATCTCCAATACTCTATGGATCTGTCATCTCCATGATGTGGGTATTTCCTCCAATTATGGATGCAGATACAACTCATCCATGCCTGCCCATCCTCTGTCATTCTTGTTTTCTCTTACATTTGCCATAGGATATCTACCAAAGTGTCAACTTTACTTGTATTCACTCTCTCCTGGTCAGGATACACATAGAATCCACTTCTATCTGTTGGTTATCCCTTTCTCTTCCCATGTGGCTAGTCCCAAACAGTATGTGCTTTTTCGGTACAGATGCACTAACAATATGTCAGACATAAAACTTCATTGGTAAAAGGTCAGTTGAATCTTTTAAAGATACAGACCCTTGGACAAGGGTCAGTGAAGTGAAAAGCACTAAAATATAAAGTTCTACTAAAGACTCTGTGCTCAGAAGCATCAAAAGAAAACTTCACTTCTTACTGTTTATCTGTTTGTTAATGCTGCCAAGGTATAAGAGAGAATCCGGAGCAAGAATTTGTTGATGTCAATAATTACTGGTGATTGGAAGGAAGAGAGCTAACTCCATGATGTCCTAGGTTGGCCTACATAAATAACAGCCATCATGTTGAAGGGTCTGAGTACCTACCACCAGAGAGAACTGAAAGCTCTCAAGGCTCCTTTAAAAACCTTGAATAAGAAACCAAGAATTATTCCTTTCTAGTCATCCTTTAATGGGTACCCAATTCTTTGTTTGGTACCTAAAACTGACCAGCTCAGGGTGGTAAGGTAGGTTTCCTTTCAGTAATTAAAAAGGCAATCTTGACTGAAAAAATAGTGCTCCCTTTCTCTGTGATACCCACCTTCCACTTTCAGAGCTGTCTCTTCTAACAAAATATAGAAGTGTGAGAAATAGTTCATCAAAACATCTAACAGTAGTGTTTCATAACCCTAGTTCCCCATCTCTGCTAAGGAGCAGAGAGAGTTACCTTCCTGTACCTCTTTTTGGGGGACCAAACTTGGTCATTATAATTTTGCAGTATTCAGTTTTTATTACTTTACTGTTTTCCTGAGGAAGCTAGGTGACACTGTGGCTAGAATGCCAGACCTGAAGTCAGGAATACTCATCTTTCTGAGCTCAAATCTGGCCTCAGATACTTACTAGCTTTGTGACCCTGGGCAAGTCACTTAACTCTGTTTGTCTCAGTTTCCTCATCTGTAAAATAAGCCAGAGAAGACTATGGCAAACTATTCCAGTATCTTTGGCAAAAAAAAAACCAAACAAACCCCAAAACTCAAATGGAGTCACAAATAGTCTGATATGACTGAAATGACTGAACAGCAACAGTATTGTTTCCATTTACATTGTTATAGTCTTTATGTACATTGTTTTCTTGGTTCTACTTGCTTCGTTTTGTATCAGTTCATATAAGTCTTTATATGCTTCTCTGTATCCATTATATTCATTGTTTCTGACAGAAGAGCATATTCCTCCCATGGTACTTTTCTTATTAGAACATGAGGGCTTTTTGTCCCCAGTGCTTAGCAAAGTTCCTGACATGTAGGAAATGCTCTGTAAATACTTCTTGGCTGATTGGTTTACTGAAAGAGGATATGAATATTGAGGGGCACCCCTTAATGATAGAGTCGGAGCAGCTTTTTAAAAACTAGTTCCTGAATAATTTCAAATTATTATTCTACGTTTCTGGGAAATTTCTACCTCTACATAGTCGTAGTAACTATCTATCATTTATCCATCCATCCTATTCATTCACTCATTAATTTTAAAAGGCATTTATTGGGCTCCTGTTTTAAACTAGAGGTGTGCTAGACTTGGTTGGGACATAAGAGGAATATAAATAATTGGAAAGATAAGATAAACACATGAAATAGCACATGTCAATAGCATAGTGACAAAATGAGTATTGTAAACAATAAGAATTATTAGAGATCAGAGAAGTGGGAGATTAGCAGGATCTAAAGTGCTTGGGAAAAGCTTGCATTAAAGCTTAGTAGAAGAAGGCTCTGGATATTCTGAGATCTTATGGAAAAAAATATTGTCAGTTTATTTCCATTTGTTCTTCCAGCTTCTATGAATTTACTGTGAGAAATATATTGTTAAAAAGATTAATCAGTGGAGTAGTACACAGAAATTACTAGGTAACTGCACAAATGTGCTATTTTGAAAGAGCTGGATTTCTTTTTTTTTTCATGTAGAAGGAATTTAAGAAAGAAAAGTGGAAAAATAGAAAGTGAATCCATGAGATGGTGTTTTTTTGTATTTCTTCCAGTAAGACTTGAGCTTTGAGTCCTTGTCCAAAATTCCTTCTGCCATATTTCACTGTCTCCTTCAAACATTTGGAGACTAACAAGCTGCCAAATGGCAGCTCACTTTTGAGAATCATTAAGGAAAACAAATCACTGAATTTTGGGGAAACACTTGTCATAATAAATGGATTTAAGAAACAATTATAGTGAGTGTTTTGAGCTTTTATAGTAGACATGATAGAGTTGGGTAGTTCTAAAATTCCTTATCTTATCATTGAATTAGGTTTTTGGTCTTCTCTCCCAGTATTCCTTAAGTACCTTAAGCTCCAGCTGAGCTGGACTGTTCTTCCTTTTCCAGATGTGTCCAGAGCCATGCTTAGAACACTAAGTGTATTTTTCCCTCCCCTGTGGTTTGCTCTATCACTCCACCTATGAAATTCCTACCTGTTCTTTCAGGCACAGATAAAACTGTCCCCTGTTTTAGGAAAGAAGCCTCCCTTCCCTGAGCACTTACCTTGCTTTCACATTCTACTTTGTGTCATGCCCTAACTAAATTGAAGCCCTAAGAAGGCAGAGACTTAGTCTATTTATCAATGAATTTTCTTAGCATAGGTGCTTCCTCCTATCTGGAAATTTTAAAAAATGGATTTTGAAATTACCCAACAATATAAATACATAAGAAAGCTGTTACAGAGTGCTTTGGTTTGGCTGAGGAGAACAAGATCATTGCCAATTAAGGAAGGTTCTGGGAAAGGCTTATTGGAGGAAATGGCATTTGAGTTTTACTTTTAGTCAGGCCTAAGAACTGGAAAGGAGATATTTCAGCCAATCGACGACCGTTGGCAAGTGTGTGACCTCTCTGCTTTTTTCTCCTGAGCCTGCTGTGGGAGAACAGTATCTGGTGATAAGGGAGGCTCAAAGCTCACAGAGCCTGCACCAGGCAGGTTCTTGGGGCTATCTCAGCTTCCTTTATATTAGTTCTAGCTGTGGTTTCAGCTTTGCTTCAGCACTAGCAGCACTACCTTCTGAGACAGTGACCTTGAACTCAAATTGAAATGGTAGCCATGGAACTATATACAAGGATGCCTGTAGGCCTCACCTTGACTTGGAAAAACACATATTAAAACTGCCTACATTTTATTGTACCTTTACTTATTTTGTGAAATATTTCCCCATTGCATTTTAATCTATTTCAGGGGGACTTGGAAGTGGTGTAGAGTATGTATTTGACACATAGAGGAACTTCCACTTCTAAGTACAGCAGATTGTCTCTTTCATCTGATTTTTAAGGGAAAAATAAAGATCTGGTAAGAAATATAACAAATAAAAATGGATGAATACTAAAAATGATTCAGGTCAATTGTGGGAATTTGGGAGCTAGTGAGAAAGGAGAGAGAAAAGGCATGTGTGAATACACTTTTTGGGGGCCTGATGTATTCAGAAAATATTGTCAATAAGGACTTAAAGTCTGATAAGGACTTTAAAACCATCTGCCTAAGTGAGGATTATGCTCTTATGACCCTTGCTTAGCAGGCTGAGTAAAGACAAAAACAAATCTCTGAACTTCTTAATGCCTTCATTTCTGCATCTATAACGTGAGGAGAATGGACCAAATGATCCTCAAGGTACCTTTTGGCTCCAGAATTCTAGCACTTCTGGGAGTTCACCACATGGATTTCCATTCAAGGTCTAATATCAGACATCTTAACAATTATGCTAATTATAATATCAGGTAGCTTCTTTTCTCTTCAAATTCTGTAAGTATATACAAGGTTTATCAATCTGTCCTAATATTAGTTTTTTAAATTAAATTTTATTTTCAGTTTTGAATTCTTTCCTTCCCTCCTCTGCCTCCCCTACCCAGTGAGAAAGCCGAATAAACTGATTACGAAATTATGAGAAACAAAATTATAAAGATGAAGTCATGGAAAACAAATTCTTGCATTAGTCATATTCTCCCCGCTCCCCCCCCAAAAAAGAAAAAAGAAAAAGAAAAGAAAATATCCATTAATTTGTTCTCTGAGTCTATAAGTTTTCTGTCTGGCGATAGACAACGTTTCATCCTGAGCTTTTTGGAGTTGTGGTAGATCATTGTGTTGATCAGAGTTATCAAGTTTTCAAACTTCATTATCTTTACAATATTATTATTATAATATAAATTGTTCTCTTGATTCTTTTTACTTAACTTGATTCAGTTCATACAAGTCTACCCATAAACCCTTATTAGAAATAATATTAAAGTATCTGTTCTTAACCTTTGAAGGACACATGAATCAATATCCTTAGTTTCTTTGGTGTCAAATGAACTAAACCCCTGGAATGACCCAATATTGAAAAATTCATATTCTTATGTTATACATTTACAGATGTGGCTCATATGGATTCCCCCTACCCAAATTCCATTTCTTCTGTATTCCATTCAATTTGGATAGTTGAATGAAACCAGCAAAATCCTTTTTTCTCCCAATGCTAATGCTAAGGTGTTTCCCATTTAGAGCTATCTCAGAAATTGGTTTCAATATGGTATAGAATTAATTCTATAGATAGAAACTTGAAACCACTAAATTTCCCAAAGTCATGAAACTGGCAGCCTGACCTCTCAGACACTTCGAAGAGAATCTAAGTGTCCTCAACACTGGAAGTAATTTAAGTACCTCAAGCACCAAGTTAAGGATGGGGGAAAAATTGCTATCTAGGAAACTTACTCTCTTTGAAATTCAAGTTGGAAATAGGCTAATGTTCTAATCAAGAAAATTATGTACTCTGGTTTTGTTATTAAAAAAATAAAAGTCCGTACTCCAGGAGGCTTTGACTGTAACAAAGTTATCATTTTTATTTTTAATGTTTAGGTAGAGCAAGTTATATTGAAATCCATAGGAGTACTTGGTCTTGTTATATTTAAGAAGCAGTGTCCACACACACAGACACACACACACACACACACACACACACACACACACGAGCTACAGGGTTTGTTGATCCTTTGCAAAGCTCTTTACAGCTATCCACTTACATCTAATCAAAAATAGACTGATTCACAGGGCAGCCAGTGAGGTCTATCATATCTTCTATTTTTATTGAACTTAATTAGCCTGTTACAACTTTAAGAAATGCTATCTATACTTTCTCCCCTCTCTTTCATTTCTCGGTCCTTTCTAATCTGCCTTTCAACTTGACCACTTAACTGAAAGTGTTTTCTTCAGAGTTACAGATAATACCTTTGTTATGGTGGTATTCTATTATTTTTTTTTTTTTTTAGCATTCATCATGTAGTTTATTTTAGAAGCAGTCAAATGATACTGTGGCACAAAGGGCCTGGAATCGGAGTGATCTGAGTTCAGATCCAGCCCCAGATCAGATCCTTACTCTCTGTGTGACCCTAGACAAGTCATTTAACCTATGTTTGCCTCAGTTTCCTTATCCATAAAATGGGGATAATAATAACACCCACCTCCCAGGGCTGTTCAGAGGATCAAAAGAAATGGAATTTGTAAAGTGCTAAGAACAGTGCCTGGCTTACAGTAGGCATGATATACACATCTACATTTCAGTTGCTATTTATCCATTTCAATCATGTCCAACTCCTGACGATCCCATCTGGCGCTTTCTTGGCAAAGATATGGGAGTGGTTTGCCACTTTCTTCTGCAGCTTATTTTTACAGATGAGGAACTGAGGGCAAATGGAGTTAAGTGATTTGCCTGTGGTCAGACAGCTAGTAGGTGTTTGAGGCCACATTTGAACTTATGAAAATGAGTCTTCCTGACATCAGGTCTGGCACGCTATTTACTGTTCCACCTAGCTGCCTTTTATATTAAACATATACATAAAAATAAATATATGTACACATATACATATATTGTAGGTATAAAGTATAAATATATACATACAAATAAATTAAGCCTATATATGTATATATTTAACATGGTAGTATCAAGATTTCCTTTTGTCTGAACTTCCATCTACCTTCTGTGTACTTTGACAATTTTCTTTTCCTTTCTTTTGCCTATTTATCACTCTCTCCCTCCCATTCTCCTTCCCACAAATCAGAAGCCATTGATTTCAACCAATAAGTGTAGTTAAGCAAAATAAATTTGAGTTATATTGGTTGTGTCTGAAAATGTATATCTCATTCTGCCCTTACAGTACATCACCTCTACGTCAGGAGATGGAGAAATGCTTCATCAACAGTCTTTTGGAGTCTGGATTAGTTACTGTATTGATGAGCATCCTTAATTTTTAAGACTGTCTTGTAAAAGTTGCCCCTAATGTCTGTCACATCATGATATCAAGTTCTCTTTGCATCCTTCTCACTTGGTACAGCAGGCAGCTCAGGTAGCCCTCTCAGACTGTCTGGTAGCAAATAAATCACAGGCTCAATACTAAAAAGCAAAAAAGAATGAGAGAAAGCTTAATGGAATCTGTAGATAGATAGACAGCCTGAAAGTCCCTAAGACTTGGGTTCAAATCTTGTCTTTGACACAGAAAATAATGTGACCCTGGGCAAGTTATGTTTCTACTTCTCAGTGACCCTGGCCATTATGTGGAAGCCTAAGTTACAGATGAATTGCTGATCTGCATGGTTGATATAGGTTCCCAGCCAGATAGTTCCCCGCACTGATGAATCATAAGCCCTGGCATGTGCTCCCTCCCCCAACAAACAAATGAAAACCTGAATATGCAATTGCTGGCCCATTGTTGGATAAAGAAGGATTGCTTTGTGAGGTTATTCCCGAAAGGTAGTGATTACTGGTGAGGAAGAACTTGTGTTTTTTCTATGTAACTTTTATAGTTGTACATTTTTAAAAAGTCTCCCACAAAATTCTACCTATATTTGCAATTATAGCAGTATATTTTTCTTCCTCTTAATAGCCCTTCTAAATTATTGTGCTGCATACAACATTGGTCTCCTGGAAGCAAAAATATTTGATGGTCCTTCAACCGAGCAATTTGGATATGCAGTACAGCAGTTTGTAAATACCAATGGCAACTGGTAAGACAATTTTAATTATTTTGTGATTGCAGCTAAAAAATACAGATTGACATTTTAAAAAAGAGAACCTTCTGATAATTGCAATGCTAAGTTTGTAATAGTTAAAACATTTCACCACTTGAAGGGTAGGGATAATGTGTGTATTATGATATTTCCTACTTCTTCTTCTGACAGTTGATGTTCTAATGACATCTTAAGATTTTTTTTCTGATCATTGAAAAGAAAGTGTTGAGAGGCAGTAATCCTGGAATGCTGAGTCCAGCTGATCCTTTTGTATGTGGTAGAATACTAACTGGTGGGAGATAGCTAGTGGTGCAGTGGATAGAGCCCTGGGCCTAGAGTCAGGAAGATCTGTGTTCAAATATGGTCTCAGACACTTCCTAGCTGGGTGACCCTGGTCAAGTCACTTAACCTCTGCTTCCCTCAGTTTCCTCAACTGTAAATTGGAATTAACAGTACTTACCTCACAGGGTTGTTATGAGGATCAAATGAGATAGAATTTGTAAGAGAAAAAAATTGCTTAGTATGGTGCTGGCACATAGTTCATGCCATATAAATGGTCTTTCTTCCCCCTTTCCTCTTCAGATTCTGTCTGGATAGATTTACATGTTCACCATTTGCCATTTTCACTCACAGTGTGTCATGCTCAATCATTATTTTGGGGGTTAATGGCAAAGAGCATTGGTAAAATCTAAGTTCTAGTGTATCAATGCAAAAATAAAAAGGTTTCCCCTTCCATTGAACAACAAAGTTTCTTCCTGTGCTCCAAGTATGTAGGAGCTTCTTTGAGTGAGGATTATATAAGGAAAACAAGGTCCTCTCTCCTTTTCACAGTAAGTAAGTTAATGAAAAAGGATAGGGAGTCTCTTTTATCCCTCTGCCCTTTAGAGAATATAAGATACCATTGGGGATGATTGTTGGGTATGAAAAATTATTTGAATTGGAAGAAAAAAATAACACCCTACTGGCTCTTTTATAATAAGGTGTCCCTCATCCACATGTTAAGATCATTCACCATTCCTTAGAAGATATAATAAAAGAAATAAACCTATTTAGGATTCCCCTTGTTAATAAACATCAGGCAAGACATAAAACAGGAGATGTCTACTCACCAAAGAGGCTGATGAGTGGCACAGTAGATACAACACTGGCCATGCAGTCAGGAGGACATGAGCTCAAATCTAACCTCAGACACTAACTGTGTGACCCTGGGCAAGTCTCTTAACCCTGTTTGCCTCTTTCTTCATCAGTAAAATGAGCTGGAGAATGAAATGGCAAACTACTCTAGTAAACTTCAACCCTTGAAAGATCCTTTCACTCCTACTCCCTACCCATAATATTAGGGCATCTACTTTCCATTTCAAATCAGTAGGTTCCATGGAAATCTTACATGAATGACTTTCAGGATTACTCTTTAAATAGTGGAGTCGTTGACTATAATGCCAGTTCAATTACAGTGGCCTTGCCTGCTCAATATTCTTGAATGTTTATGTCTTACATTGTAAAGGTCATAAAAAGAATCACACTCGGTGATTGCTAAAATCTGAGGTAACACCAAGAAGTAATTAATAGTGTTGCATCAACTTGTAATCCATGCAAAACCTGTATTAGTTATGGAGATGATCTCTCTTATCAAGGCTTATTTGTCAAAATTCCTCAAATGACCAAGCTTGGAATCCAATTTACCTTGAAGACCAATGACCTTCTTCGCTGACAAGGATCCTATTATGGTAAAACTTTGCTTTTGGAACTTAGACTCATTTGACCAGAACTTTGTTGAAAGTTGCCTTCATGTTACAAATAGGAAAAGAGTTTGCTAAGGAAATTGATTGTATAAATGAGATAGCAGGGGCTGTCCTTGATCACCTAACAAAGAAACAATGGTATAGTTGAAGGAGTACTAGGCTCTTCTGTTTAGAAGGGACTCAGAAACTATCTAATCCAATGCCCTTATTTTACAGGTTAGGAAACTGAAGGCAGAAAGGTTAAGTAACTTCCTTAAGGTCACACAGCTAGTTGGTGTCACAGGTGAGATATGAACTCAAGATCTTTAACTGTAGGTAGATCCAGTGGCTTTTCTACTGGTAGATGGATATATTTGAGAATAAATATGATGTAAAACAAAAAGCATAACTGTAAAATATGATGAGTAACCCATTAAGAGGAAGAATCTTTGTAAAATTACATGATATTATTGAAGCAGAGCATGGGGCATATTCTAAGGTACGATGGGGTTTTCATGGTTGAATATCAATTACCAAATGTTTGCTAGTCACTTACTGTGTTTTGGGTACTGTGCACCACTCTGGGGAGGCAAAAATAGTCCCCTGCCCTCAAGGTACCTATATTTTAGTGGAGGAGACAACATGTATGTTAATAGGTAGACTTAAGACACAATGTCCTCAAGTTCATATTTTGATTGAAAAAGATACCAGGTAAATTCAAAGTAATTTATTGGGGAAGTCAGGAAAGTCCTTGTGGAGGTGGCATGTGGATTGAGTCCTTAAAGGAAGCTAGGATTTCTGCAATGCAGAGGTAAACAGAGAGCACTGCTAGGCATAGCAAATAGGCGATGCAAAGACACCAAGATGGGAGATGGATGTTATATATAGGAATACATTCATGAAGGTCTGCTTCCTCTGAAAGTTTACTGTTGCTGTCTTCATTCTGAGTCTATCACCTCTTTTTCTGGAAGTGGATAAGAGGTTTTATCAAAAGTCCTCTGGAATCACATGGGAAACACATACTAATCTGATAGGGAAATACATAATCCCCAATTCCTTTCCAAGTTTAGTAAGTGGGGATTCAGTTCCTTGGTCCCAGTAGTCTTGTATCTTAACTAAATATAATTGAGACTCTCTGGTTCAAAATAAGCTTCAGTGCCTAGTCATCCACCCTT